>CM023958.1:15117769-15135585 GCA_013407115.1 Glycine latifolia | reverse complement strand
TGCAGTAGTTAGTTATAAAAATAAAATACAATAATAATAGAAAAATATCATTGCGACGTTTTGCTTAATTACGTTAAAAATAATTAAGTGAATAATGAAATAATACAAATTGTTCACATACTAGTAATTAAAATAATGAAAATTGAAAAAGTTAAATTAGTTTTAAAATTTTATATTAACAATTAATTATTGTCAATCTTATATTTTGAATTGAAATTATACAATTTTCACGAAAGAAATGTACTCAAACAGTTGGCCAAGTTTTCACAAATGGCACAAGTGGTGTGCAACTTTAAGTTAATTGAATTTATTATATTAACACTTTTTTATTTCTTACTCTCCATAATATGTTTATTAACTTGTACATGCTATATATTTTAAAACAATGGCAAATGACCTCGTTGTATGCAATTTGAACAACTAAGAATACAAATATATGCTTTAATATTGCCTATGACAAGCAATATTAAAGGTCTATTAATCTTTTGCCCCAAAATATACAAACCCATATTCAAAAAGAAATATACAAATCATTGCATAAGAGGCACATCAAAATATCACAGCAGACTATCATATAACACAAAAAGCAATCAGATTCCCCTTGTCGTTCTCAATGAATCCCCAGCAGGAATTCATCCCAATTCAATTTTGCGGTGCTGACAACGATGCTTTTGTTGTCGTTGTGTGGACCAAGTAGCAATGTCATGGCAAGTTTCATTCTCACATGTTTGTAATTAAGCTATTCCATAACATAAATGTTTACCAATAATTGTCAATCTCAAAATTATAATGGCATTAGGAAAGTTTGGAGGAACTCTTACCAGCCTGTACAATATAGTAACAAAGGAGTCTTCCATCTACATCCACTCAAGGACCCATAAAGTTGAATTGTCGCTGCAATTTGGTTACATTGTATCAAAACACAATCAATTTCAAACGACATTGATACTAACAATGTGTGTAAAAACACTATCTAAGTGGTGCATAGCAAGCTTACCTAGATCCACAGTTTGGGATTCTTCTTGGTTGCAGGATGTCCCAATGATCCATATCTTCTACACCCCAACTAATGTCTAGTGTGTTAAATATAGTATCCAATACACATGACATGACTTGACCCTGGAATTAGCATCATAAACATAATAATGGTTAATCAACAGTTACAACTTCAAATGTTTATAATACTCGTTTAATTGAATACAAGTGTATATAAAATACACCTACCATGATCCTTAGTACTTGTTTTCAGTCCTCCAACGATTCAAGTGTCGTGTGAATCCAAGTGGTAGAATTTCTTGTCATTGATGCATATAACCATCTGATAGCAATGATTGGTATGATCATAAATTGGTATGTATATGTGAATACAAAATGACATTGGCATGAATGTAATTAACACTTTTTTTTTGTCTATGTATCAGTCTACTGTATATGACTTACAAGATTTAGGCATGCATATGATAACATGAAATCTTTCCCATAATAGTCTAGAATTTTTTCCACGCTAGTTCCCGATAACACATCAGCCTGCTCAGAGTTTAAAAAAACAACATGAGTAGGTCAACAACATGTTTACTGACCTATAAAACATTGTTGCATAAAATGCATTAGAATCAAAACTAATACAAAACTCATATTGCAAAAGCCGGAGGGAGGCACCACATACTCTTGTTTGGTCCATTCAACTGTGAGTGTGTAATTTTTAAAGGCATGAACAAAACAATTTGAAATTGTTTGTAACCCATGAAAATAGACAAAAGGTCATGCATTCTTCACACCACTAAATATTAAACAACTGCCACAATGAAATAACATTTTACCTCATGAGCTACTGTTTTATTGGAATACAGACTTTCAAAATGCCTTCGAGTGTCAAAATTGTTTCCAATCCGAAAAACTATCTCCTTGCAACTGGTGTTGGGCATCACATTCAAATTTGTATAGCATTTGGACAAAAATTAGTTATTACAATAATGCATACGCATTCAAAAATATATGACTAATGGATAGGTTACTAATATGGGGTCTAACATGGGGTTGAAAATATATGCACAAACATGTGCCTCTTCGACAATTAGGTTCATGTCGACAGTTGGCTTAAAGACACACGACATACCCTAAGTAAAACACACAATGGTTAGTGCAGTTATAATTGTGAAGAGTAAAAAACCTCATAAGGATTACTTGTATATGGTAACGTAGGTTACCATATAGTGTGTTGTACATGACTAACCTTAGGAACTACTTACCCATTTCCCTTATATGCATTTGCTTTTGGCCTTGGTCTTTGAAGAACACCACTTGGCCTGATATTTATGTATGGATTCAGGTTGTCTTTGATTTTAAATTTAGGCACATTATACATATAGGATTGACTTCAAGGTCCTTCCAACTGAGGTACCAATAGGGCATATCTGCTTCCAAGGTGGCAATGTTGTTTCGATGGCTATTTTCACCTACATTTGGACGTCACAATCGTATTGGGACTCAATTAATGTGTCGATATCCATAGGCATAGTAACATTCCAACATTAAATATCTAGGTTTATGTCGTACTCACCTTGAACTGAACACCTTTGTTGTAGTTGCTCATGAAAGGTTTGTCCTTACAAGATTCTTCAGAAGTTGTGTGGTGTCGGTTGGCTCCCATAGGCATGCACTTGTTGGTAGTTTAAAAACTTTTTTTTTATGGTCAAGCATAAACATCCTTGTCATGAAAGTGGAAGATTTTTTTAGGTCATCAGCCTCTTCATCTTCTGGGAAAATAATCGTTTCGATGTTTCTTAGATGCGATGAAGAAGCACATCCTAAAGATCGAGTTGACATTTTTGCTAGGTTGTGCCTGTGACCGCGTTTTGTGTTAAGTGAATCAACTATTTTTTTCCAAATGTGATGTACTATGGCTTCCACAAATGGGGACAAGGTCTCTTGTATTGTTTGGAGAACCACATGCCTCATCACGAACTAAGTTGTATATGGCATTCAGAATGGCCTTATTAGTGTGTTCCATGGTATCAAGTCTCGTCTGTAGATATCTTTCCAGCAACTACAAGGGTATATACATATAATAGGTAAGACATATCTCCTACACCAAATGAGATAAGATTGGGGTTGTCTAGTATGAATCACCATTATTCTTTCTTCTATAGAGTGCAATTTTTCGATGATATCCATGTCTCCTGTTGAATTGTTGGCCTTAGCAGTTGTAATGCATGTTTCTTCAGTTGACAAAGGCACCTGTTAAACATAATGTAATAACTTGCTAAAAAAACATTGATCATTTCTAAATTTAGTAAAAATATCACAAAAACAACATTAGTGGGGGTGTAAAGGTTGATTGCATGACTTTCCTCTGAAGATGTGGGTTGTTCGGAACCATTGACATGTCTCCCGACAACATCACCTTCAGCAACTTCGCAAGGCCTCTTAACATTTAACAGTAACAAATGACATATGGGTAATTTTTGGGGGAATGCTACCAATATGTGTAAACCATAACAAGGAATTTACCTTGAATCGTCTATTACAATGTCAGAATCCATGTCCATGGGTCGCCACACTATCTTACCAATAAAAACACAATTTCAAACAAATGTTTATTGGCAGAGAGGGTCATCAATAAATATTGTGAACATCACCGTCATAATGACATCCTACTTGTAGCTAGTAGCATAGTCCAAGAAAAATGCAAATATAGGCCCATTTTCAATTTCCCATGACAAAAGGATGATATTTCAGGAGATGATTTGACGATTCGAGAAAAAAAGTGAGTTTCTAGTTTCCCACTTTAGGTGAACAGTAGAACTTCGTGGCATAATTTGTTTTTTTTAAAGCGGTCACTGAATAAAAGTAATATTTTTATTAATTTGTGATGCCCTTGGTATATATCACAGCAGACCTGCAATTCGTGTTTGCATATGTCACGCAATCATCAGTGTAGTGAGACATATGGCTTTTGTGCTTTCCAATATCCGTTGAACGTTGTAAACTAATTAAATATTGTGGAGTATAACTAAACTGTATTTGCATTGTAAAATACTAAATTAATCCATTTAAAAAGGTTTAAATTATATTGTTCTTTTTTTCATTTTATTTGTATGTTGATTTTAAAATAAATCCTCTCGTATGCGGGAAATGTTTTAAAAATAATTAATTTATTACCTATGAGGGATGCATAAAACCCTTTATAATTGGAAATTAATAGAGTCCCCAAATGCAAATATAACAACTAGCCATACAAATTTTTTCAACACAAGATTTGGAACAGGATCAAAGCACATACATGAAGGAGAACAACAAAAACATAAAGACAACAAATTACAACAAAGCATTCTGGAAAGGAAATACATGCACACCCATAAACAGGCCACAATACCATGGAAACAACGTGACAACAATGGACACTAAACCGAACGTTCGCCACTGGAATTGGCCTTCTTTGCCTCCTTCAACATCGCTAACTACATTTTTAGTTTGACATTGTCATCCTTCAAGGCTTGCAGTTTGGTCTCAATAGTCTGAACATTGTATAAGTTGAAGTCCCTTATTTGTTTTCCTGTTCGCTTGCAGAGTTCTTAGGCCAACAACACAACATCATCTTCTTTGGCAGCATAACTTTCCCACAGAAATGATAGGGTCTCCCAATGTCCCTATATCCACAAACGCACAATACCTCTGGAACTGCACACTATTGATGGTATTCACCTGATGCAACGTAAATATGGGTTGTCTAATTTGAAGAATGATACAAAGTTTCTTGAGTAGTTTTTCCATGTTGTCTTGCAAAATGAAGTCCCCTGACAAAGTGTCGACAACCAAGTTTTAAGGCACCTTCGCTGTACATAAACAACAACATAAACCGTGAGATAGATTCTCAAAAATAAAACCACATTATAGCAAATTAAGAAAATAGAATCCAAAAGAGCAAAAATTCCAAATGCAAAAATTAACTACAGCATATCCAAATAATAAAAAAAGGGCAAATCCAAAAAACAATTACATAGTAGATCCAAAAAAACATGACGAATCATGAGATTCAGGGAGGTTGGACATCACCGTAATTGCACCTGCATGAACCAAGATGTCGTCGCACTGACATACAGCCTTGTCGTTGCACTCACACATGTATGAA
This sequence comes from Glycine latifolia, assembly GCA_013407115.1. Taxonomy (NCBI): domain Eukaryota; kingdom Viridiplantae; phylum Streptophyta; class Magnoliopsida; order Fabales; family Fabaceae; genus Glycine; species Glycine latifolia. Next base: position 15,130,454 of record CM023958.1, on the reverse strand, counting down.
CCTCAATGCCATCGCGCTCAAGAAGGACAATCAAGGAAATAGGGGAAGAAAAACAAACGAACCTGAGGGGAAATTAAACAAGTCAAACTAATAAAAAAGTGAAGGCGCCGGTAGAATGTCTCTCTAACAGAAGAATCCATCATAACAATACTCACCAACCATTCTCCATTTTCGGAGAGTCCACCATTGGTTTATTGGTGGGCTCCTACGAACCTAGGGTCCTAACCATGATGGAGGCAGTAGTCCACATAAGCATCTTCAGCTTCATGTAGGACTCATAAGAACCATGATAGCTTCCATTGAAGTGGTTAACCTGATCAAAAGCTTCGTTGTAGGTGAAATAGATCCCTAGTTTTCTACCTATGAACACGACATGCACTTTTTTATCTCCATTGTCCGACATAGCTTCTTGGCATCACTGATAAGGTTAGGCCATATTCAAGATGTGCCATGAACTAAAAATGGACAAGCGAGCACAATATGTACTTAGGTTAGGAGAATAGTACATATTGATACACGTAAGCACAAGTTACAAGGAAGCAAACAACATACTACTAACGTTAATCCACCAACAATCAATATAATTAAACAATAAAGGAGCATAAACACATTAAAAATATTTTTTTATAAAAATAATTACTACTGCCATAATATAATTGACTGTGTCAAAATTGTATTAGTTTTTGAACAATAAAGGAGCATAATATAATTATTATCTCATTTGTCACTTAATTACTTTTGACGTAATTAACCAACATGTGTCAATGATATTTAAAAAAAACTATATTGAAATTGTTGTTTGATTTTATTTTATTTTATTTTTAAAACTAACATGTGATATCAATCAACTTTCAATTCACTATGAAATATCAATGTATAATACAATTGTCATATTTCATAACAAAATATAAATGACAAAATAATTATATCATAAATAAAATAAAACAAAATGTTAGAATATTAGTAGAAAAAAAATTGTTAGCTTTAAAATTAAAAGGATCATATTTATATTTTCAATTACTTAAACTTAAAAGGATCCTATTTATAGGTAAAAATAAGTCAAACTGCTCAACAGAAGGCTATATAGTACCCTATATGACATTTACGGTACGCTAAATTTTTTCAAAAAATAATAGAAGCCAAGATTATTATTAAAGTCTATTTAGTTAAAAATGACAGTCCTATACTATTTACAAAATCTTTTAAGTCTAATAATCTGGTCTATTTAAAACACATTAATATTATTGGTGTTATTTTAAAGTTAAAACTTATAATTCTACCATATTTAACAACTTATGAATGATAACACAATCAAATAATCACAATGAGAAAGTTATTTAAGAGTTATAAAATTAAATAGTCATAATGCCTAAGATACAATGAGGTCTACGGTGTGTAACCCAAACTCGTTATGCACCGTGCAAAAGCATAGTTTAACTGTTAGATATTTTGACTTTAAAATCTACGGTTAAGATAAATATGGACTATGATGCAATTGTCTAAACCAGATAAAATAAAAAAACTTAAAGAGATTTTTTTTCCTTTTTTGTCTCTCGTCAAAGCTTCTCCCTTTAATCTCCAACCTCCCCACTTTGCTGGTGATGTCGACACCGTCCATGGTCAAGTGCACCTCCTTCCGTTTCTTGCTCGGTGTTTCATATTCCCTTCAATGGAAAGGACCAACCCTCACAGCGGCATCTGCATCGACATCAATTCTTCCCTAGTGTCAGATGTTACTGGACATTGGAGTTTTCTGAAAATGGATTTTTGCCTGACGTTGTACTGAGATGCTTGTGAGTCATTAGAGAGGATGAGGGAAAAGGCAAGCATCTGATGAAGAGGAGAGGAGAACCTTCGTCACTTCAACCAGATCTGCAAAAAAATCAAAACCAGATACACGTCTCGACTTTGTACTGTTTGCGACTTAAGTGCGACAACGACGCGATGGGTCAAAGAGGGAGGGGTGTTGGCAACGACTTGGTGGGTTACCGAGAAGACAAAGGGAAGAGGACAAGGACAAATTATATTTTTTTTAAATTTATTCTGGTGTAAACATTTCTATCATAATCTTCACTTATCTGAATCGTTGATTTTAATCTTATTATATCTAATAAAAAATTTATTTTTGCACGGTGCATAACGAGTTTGGGTTACATACCCTAGAGCTCGTCCAAAGATACATGTGTGGAGTTCAAAACCACTATAATAAAGAGTACAATAAATTTTCAATTCAATGATTTAGGGTTTCTTTTTTTCTTTTTGTAAAATCAACACTTAACACCACAAGTTCTAATTGAATGAAATTAATATAATTATAGTATTTTTAATAATAACATAAATTTAGTTTTTTAATCACATGGTCTGTTGTCATACAATGACATCAACAATTTGTGCTATGTTATGATTTGCATTAATGATGGAACTACTACTATATTGTTAGCAAGTATATTACAATACTCACAGTTTAAAAAATTAGAAACCATCAGTCCATTCTATTATTCTTCCATATTGTTAATTTACATTATATTATTTATGTTATTAATAATTAACAACATTTCAAATAATTGGTATGAATCCTATTTGATTTTGTCAAAATTTGATTGCAGGACCAATTCCGATTTACATATTATTTTACTTCAAGTCAAAGTGGAAGTTATAGGAAAAAGTTCATTGATATGCAATTACATTTTTCAGTTATTATCATTTACATTACTATTATTTTTGAACAAAAATTAATTTGTATTATCTCATCCAGTCTTCATGCTTAAAAAAACAAAAAAAAAACAACATTATTGATATAATTACTTAACTTCAATATTTTGTGTCTTACAAATATGCTATTATTTAATCTTATTTTTTAATTTTTTCCATATTCAATTTATTATAAATTATGATGCATTTTTCAAAAATAAAAGAATTTTTTAAATTATTTTTTTCATTTTCAATATATTTATTTTTCAAATCAAATTCATAAATTTATAAAGCTAAAACCATAAAAATAAACTCTTCAAAGCCTACATAAATATAAATATTTTTTAATTTTTTAAAAAAATTTAAAATCAACATTATATAATAATTTTAATGTCATCTAATTTTTAAAAGTAATAATTATGATTTCAAAAAATCTCGTTCGAAACTTTTGTCCTGTTAATATCAACAAACCATGATTGCAAAATACAGATGTGGACTTCAAAATACGAATGCGGACACACTACAACGCTTCTATTTCTGCTAGTTTTATATAACAGAAACCAGAATGAAACTTTTAAAAATAAATAAATCAAAGTTAATTTATATTCAAAACTGTGAGACCTAACAAACTTAATTAAACATATTAAAAATACAGGGACAAAATTGATCATAATACAAAAATTAAGGAACAATAAAATTTATTATATTCAATATATATTTAATTTTTATAACCAAAAGTTAAACATAAAAAAATGTAAATTTTTAAAACAACATATTATTTCAAAATAATATATTATCAATTATGTTTACATTAAGACACTTACACATTATTATAATCTTAAAAAATAGAAGTTGATTATAAATATAAGTAAAATTTCATCAAATTACAAAATACACATTATGTCTTATTTTTTATTTATTATGTTTTGTATTATATAATGCTCATATTAAGAGATATTAAAAAATATATTCATTTTTACAAAAAAATGCACCCCTAAAATAAAAAACCGACATCTACATGTGATAATGACTATGTTTTAATACTAATAATAATATTAGATTCTAAAAAATAGTTTACGCAAATATTCATTTTTGTTATTATGTTTTTTATTTTCTTTTTCTTTCTCAACCTTACCAAATTACTCCATCTTCCATTTTCCTTTCTCTTTCTTCCTCTTCTTCCCCTTCTTTCCAAAATACAAATGGACCAACGGTTATGGTCTCTTTATTGTAAGTTCTGCCCTTGTGGTGGTTGCATTTTTTCTCTACATCTAAGACATGGATTTTTTTTTTCACATTTTAGAAAGGGAGGTGGTTTGCGGATTCCAGATCTGAGAAAGGGAGGGTGGTTGTGGTGGTATCGTCGACGTTAGCTTCGAAGGGAGTAATCTATTGGCGGTTTCGTGGTTGTCATTGTCATCGACGGCGTGGTGGTTGCATATGTGTTGTGGTCATTGACTTCAAAGGAATATTTGTTGCGATGATGTCATCGTAGTTGGCTTATGTTGATGTTGTCGCCGCCATCATTGCGGTGGTGTCACTGCCGTTGGCTCTTGGTGTTGGTGCGGGTGAGAGATGGGATAGAGGACAATGTTCCAAAGGGAGGAAACAGAGATAAAATAACAAAAAATAGAAACACAAAAATACAGAATGATATTCACCTTTGATTAAAAATATTATCAATGGTTATAAAAAGATTTATCACCGTCACAAACTTTGCTACCTTTCCCATAATAGACGCTGCCCTTAGCAGAGATGAGGACCATAGTCACATGGCTCGGCCGCGCAATGCGTACTTCTGTTCTGTGAGCTTGTTCCTTCTTTACTTACCTAGGGACTTTCAGTGACTACAGTAACGGTCACACAAATTCACCTTAATATAATTATGAGGGTCAGTGAGACATGCAAACGAGACACGAATCCAAAAATGGTAATACCGTAATCACAACTTGGATAGCTACACGGGTGCAAAATGAAAAGCCCAAAAATTAATGACTAAAAGACTTGCACAATCGATTTCAACTTACTAATGTCATCTCAACATTTCAATCCAACGGTCCATATTTTTTTTGCATCACATGAAACATCTTTTAGGCATGCAAGGTAGACTTCGTCTTGTTTGACCAATATTTCTTTTTAATACAATTGAAATATTTTTTTTCCTCTTAATAAAGAATTTTCCTACTTTTTTTTTTAATTTCACCCGTTAATTGAAAAAAAAAATCTTCCTCAATCTTTCTCGTTGGTGAAAGGTTCATGGTGGTGTGGATAGCACAACATCGTGGCGGCCATGAAAGACCTTAGTGGCACAATGATTGTTGGGTCTGACAAAGGGGTGGCCAGTGATGAGATGAAGTGTGATGGCATTCTATGAGTTATCCGAGAAAAGGAGGCAGCATCATATGGTTTCCATGGTGGTAATGAATTTGGATCGGTCACAATTGTGGAAGACATAGAAGGTCTTGGTGCTTCAATGATTTGGCTATGGTGATTTGATGGATTTGGAATGGTGGTAGGTTGGTGGTGGCACTTGGTGAGATTGTTGTGGCTAGGGTGAAAGGAAGAGTAACGAGAAAATATTAGGAAATTCTATCATGTGACCACTTTTTAATATTTTTATTTTTAAATCAAAATATTATATACCATAAGATTTAATTATATCAACGGATGAGATTTGGTGTAAGTCTAAAGACTTACATATGGTGTAAACGAATTTTATCACTCTATATAGGGGATGTTTCCAATGAGAAAACTCGTAAAATGAGAAATGAAAATAATTAATTTCAATCATCAGAGCTTAATTAAAAAATCTAATGGATCAAATTCAAACCTAATTATTAAAAAGTCATAAGTCATGTTCCTTTCCTTCCCCGTCTTTCTGCGTTGCACACCTACTAGTTGTAGGCATAGAATTTTGCCAAATCGAGATGCCTTATGCCTCTACATATGATTTGGATCAAGGGCTAGTATTGAAACATATATCTCGATGATTCTATATAAGATTAAATAGGAAGACATATATTATGCATACTGATTGGGTTTTATGATCTTTTATGCTTGTCTCCTATGAGTTATTGGGTTTTGTGGGTAGTTTGGTAATTGTTTGCCCTGTCCCATTACCTAATGGGTAGCTAAAAAAATTGTACCTGCGGATAACAGATATTCGTTTACACTACTTGTCTTTTATTCTATCCATTGTGGATTTTATCCGCAGATATCCATAGTGGCAAATTTTTCTACCATCCCTACCAACAACATAACATTCATGGGCACGTGGAAGGAGCCAAACAAGGACAAGTGTAGGATTCATGTGTTAAGCAAAGAAGATCAAGGGAGCCATGTTTATGTAGAGAAAACAACTTCACCCTAAAACCTAAACATTAAAATCTAGGTTGCATGATCTAACAATGAATTTGTTGGTTTCTTGTCCAAAAAAGAGTTTCCTAATCATTGGAATGATTTTTAAGAAGTAGAGAATAGGGAGTAAGAAGGGGAGAAAAGGAAGAAACAACGATTGTTGAGTCCAAAGCCCTCGGTGTTTCAATTATGACAAACCTTATAAACACAAATCATAAGCCTTCTGTTTTTATGCCTACTGATGAGTTTGCTTAAGTGTATTTCAGAAAAGACAAATTTAGTAAAGAACAACAATTGAAGTAAACTCATGGCTATCATTAGTCACTCAGAAAGGATGATAAGCATGAAAGCTCAAAACAAGACTCAAAGTGTCATTGGATGTGTATTGCAATGAAGAAGTCAAAATGCTCACTAGGTGAAGAGAAAAACTCCAAGCCATGAGAAATAATCAGCAAGTAAAGGACAAGAAGAATGTTGTAGACAAGAAACTCATTACAATGAATATGACATGAAGAACGTTGTTGCAACACACTCAGAATGAAATTCATCAACAAGATAAATTCATTCTAGACATTATATCTGGAGTTTCAAAAATGAAATTGAGCTATTATTGGTGGCTATGGAAATCTTAAAGAAATATCTTCAACTTTCATGAACAATTTATGGTCTGATAAAACATGTATCATCGACAAAATTGAGCCTAAAGTTGCAAACATTGATATGTCTAGACAACTTGATATGTGTTCAGTAATTCGAAGATTGCTTGAGCTATAGAAGTACAATTGAGATGATCTTAGTGTCTGTGGAAAGTTAAGAAAAAGATCTACATCATTCATGCAGAAGTCGTGAGCTAATATGGCTTGTATCTTGGAGAAAATTGATGATCTAGATAAAGATGTCATTTTTCCACACAATATAACATATCTACAACGCTTTGAAGATTGCTTATGTTGTAGTAGTCCTAATAACATGAGACCAATTCCTTAATGTCAAGGATAGAATTAGCTACAACTATCATGAAGACATTGAAATATAATTTGGCCATTCAAAGGGTCAAAGATATAAAAAAAAACAATAGCAAGCATAACATACTACAACAAGCTTACACTAGAATGTTTAGAATACAAGTTTGTCATCCCATCTCATCAAAGTATTCCTACAAGAAAAACATTAAGTGTTTTTCCATCTACATCAAAGAACTCTCTCAAAGCAAAACATCATATGCAAGAAAGTTATGCAAGCCAACATATTTGCAAATGATACATATACAAAAAGAAGAACATAGAAAGTATTCTAATGAGTTCAGAACAAACTTAGAATGGATGTCTTAACTGTGCTTTCAAGTGAGAAGCTTTAGAAGATTTGAAAGTAATCCATCTATTGATGAAGTCAGTATTTCCCTTTCAAGATCTCAATCTTATCATGTTGCAAAGACATCAGGAAAACCTTACTCAGAAAATCTATTAAAGGCTACATTGAGCAGACAACATCAAAATGAAGTTGTACTAGAGTCACCATTAGAATAGTGTAATTAAGGACTCTGAGAATGAGAACATGAGAATGATACTTTGGTGATAGACTAGAATCAAGACAAGATAGATTTTGATATGACTATATCATAATGATGTATTGAAGTCAAGATCATGCAGTATTTATGCATCAGAATGAAACTATAGCAGAGTCTACATCAAAATGGTGAAAACCTTGACTCTTAACTTTCTAAACATCAGAGTGGTTTAGAAAGACTTAGAATGCACTTCAAAGAAAATATCAATTCTTCCATATGTTGCCACACATACAGAAGACACATCAAAAGATTAAGGTTGAAAGCATCTCACTTCTGATATGTAGCCACATACACTAAGGGTACATTAGAAAGTGAAAGTTGATTTCATTAGAAGATGCACAAGTGGAAAGCTCTGAATGTCCTTGAGAAGATCTAGTGTGCAACATCATAATGAAGAGACTTTGTGAAGCCTGAACCAAGGATAAAACACTAACACAACAACAAAAACCTTCACATGTTACCTATGTTGAAGTATGCTACTTCAGAATGATTTGTGCTATGATGAAGTGTTTGAATTGATGGAGATGAGTTATCTGCATTGTCATATAATTTTATTTTCATTAGAAGGAACCTACATCAGAATAGGTCTTGCCTCAACAACATCAAAATGTATTTTTGAGAGACTATCAAAATGCTACTCATAAACTGATAATCAGAATGACAATACTAGAATGAACTAATCAAAAAGGAGTTGACAACTATAAAGTTAAAAGTAGCTTGTCTACTTAAAAAAAAAGACATACAACTATCATAATAGCTAGATAACGACTAGTTTGACATGTGGGCCTATAAAAGGACAGAGGACAACTGCAAAACATAAGAGAAAAAGTAGGAGATAGCCTACAATGTGCAGGAACCAAATGCATCTCTTTTCCCCACTTCAGATGCATTTTGAGCTCAGAATGGTTGTAGCAATAGTGCATACAGCTTAGAGCTTCAAAGAAGATTCACCATATAAGTGTTGTAAATTTTCACAAAAAAAAAACCTTAAACACCTTCTCCAAGTTTGTAATATGTATGTATCACAAATTAATCATGTGGGTTAAGTTTGGTTGTGAGAGAACTAATAGGGAGAACCCATTAAATATGAGTATCTTAGAGAGTCTCTGAGATGGTAGCCTGAAGAGGCTAGAGTGAAATAATACTTGGGTAGAGCCTATAGAGGTGAAAGAAATATTTGTATTGTATCTCCCATGACCAAGTAGGTCTCATGGTTGAGGGGGTTTTGCTTCCCAAGAGTGAGAAGAATCATTATATGGGTTAAGTCCACCTGAAGAGGTTAAAAATATTTTGATTGTATCTCCTATGACGTTGTGGTTGAGACAGATTATCTCCAAACTAAAACTAGGTGTGGTATTGTGGTGAGGGAGATGTTGTGAAGTCCAACATGTGGTTAGCAGTTGTAAAAATCCAACAGGTTATTGGTTGTGTTAGTGGAAAATCTCATCTTGAAGGGTGAGGATTGGACGTAGGCCAAGGCTAGGGTGAACTAGTATAAAAATCCTTGTGTTTAACCATTTTTTCTTCCTCTTTGCATTATGTTATTTGCTATCATATATATTGCATGAACGTTTTGAACATCAAAATCATTTTCATCAAAATGCATATATAAGAAGGTTTTCATAAAAAGTTTAATTGTTTTGTAAAATGGCATATCTAAACAAAATCATGTTTGTGATAACAATATTTGTCTTATACCAGTTTAATCACATGCATCAAAGTATGAAAGCTTTCATAAAACATGAAAATGATTTTGTGCATGAAAAGTTGGAAACAACATTTTGAGTAATAGCTTTCTGAGCACAGCCTTCTGACAACCAACATTCTAAGTATTGCATGTTCATAACATAAACTAAGTTTTCCATAATAAGAGTATTCTGAGAAATGATTTTATTTAGGTTATGATCTTTTGAACATAAGCAAATGTGCATTGACATTAGATTCTCATAATCATATCAAACATTTCATAATGAGTGTTGTGACTAACTAAATGCTTAAACCTCTATGTCAAGACTCTTTAAACACCAAGGTAATCTTGAGTAAAAGTTTAGAAAGGTTAAAGTCTCAGGAAAAGTTGGCAAAGCCACAATTCAACCCCTTTTTTATGACATGCTGATCACTTCAGTAATAAAAATAAAGGGAAAATATAAAAAAAAAGTGGTGTTGCCATTGAAAACTACCTTCATGATTGTGCATGATATAGACGTGTGAATCCACAACTTAAGGTTTGGAGAAGAAGACTCGCCCCCTTCTCAACATTTTCGTTATCACTATAATGGTAAGAACCAAAAAAACCATTTTAAAGACATAAAGAATTAAAATAAATCTTTTCAAAGATGAGCAGTTCTAAATGACATCATGTTTGAAAAATGACATCCTGTTTTTGATTGAGAAAACTGTTGATAATAAAACAGCCATATTCTGTTAGGCTTTATTTTATTTTATTGACAAATTTGTTGTTCAGGGTACCTGAATAATTAAAGATGGGACTGGCTCTGGGTTGTCTTCAAGTGGAGCAATCAACGGTAGCTATCAAAGAAGTGTTTGAAAATTTTGATGATGTGCTTGAACCTGGTTTCCACTGTGTGCCATGGTTCTTTGGCACTCAAGTAGCTGGTTACCTTTCTTTACGTGTGCAACAGCTAGATGTTCGCTGCGAAACCAAGACAAAGGTTTCTTCTCAAAAACTAAAATCCACAACCGACTCAATGAATGCTTTAGGGGGTGATCTTAGAATTTAATCAAAATGTAGGTTTTTATACACTGTCTTGTAATCATATTTTGTCATGTACTGTAAGTTTATTGGCTTTTATAGCAATGTGTCTGACTAACTAGTGCCCTTAGTGGTCAAGGAATTCAAAATAGAAAGTTTTTATTGAAATTTACATTGAGAATGTATTAGAAATCACAGTCGAGATACATTAATGACACTTTCTAAAGAAAAAATTTCCATTTTTTATTCCTTAATTAACCAGTTTATTGTAAGCATTTTGTGATTTTGCCGATAACAATTACCTCAACAGTTATCCCAAGGTTTATGTCTGGTTGGTTGGCAGTGTAATTTTTTTTATAGTAGCAGTGTAAAAACTTATTGATCTTATGGCATTCCTAGAAGTTCCTTTTAGCTTATTTGAGTAAAGGTTATGAATGAGTTCTTATGTGATGAGCTCTTGATAAATGCTTGCTCAATTAAGTTGGTTAACAAACGTGCCTGGTTAACAAACGTGCCTTTTTTTTGTGATTGCTTATTTTATCTTATTACGTACCATCAGGACAATGTTTTTGTCATTGTTGTTGCATCTATCCAATATTGGGCGATGGCGGAAAAAGCGGTGGATGCTTTTTACAGGCTTAGCAATACCAGGGAACAGATTCAGGCCTATGTCTTAGATGGTGTTCATTTGTGAACTTAACAAACTCCTGGATGAAAGTTGGGTATTTTGGATTCTTCTTCAGGACAAAACTGATACATTCCTATTGTTGTTTCAGTTATCCGGGCATGTGTTCCAAAGATGGATCTAGATTCCTCTTTTGAACAGAAGAAAGAAATTGCAAGAGCTGTTGAGGAAGAACTTGAAAAGGTGATTGATTCCCTTTTGTGTATGTGTGTTGAGGACTGAAGGGTTAGCCTCCTTATGGTTTTTAACTTGCTGTGCATGTGAAGGCAATGTCTGCTTATGGGTATGACATAGTCCAGACTCTTATTGTGGATATTGAACCGGATGAGCGTGTGAAGAGAGCCATGAACGAGATAAATGCTGGTATGCTTTATGCATTGGGATAGTATATTTTTGGCTGTGCTCAAATTACTTTCTTTCATCTTTTTTCATACATGTAAATAGAAGGAATTCATTTACAGGAAATTATGTGTCATTACCTCATTAGGTAAAACAACTGATATTTTAGAAAAAAATTTGTATCAGTATCAATGTTCCCTCTAATTCACAAGCTTTATTGCAGTTGAGAAACATGTTTAGCTTAGGTCTAGTTTTGAGAAAATTCTTATTAAAGCTTGACATTCTCTTTTCTTTTATCTTTACCCTGTGCTATATAATAGCTGCAAGGATAAGGGTGGCTGCAAATGAGAAAGCTGAAGCAGAGAAGATTATGCAGATCAAAAAGGCAGAAGGAGATGCAGAGTCAAAGTATCTATCAGGACTTGGAATAGCTCATCAGCGTCAAGCCATAGTAGATGGTCTGAGGGACAGTGTGCTAGCCTTCTCGGAGAATGTCCCCGGGACAACATCTAAGGATGTCATAGACATGCACTACTACAAAAAGTACCTTTTACGACAGCGATACTACATTAGTTCATAAGAAACCGTCTTAGAAAGACACGCGGTGGCATTTTTGTAAATAAATACAACCAATTTAAGACGGTTTTAAGAAAACCGTCTTAAAAACAACCATTCTAGGATGGTTTTATGAAAATAGTCTTAGAAGCGTTACTATAAAAATAATATTTTACTACATTTTTAAAAAAAACATTTTATCGTTTCCAGCCAAAGACGGTTTCAAACAAAACCGTCTTTGCATAACCGTTCAACCTTTTTTTTGGCTTCCTGTTTACGCGTTTTGCTTTATTTTAAAGACGGTTTTGATTTCAAAACCTTCTCCCCTATCTCTGTCACTCTCTCTCCCCAAACGCTTTGGATTCCAATCTCCGTCATTCTTCTCCCCTATCCATCACTCTCTGGAGCTGTTGAGGAAGGACCGACTCCTTATCCTTCTCTGTGAGGCGGCGGCAAAACACCACAACATGGTGGAGATTGAGGACTGCAAGGCCGTCACCGACAAGGTCTCCAGCAAGTCCAAGGGCTACAGAGTACATGCAGAAGAAGATCTATGTGAGCAACGTCGGTATGGATCTGGATCCGCAGAATTAGCTTCTCGCGGTTCAGGGAGATATAGGAAGGATCGTTGGGGCTTGACAAGGCTACCGGAAAACCTAAGGGGTTTTGTTTGTTTGTTTACAGGAGTCCAAAAGAGAGGTTCGGCGAAGGAAGTGGTTAGTAGAGAGACAGAAAGAGAGGGGTTTTGTTTGTTTGTTTGGTTCCATTCTTTTCTTTC
>CM023958.1:15086036-15112769 GCA_013407115.1 Glycine latifolia | reverse complement strand
ATATATATATATATATATATATATATATATATATATATATATATATAATATCCAAAAAGAGATTCGAATAAACATGACAAAACAAGGTAGCTTCTCAAGATTTAGACACCACATGTCATTATTTGATGCTTTGGAGTAGATTGATTCTGTTACAAACAAATTCTAAATTCAAATTAGAACTTAATGAATCATTAATATAAATGGGACAAATTAATTATATAATTGATTTCAAGATTAAAATATTTATTAGTCATTAAATCATTTTTATAATTTAAACTATATTTAAAAATATTTTTATCGATTAATTTTGTTTTTAATATAAAACATTTATTTGTCATTAAAACTATGTTTATAAATAAATAAAAGAAAATATTTATAGTATATTTTTAGAGATTTAATTTTATTATTATTAAATTTACAAAAAGAAAAACTTTAATATATCTTTCATGTATAAATTCAAAATAATTACTTTTCTAATAAAAATGTTTGTGTTATGTTAATATGAAAATTAATGTTGAAAATTTTAAATTTCAGCAAAGAAAATCTGAAAATTAATACAATTTGAAAAATACTATAAATAAATGCAAAATTGAATAGTTAAGCGGTTAAAAAGTTTTGTTATAATATGCAGTTTTGTTATAATAGAGTAAAATTTAAAATTCATGAATTGAAAAAGTGTATTGGAATTAATTAATGCAAAAAAATGAGTAGTAGAATGGTATTTACATTTTGTTATAGGTCAATTATATGTAATCCAACTAAAGTGTATTCAATTTTAATTATTCACATCAATTCTAATTTTGTTGAAGATAATCGTATGAATATTCAAATCACACATTTAAGATCTTTTATAATTGTTGGACTTTACTCCTTCATTGCTGACTCAAACCCATTTGAGGGATTTAATATCTCAGACCTAATTTACCATTATAAATACATTAGTTGATGGTGTAATTAGGTTAGACTCATATTTGAGAATTGAGAGAGCGTGAGATACTCCGCCGTTATGACATTTGAGTGTGTGAGAGATTCTGCACATTTGAGCAAGCCGGCGTGCCTGGATATTTGAGTGATCAGAGTGAAACACTTTGAGAGTTGATTATCACCATTGTTGGAGAGGTTGAGTGTACTACCAACTTGGTGTGTTTGATTCATTGTAACCATTCTCAGTTATAGTGGATATTTGGTCAGGACCAGTGTTCCGTGAGTTTTTCCTCTCCAGATTAAAGGAATGTTTTCTCACGTAAAACATATTGATTGTGTCTCTCTTCTCGTTAACTGTTTGATTGATTATGTTTCCGCATTTGACTCTGAGGGTACGCATTTACCCAACGTTGGTATCAGTATTTGACTATTTGAGGGAAAGAGTTTTTCCCAACAGTGGTATCAGAGCCCAGGTTCGACGGGTTCTAAAGGAGACGAGATGGAGACCAGCGGTATCACCCACGACGGAGATATGTTCAGATTGACCGCAAATAACTTTGCGTATTGGAGACCGATGATGGAGGATCACCTCTACTGCAAAGATCTATTTGAGCCCATTACCCTTGCTGTGAAACCAACAAGGAATGGGAGATCCTGAGTCGAAAGGCGGTTGCCACGACCAGGAAATATATTGATAAAGCCTCTTTGAGCATGTGACTGAGTTCACGAACGCGTACGAATAGTGGAACAAGCTAGAGTCCATGATTCAGAAAAAGACTCCCAGAAACAAAGCACACCTGGTTCGCCGACTTGTGAAGATAGAATACAAGGACGGGATGAGCATAATTGAACACCTCAGCACCTACAAAGGGATTATGAATCAGTTGACCAAAGCCGAGATGAAGATTGATGACGAGTTGCAGGCTTTGCTGTTATTGAGTTCGTTGCCGAAAAGCTAGGATTCTCTGGTAGTGACATTGAGTAACTCGGCTCCTGATGGAAAATTAAAGATGGATGTTGTGATGGACAGCCTCCTAAATGAAGAAGCTAGGAGAAGAGAATGAGGTGTAACCAGTATGTTTGAGGCTAATGTTGCTGAGAATAGAAGATATTCCGATTCCCGGGGCATTAGCAAGAGTCGGGGTCGAGGTGGACGAGATAGGTCTAGAGGCTGATCAAGGCCAAAGCATGATTTGAAGTGCTTCTACTGTGGGAAGGTAGGACACAAGAGACCGGACTATCGAGCTCTACAGAATGATGAGCAGAACGGCTGCGAAAAGCCGGACCAGATTGTTCCCAGGAAGAGAAATGATAGGAGCACCACGGCTGTGGCCGCTAACCCAAATGCCGAGATATTCCTCCTTAGTGAGGAAATGTTGAACATAGCCCATGATGATTACACATGGATTGTTGATTCTGGTGCCTCGTTCCACATCACCCCACATGAGGGATTCTTCTCTGCTTACAGGAAGGGAGATTATGGTGTCGTGAAGATGGGAAATCAGGTGACCAGCAGGATTGTTGGTGTTGGTGATGTAACCCTGACCATAGATACAGGGTGTCGAGTTACGTTGAAAGATGTGAGGCATGTACCTGACATGCGCTTGAATTTGATCTCGATTGGAAAGCTAGATGATGTCAGGTTAGTGAACTACTTTGGAGAAAGTAGATGGAAGCTGACCAAGGGAAGCTTGGTTGTGGCCCGAGGCAAGAAAGAAGGCTCCTTGTATGTGATGCAAGGAAGTACGATTGGTGGAGAAACCAATGCCATCTGGGATGGATAGAACCTAGAGCTATGGCACAAGCGCCTCGACCACATGAGTGAGAAAGGACTCCAAATTTTGGAAAAGAAAGAACTATTGACCGGGTTGAAGGGCCAAGTGTTGGAGAGTTGCACACATTGCCTAGCTGGAAAGCAGCACCGGGTTTAGTTTGTGAGACCGGATCAACCCAGGCGACGAAGGCAAATTCTAGACCTCGTCCATACTGACGTTTTCTCCATGTCAGAGAGATCACTTAGAGGAGCTCAGTACTTTTTTTCTTTCATTGATGATCATTCCCGCAAGGTGTGGGTCTATTTGATGAAGACTAAAGACCAGGTACTCCAATGTTTTAAAGAATTTCATGCTATGGTGAAAAGGGAGACTGGCAAGAAGTTGAAAGTGGTTCGATCTGATAATAGTGGTGAGTACCGGGGTCCCTTTGAAGCTTACTGTAGAGCAGTCGGGATCCGACTTGAGAAGACACCTCCCAAGACTCTGGGAATGGATTTGCTGAGAAGATGAACCGGACTATTGAAGAGAAGGTCCGGAGTATGCTATCCAATGCTGAGTTGTCGAAAGCATACTGGGGAGAGGCAGTCCTGACAGCTGTTGATTTGATCAACTTGTCACCATCAAGACCACTTGAAGGAAACATTCTGGAAGAAGTCTGGACAAGTCGGAAAGAGACCTATGACCATCTGAAGGTGTTCGGATGCCGAGCTTTTGTGCATGTCCCTAAAGATGAAAGGGCAAAGCTTGATGCAAAGACTAAGGAAAGTATCTATCTCGGTTTGTCAAAAATCGAGTTTGGGGGTTTTAACTTTGCGATTCGATTAACAAGAAGATAGTGAGAAGCTGAGATGTAGTATTTCATGAAGACGAGACAATTCATGACATCTCAAAGCCCGAAGTCCGGGTTCCTATCCGACGTGAAGAACCCGTCCCTCATGTCCGAGTTGAAGCAGGGGGAGAGCCCGAGGAAAGAAATGTTGACCAGCAATAGGATGATGAGGACCGAGATACCAAGGTCCGAGTTGATGTGGAGAACCAGGATGTACCGGGTTCTCAAGCGGCTAAAGAAGAACAGCCGAGATACCCCACTAGAGACAGAAGACCTTCTATAAGGTATCCTTCTGATGAATACACCATCATGCTGAAGATGGTGAGCCTCAGAGTTATGATGAGGCTGTGATGAGCTCAGACAAAGAAGAATGGTTAAAGGCAATGCAGGACGAGATGAATTCCTTGCACGAGAACTAGACTTATGAGTTGACTGAGTTGCCTAAAGGAAGACGAGCTCTACAGAACAAGTGGGTGTACAAGATTAAACCTGAAGAGAATGGGTAGAAGCCGAGATACAAAGCTCGGGTTGTAGTAAAGGCCTGCAATCAGAAGAAAGGTGTTGATTTTGAAGAGATCTTCTCTCCTGTTGTGAAGATGACCTCGGTTCGGACCGTGTTAGCTATGACGGCTTCAATGGATCTCGAGGTAGAATAGATGGACATGAAGACTGCATTCCTTCACGGTGAGTTGGAGGAGGAGATATATAAAAAGCAACCTGAAGGGTTCCGAGCTCCGGGATGCGACGACATGGTATGCCGGTTGAATAAGAGTCTCTATGGCTTGAAACAAGCACCTCGGCAGTGGTATAAGAAATTTGAATCCTTCATGAACGAGCACAAGTTTATGAAGACTGAAGCCGACCACTGCGTATTTGTGAAGAGGTATGAGACTGGTGATTCCCTAACTCTGCTGCTTTATGTTGATGATATGTTGATTGTAGGGCAAGAAAAGATGAAGATTGTTGGATTGAAGAAGGCATTGAGCTCGTCCTTCGCGGCGAAGGACCTCGGCCCTACAAAGCAGATTCTCGGAATCAAGATCACCCGGGATAGAAAGAAGAAGCTATTGTGGCTAAGTCAAGAGAAATATGTTGAGAAGATTCTGAAGAGATTCAACATGGACAAGGCCAAAACAGTCAGCACCCCCTTGGCCGGGCACTTGAAGCTAAATAAGAAGCAGTGTCTGAGATCTGATGAAGATAAAAAAAAGATGTTAAAGATCCCATACCAATCTGATGTCAGAAGTTTGATGTATGCAATGGTTTGCACTAGAGCTGACTTGGCGTTTGCAGTTGGAATGGTGAGCCGGTTTCTTTTAGACCCCGGCAGAGAGCACTAGGAAGCAGTGAAGTGGATCTTCAGGTACTTGAGAGGAACGATCGAGTTATGCCTCCATTTTGGAGATGGTGAAGCTGAGCTGCAAGGCTACTCGAATGCTGATTTAGGGGGAGATTCCGACTCGAGGAAGTCGACGACCGGATATCTGATGAGATTTGCTGGAGGAGCAATCTCGTGGCAATCAAAATTGCAGAAGTATGTGGCACTTTCGACGACTAAGGCTGAGTACATTACCGTGACTAAAGAAATCAAGGAGATGTTGTGGATGAAGAAGTTCCTCATGGAACTCGGCCATGAACAGGACAAGTGTGAGCTGAAATGTGACAACCAGATAACCATTCATCTGGCGAAGAACTCGACTTACCACTCCCGCTCCCAACATATTGATGTGAGATATCATTGGATCTGGGATGTGGTGGAAGATGGAGAGCTCGGACTTGTCAAAGTGCACACGGACCAAAATTGGTCGGATATGATGACCAAGCCGGTATCAGCAAGGAAATTTGAAGTTTGTTGTGAAGGTGCCGGGTTGGTGAACCCGTCTCATTGAAGAGGCCGGGCAAATGACACCTATCACAATTGACAGGTTGTATTGAACCCGGGCGATAAAGATGCCAGGTTATGTTTAAAGCTGACGTCATCAAAGAGTTGATACACTTAATCCGTGCGTTGAAGAGCCGGGATGTATTGAGACATTGAAGATGTCGGGTTGTATTTGATTTGCCGCATTGAAGTCGTAGGGGGAGAATTGTTGGACTTTACTCCTTCATTAATTTGAACAAATAGTAATCTCAATCAATTATAAATATTCAAATCAATTAAAAATTTTACGTAATTAATTAATATTACAGAATTAAATTACGGCGGTAAAAAGAAAAAATATCCCAATCAATTTTAAAATTTATAAACATATTGTTTCCATTTTGAATATTCATTTTCGTAAAATATCTTAATTATTGCAATTAAATTATTGTCTTGGTTATTAATATGTAATGACTGACACAGAACTAGTTTGCATCAAATAGTCATATGGGAACAGGAAATTAGTTTACATCTATTTTGGAATTTTTTAGTCTTGATTTTTGTCTTTTCTGAGAGAAGTCTATACATGGTGGTAGATAGTTCTATGAGTTTAAGTTTAAGTAAACTTCTTCATGTTATGAAGGTTGTGTGTGATAAGATATTTTATGATATTTTTCTTGAGATGTATGTGTTGATGTTTATTATGAAAAGTAATCAAATTTTCATTTTATCTAATACAATGTTTTTTTTTTTGCTTATAATGATTTGATACAATTTCTTCATTTCTTTTTAATTTTTATAAGTTTCAGGTTTGATACTAATTATTTTTCTAGATTTCACACTTACATTCACATTCAGTTGCAATGAGAGTGAGAAATATTATCAAATAATGATTATTTTATCTATTTTAATACATTTATTAATGTAAATTGACAATTTAAAAAAAATTAACTTTTTAATACATCATATTGTCCATTCAATTTTTTTTATGACCTACACTCTCATTAACATATGTATCAGAGTGAGATTCTATACTATTTTTCAAGAAAAGAGAAGCATTGTGAAATTCAATAAGTACTACTTAGCAATTAATCATTTTTTTCTTGAAAATTGGTACTTTTTATTTTCTTATTTCTATCGTTCTTCATTTAAAAATTACTTCTTTCTTTACATTATTGTGTTTTTCCTTCTTCCACTAAAAATTAATAGAAATTTTCTTGTCTTCTTTTTTGTTGTTATGAATTGATTATTAAGAGCATGCTATTTGAGAAGGAAGAAGATCAGCATGTACGTGTTCTCTCCCAAGAGTTATAACTTAAATTATCACATGGCCATTAGATGAAATTAAAGTTTAAAGTAAGAGATTCCTAAAACTATGCAAACATATTAGATAAAAAAATCGCATGAGCCTATAAATCCTTCAATTTATGTTAATATAAATTAACTTTTACTCATATTAATGGTACCAAAAATATCACTGAAAATATCAATTTTATATAAATAAATATAAAAGCATCAATTAAATCCCATATAAATAAATTCAAAATAACAATTCATAAATTAAAAATTAAAAATAGTATTTGAAACAAAAGTAAAAAAAACCAATATTTGTCAATATTTATTATTTATGATAATTTAAATTTAAATTAAATTAAGTATTAAAAATATAAAAAAAATATTAACATTAAATTATCATTAAAGGGGTTAATGAGAATTTATGGCAATGGTTGTGATTCTAACGGTTTTTAATGTATATGTATCTTATTAAAATAAAGTACGTAACTATTTGATGATTTATGTATATGAAAAACATTACCTTCTTAATATTTTTTAATTTATAATGAAAAAATGTTTTTATTTTTACTTTGGTTTTGATTTTTATTTTATAAATTATCTTTTAAAATAATAGAAAATATTTTTCTCACACAAAATTATTTTAAACAAAGTTAATTAGATCTTTTTATATTATATAATAAAATTAACCAATGTAATAATCAAATAAATATCGTTAAGGTAATTACATGCAATTATTAAATATATTCGAATTAAAAATTTGAGCATTAATTAAATATTTTTATTTTTATTTTATGTAATTGTTAAATGTTGCTAAAAAAATATTTTTATTTATAAAAATACATGATTATATTAATTATGATAATTAAGATTGACATGGATTGTGATTTTAATTGAAACAATATATATTTTAATTGAAGTAATAAAAATCAATAAGCTAATTTTTCACTTGGAGCTCAATTTTATCTTTTAAAAGCTATTTTCATCCACCATCAATTGTGCATTATATTATTCATATTTAATTCAAGAAAATTATTAAATTTCAATATTCAAAGCTGTTACGGATAGTAAAGGCAGTCCCAATTAGAAAAGAAGTCCATACAAGACTAAGTTAATCCACTCTTTCAGCTAGCACCAATAAGGAGAACGTGGTCTCAACCGCCCCAAGTCACTAATCTGATATCTCAACCCAGATCGTGGAGGTATCTCTCCACAAATAACTCTAAGGTCTGTGTTTATAAATAGAGCTATATTCAGAGAACGAGGTACACAATTCTGACTCTCTCTTCTCCATTCACACAGTGCACACACCCACGCCAATTGAGGTGTTACTAGCATTGTGATCTTCTTCCCTGAGGTATTACATTTCCTTTAATACCTTCAGAGAGAGAAAGTCTGATCATACATTAATAACTAGCAATCCTTGCTGGACATTCCTGTTCATCACGAGTAGAACATTGGCGCCATCTGTGGGGACGTTAAATTTCAACTCCCATAATCCACAATGGTGGATACGAGAAGCAACCCGATAGAAGGACGACAGTAACTACCTGTTAATGTAGTTCCACATGAAGCTGTGCATGTGACTGACGCAGTGTCCGACACCGCTTCATCTCCCACTCAGCTAAGAATGGTTCTGCCAAACAATCCATCGGCTGTGAAGGAACCAGAATCCGCTGAGCGTTTCATCCATAACGCACTTAATTCCATTTTATCCCGGATTGAAGAACGCAGTGCAAAATGGAGGCACGAAGAGCAGCAACGCATACAATATCTAGAGCGACGTATGAGAAATATGGAGAGCCCGGTTCAAGGAGAGAACCACGAACAACCCACTCAGTCAGATGCGCTTCGTCAAAACAATCAGATCCTGGTATTCAATGGAATTCGTCAAACCAACCCGATCCCGGCATCCATGGGAAATCAAACAATGCATGCCGAGATGCCGGGGCCAGTTGGTCATTTTGAAGTTGGAGGATCGTCCCATCATCAGGATCGAAACGACAATCCAGAACATCGCGATACTGATAACCTAACACGTGCCTGTATGCAAGCACGAGTAGAGGGTCAGATCCTGGTGATTGAAACCGTACACCATCCCAGAGTAGAAGGTAGTGTATACCAGAGGAAATATCGACGGGGACAATAGAATAACAGTCCTTTCGTTGATGAGATTGTCAATGCGCAATACATTGAAAGATTTTGATGGCTCTTTTTTGTCAAAATATGATGGGAGCCAAGATCCTCAAGTTCACATTGACGAGTTCGATATGCAGATGTGTGTTCGAGGTATTGACGAACCCATAATCTCTCGGATTTTTGTCACTACTTTGTCTAGCGCTGCTCAGACATGGTTCCACACATTACCGCCACGGTCAATTCAAAACTACGAAGACTTCGGCCAAAATTCTTGTTGAATTTTGCAACTAGCAAAAAACAGTCGAAATCCGAATTCGCACTGGGAAAGATACGCCAACAGCCTGGAGAGACATTGCAAAGCTACTTAGACCACTTTAAAGAGGCCGCTTTACAAGTACAAGGCTTGGAAGAGAAGGTACATGTGCATCTCCTATCAGTCGGGCTCAATGGATCGTCACGATTAGCCAAGTCAATATACAAAGATCCAGTGAAGTCTCTGTTAGAGTTCAGAGCGCGATCCAAGAAATACTTGGAATTAGAACAGATGGAGATTGCCAATACGATCCCTAGAGAGCCCCGGAGGAAGCCTTCCCTGCCAAGAAACCGACATCACCAGGGAAACATCCACCCCGGCCGAAACCCTGATCCCGGTTTCAGGTTAGGAAGATACGAGACCAAGTACGACAAATATACTCCACTGAATACATCCCGGGCTCAAGTATGGCAAGAAGTCGCTTTAACCGACATGAAAAAGGTAGATCGACCTCGTCCAGTTTTTAAGAAGGTCGGACTCGATTATTCCTGTTTTTGCAAATTCCACAACGGGCCCGGCCACACTACGGATCAATGTTGGGACCTACAAGATGCCATAGAGAAGTTTATCTGCGAGGGCAAGCTGAAGCAATACGTGATCAAAACTCAAGGTCAGCGCAACAAGCAAAAAGCCACACAGAATGAAGCCCAACCACAAAAGAGTCGTGATGAGAAAAGAAACAAACATGATGACGCTGAGTTCATGGAACCAGAGTTCGAATGCAATGTCATCTCTGGAGCCATGGGAGGCGATGAAGATACGGCTAATCAATGGAGAAAATATCTCAAAGAAGTCCTTTCAATAAGAGATCAACCCAAATTCAAAGGGAATAACAGCAAGGCCGAGCTCCCCCTACTTTACTTTACAAAGGACGACATGAAGGATGTAGTTCTCGGCCATGAAGATGGCCTAGTAATTACCGGGACACTAGTTAACTACCGAGTTAAGAGAATATTTGTTGACAATGGCAGTTCAGCCGACATCATCTCTTGGAGCGCCTTCAAGAAAATGAATTTGGACGAGGAAGATCTACAGCCATGCAAAACTATGTTAATAGGCTTCAATGGTGAGAATACCGACATCAAAGGCTCCATTGACCTCCGGCTGACGCTAGGAACAAGGGAGGCCTTCAAATCAGAAAGAGTCACGTTCGTTGTAGCTGACTTCTCCTCACCATACAACATCATCCTTGGAAAACTAACCATTCACAAGTGGGATATGTTGGTGTCCACCAAGCACTAGAAGCTGAAGATGGTAGGAGGCAACGGCAAAGTGATCACCATTCGCGGAGATCAAAAAGAATCCCATCAATGCTATTACAATGCCGTAAAGGAAAGTGAAGGCGGTCCATCCTCACCACCCCGAATCCGCCAAGGAGATCGGGCAGGACGCGAAGCTGATGAGTGCCAGCCTAAAAAACCAATAAATTTGGTGGAGCTTGATGTAAGAGAGGACATTGAAGAGTGGAGGCCGGAACCGGTTGACAAGCTTGAGGAAGTTCAGATAGGAAATCAGCCGACCCAAATCACGAAGATAGGCAAGATCCCTGATCCAGCCATCAAAGCCAAATTAACAAAATGCCTTCGAAATAATCAAGATGTATTCGCGTGGAAAGCCTTCGAGATTCCCGGAATAAAGGCAACCTTCTGCTGCCACAAATTGTCTATGTATCCCGGTTCGAAACTGGTAGCCCAGAAAAAGAGAAACCTCGGCCCGGAACGAAAGCAGGCGCTAGAAAAGCACATCACCGAATTGTTGGAAGCCGGCTTCATACGAGAAATCCAATACACCACCTGGTTATCCAATGTGGTAATGGTTAAGAAATCCAACGACAAATGACGAGTATGTGTAGATTACACCGACTTGAACAAGGTATGCCCTAAAGATTCATACCCGATGCCGAGTATTGATCAATTAGTAGACAATTCATCCGGGTTCAAGTAATTGTCATTCATGGATGCCTATTCCGGGTATAATCAAATTTCCATGTACCCGGGAAATCAGAAGAAAACAGCATTCAGAGGAAGTGAGGCTAATTACTGTTACAATGTGATGCCGTTTGGACTAAAGAATGTCGAGGCCACATATCAGCGTATGATGAACAAGGTCTTTGCCGAACAACTCGGCCGCAACATCGAAGTATACATAGACGATATGATAGCAAAGACGAGGGCGACCGAGAATCATATTCATGACCTAGAAGAGACTTTCCAGAGACTAAGAGTGCACAATATCCGGTTAAATCCACTCAAATGTGCTTTCGGTGTAACAGCAGGGAAATTCCTGGGGTTCATGTTGACCCACAGGGGGATAGAGGCGAACCTGGACAAGTGCAAGGTCGTGTTAAACATGCAGTTCCCGGCCAATAGAAAAGAAATCCAACAATTAACAGGAAGGATAGTCGCGCTAACACGTTTTCTTCCAAAATCAACAGAAAAAGCCCTTCCTTTCTTTCGCCTTTTGAAAAAGGAAGCCAGCATCGCATGGAACCCGGAGTGTGAAGCAGGCTTCCAGGAAATTAAGAAGTTTCTAGCTTCTTCTCCAGTATTGTCAAAATCGGAGCCCGACGAAACACTAATCCTTTACCTGTCAGTAGGGGAAGAGGTGGTAAGTGTCGTATTAGTCAGAGAAATCAACAAATCCCATTCACCGGTATACTTCGTAAGCCGGGCTCTTAAAAACTCCGAGTTGCATTATCAAAAGCTGGAAAAAGTCGCGTTTGCACTCCTCATAACTGCCAAAAGACTCCGCCCATATTTCCAAGGCCACACCATCATAGTCCGAACTAATCAACCAATCCGGCAAATCCTCCACAAGCCAGATTTGGCTGGCAGAATGATGAGCTGGGCTATCCAGTTATCCGAATTCGACATAAAATACGCAGCCCGGCACGCGATCAAATCCCAAGCTCTGGCCGACTTCGTGGTAAAACTAACTCCGGCACATGGAGGCAACATGGAAATCTGGAAATTGTATGTTGATGGTTCATCTAACACGAAAGGAAGTGGAGTCGACATCATAATCGAGGGCCCGAAAGGAGTAACTCCCAACATCAAACAACCAAGTCGAATACGAAACACTAATATCCAGGTTGATGCAGACGAAGGAACATGGGGCACAGAAGGTAACCATGTTCACCAACTCCCAACTTGTCACAGCGCAAATTGAAGGGAGATATCAAGCCAAAGGTCCTTTACTGATTAAATATTTGAATAAAGTTAAGGAAGTTATAGCCGAGTTCGACGAGGTGGCGGTTACCCACATTCCTAGAGAAGAAAATTCTCGGGCCGATATATTGTCAAAACTGGCGAGCACTAAAGGCACGGGCAACCACCGAACGGTTATCCAACAAGAAATCTCCCGGCCAACTTGTGTCATGATGATCTCGGCATCCGAGGATTGGCGGAAGCCTATTATCAATTATCTAGAACAAGGAACAGTCCCAGACGACGGGATCGAGGCCAAAAAATTAATCCAGGATGAAACCATGTACTCCATAGTAGATGGTAAACTGTATCGGCGAGGCCTGCACACCTCGATGCTGCTATGCATAGGATCGGACCAGTTCGAATATGTAATGTCTGAAATACATGAAGGCATTAATGGCCAGCACATGGGAGCAAGAGCCTTGGCAATGAAAGCCCTCCGGGCTGGGTACTATTGGCCGACAATGAAAGCAGACGCGACGAATCACGTAACAAGGTGCGACAATTCAGAGACATGCCAAGATCATATGGTCTTCTCCCGCCGAGCTAATGTCAATTTCCGCCCCTTGGCCTTTCTTCAAGTGGGGAATGGATCTTCTAGGGCATTTTCGGGCTACTGAAGGTCAGATGAAGTGGCTAATAGTCGTTGTTGATTATTTCACTAAGTGGATTGAAGCCGAGCCTTTAGCCACCATCACCTCGGCCCGAGTACAGAAATTCTTTGAAAGAAGTATCATATCAAGGTTTGGGATCCCGGCTGAAGTCGTTGCAGATAATGGAACTCAGTTTATTGATAAACGGTTTCAGGAAATGATGGTCGGGTTCCACATCAAACACCACTTCGCATCAGTAGAACATCCACAATCCAATGGACAAGCTGAGGCCGCGAATAAAGTCATTCTAGACGATCTAAAGAAACGAATGCACGAAGCCGGCTCAAGTTCGATAGAGCAGTTATATTACGTCTTGTGGGGACACAGGACTACAACTCAAACATCTACTCAAGAGATCCCATTCAGAATGACATATGGCTGCAAAGCAATGATACCCATGGAAATCGGCCAACCGCCCTGGAGGAGGAAGCATGCACTCCATGGAGGAGAAGACACAAACAACAAAACATTGGCCGCCGAGCTAGAACTAATAAATGAGGTCCGGGTTGCGACACACCACTGGGATCTGGCTATGAAGCAGGCAACGGCTAAAAAGTTTAACAAAAGGGTGAAACCGAGGTGCTTTGAGGAAGGTAATTTAGTTTTGCGCAGAGCTGATATCGGGAAAAGAAATGCCCGGGATGGAAAGTTAGCAGCCAAATGGGAAGGGCCATACCGGATAGCACAGAACCTCGGAAAGGGAGCATACATTTTAGAGACTCTTGATAAAAAGGCGATAAAGCGCACCTGGAATGCCGACAAGTTAAAGATATATTACAGTTAGTGAGCTTAGCTTAGCTTTTCCTTTGACTTTATAATATTATTCATGTGTTTCTCTTTAATTGAGAGTATGAGCCAAGATCGATCAGTTTGACACCCCTAACTCGTACAAATCTCTTTCATCGAGATCATGAATCTTTGTATTCTCTTTTTAATGATTATTAATGAATATGTTTGCTTCTACAAAGAAATTGCAAATAGTGTGCATAGCACGTGATATACAGACAATACTAACGTGTAATCAAACCCTGATCAGGTTGACGTAATTATTACACGTTTGTGTTGATCGAATATAAACCGGGACAAATTTCATCGGGAATAAAGAGCTGACGTTTAGCTCGGGCAATATTATACTTGGTCATTAAATCCAAATGAATATAATAAAGCATGCAAATATTGATTCTGGCCAGAAAACAATATCAAAGCAAATTGTACGAAAATACAAAGAAAGCCGAGAAAAAACCTGGCAAATATACAAGTAATAAACACTACAAATGCAAACCGGCATTCCGGCCCTTCAGTCATCCCCCCGAGGTCGGTCTTCTTCGGGCGGGTTCGCGGACGTCGGCTCATCTTCCACCAAATCTTGTACCTCCGTTGAATCTTCACTGGCAGAAAGTGTCAACAGTTCGCCGCCACCAATGTATAATTTAAAATGTATACCCGAAGTGTTTAGTTCAATCCCGGGGTTCAAGAAGCGGATTTGTTCTAGGGCATTATTGAAGGAAGCCTCCACAGACCCGGTAAGCTGCGACCTCACGTAGTTGAGCTCGACCTCCATCTCGGCTAGCTCCTTTACCTTCTTGTCGTGCAACTTAATCATCTCGTTGCAGCCATCAGAAGCACCGCGAAGTTTTCCCCGGATGGCACAGACATCGGACGCCATTTTGGCCACTGTTTCTTATGCTTTCTCACTCTCGGCCCGGGATGCCTCAAGCTCGACACAAGAAGCCTCCAATTCCCTGGCTGATGCTTCAAGCTCAGCACGAGAAACCTCCAATTCCCTAGCCGCAGTACTCCGAGCCGAAATAAGCTCCTCATGCAACTATTTGTTCTCATCCCAAGAGGCTTCAAGCTCGACGACCACCTTGCAAGCCTTCTTGTTTAAAGTCACTAGGCTCTCAACCAAGGTGGCACCTTTTAGCGCTGCCAGTTCAATTTCACTGAACTCTTTTATCTCGGCCTTAGAGAACGACACCAGCTTAGAGAATCTTCTCGGTGCCCGAGCAACATTGAAAAACTCTTGGGTAACACCCCTCTTCCAGAGAGATCGGGGCGCCAACTGAATACACGGATCTGAAGGCTAGGGCACCACAAGAGCCGAGGATCCAGAGACTGGAGGATCCAGGATCACATCAACAGTAGATGGCCCAAGTTCGGCAAGCGGAGTCTCGATCGTAGGATTTGAGGAAGTCAGGGCCGGGACAGGGGTTGAAGAAATTGGGGTTGAAGAAGTCGGGGCCAGGACAGAACCAGTATCCTTGCCTTTAGCCTTCAGAACCGTTACCCTCCATTGTTTCCTCATCTTGATGGCATCCAGATGGCCAGGTGAGGGAACCCGGTTTCGTTTAGCAGGAGGTCAAGTTAGCGGTTCAGCAGCCGGGGATGAACATCCCGGGACCCGAGCAGCTTCCATCTCAACAGCTGCAAAATAGTGCAATAGCATGTCAAATATTGAACAATATAATCACAATAACGGCATCTTCTATTCCTATCAACATAAAAAGGAGCTCAGACTAACCATAGTGAATATAGTAAGCTATGTCAGGAAGACCGTGTGACTCCTTATATGAAACTATCCGAGTCACGGAGGAAACATCGGAGTCTGACAGCCCGGTCTCATCAATATGATAGGAAGATGGAGGGAGGTCATGATGGGCATGGGTCCAGTACAAAGGAAAGTTCTGTGCCCCGGTATGAGAGTCCGGAGAACGAAGAAAAAAGGGTTGGCACCCGGGTTCGGCAACAACTTTAAAGAATTTATCCTTAAAACCCTTAAAAGATTCGGCATACAAGGCAAAGAGCCTACGATCATTGTGACCCCGGATTGAGATCCACCCCTTCCTATCGGCAGGCTCCTTACCCGACCGGCCGGCCTGAACAGTGAAGAAATAAAAGAATAAAGTATAGGAACAAGGGACCTCTAGTTCTCGAAAGAGAAATTCAAAGGCTTGCATAAAAGCCCAGCTGTTGGGATGAATTTGCGAAGGAGCGACGTGAAGGTGATCCAACACTCACATCTGGAAATCAGAAAAGGGAAAGCGAACTCCTAAGCGAGTCACTACATCCCTGTAAAACAAGAAGAAGTCAAGATCATCCCCTTCCCGGGTAGAGCAGATGGGCTCGTCCGGGTTGGGAACACAGATGCTAAAACCCTCCTGATTCCCAACAGGAAGCATGGCAACACTCCCCGGATCCAGGACTGAGGTGTGACGTAACACCTCGTGGGTAACCCAAGGGTACTTGGCGGCTAAGATGGGGGACGGAAGATGAGATTGAGACCCTGCAGAGGGAGACTCCTCAACTACTTCCACTGAAGGTGTATTTATAATTACCTACGACAAAATAAAAAACAACAATCAGTAAAGAATACCCAGGGAAATGGTCGATAGGCGCGAATCAAAATTTGACGAAGTCTGAATCAATGTCGTGGTAGCTTTGTGAGAAGTCAACACCCCGATCCCAGAGTCCGAGTTAAGAGTTGAGATGAGAACCCCGGTCCTGTTTGGAAGAAGCTTAGGAACAACAACCGGATTATGCCGACACAAGTCAAGCAAAGCTTCGGCTCGGTTATCTTGACCAATACTTGCAAAGTACAAAAAATTCATCAAGGCATTTGGAACACAACTCAAATCGAGTTTCAAAATGGTGCCCCGGCACATTGCTCCGTCCTAAAGAACCTAAAGGGGCAATGTTAGAAGATACGAAACCTCCAAGGGGCACCCCAGATTCTGCTAATCTTAACGATGTCCCAGACCCTAGTTGAGTTGGTAACCCTAACTTTGAGGGATTTGGGGGTTTGGTGAGACTAGTTTTAGAGCCACCAGGACCAGAAGGGGCGCGTAAAGGGGTTTTTTCTTGTTACTCTTCTAGAAGAGGGAGGCCAAAGAACCAGAATGCAGATTGAGGGGGGACAGTTCTGTGTATACATGCTTCCTCTTCAGGAGTGAATTCCATTGTAGAATACTAAAATGAAATTCAATGCGCAAAATGAAGAAAGAAGAGACTCGAAAATAAATCAGAAGGAGAAGCGAAAATGGGTGAAAGACAGAAGTAATTCAAGAACAAGTAAACCAGAAGCAATAGATGGAAACCAAAATGAAGCGCAACCAAAGCAAACGTAATAAAAAAGAAGCACGAAAGGAGAAGTGCAAGATACCTGGAATGGGAGAGAAATCCTGAGGAAATATGAGTAGCGAAAATGGAGAGCGAAAGCGCAGGCACAAAAATGAAAACATAAGAGCAAAGAATGTTAGTGAACTGAATGAGGCACAAAGTAGGGACAAAGAAGAAAATGCACATAAAGCCAAATAGGAAAATAACAGCCAAAATATGAAACGCTTGGAGTAGGTAACTGGCAGATGTGAAAAGACACGCGGGGGTAAAAGCGTCAGATTTCTATAGAAGGGAAATGATTAAAGCGTGCAAAGAAATGACAGAGCATTAAATGATCGGGATACGTGTCACTTCCAATATCTGGACAAGGATGAAAACGCTTCACTTTTCGAAGATGGTAACGGCCGATCATCTACTGTTGAAAAAGCAACAAGGGATAACCCGGCAATAGTCGTCCTACAAGATCAATACAGACGAGAACCCTGCCCTAAACGAACATTCCAGACCGAGCTACACATCTCGGCATGAAACTGCTGGGTCGAATATAGAACGGGCCTACCAAACGGTGCATCCCGGACATCCAGAATGCTTGACAACCGGGATGGGGGGCATCTGTTACGGATAGTAAAGGCAGGCCCAATTAGAAAAGAAGCTCATACAAGACTAATTCAATCCACTCTTTCAGCCAGCACCAGTAAGGAGAACGTGGTCTCAACCGCCCCAAGTCACTAATCTGATATCTCAACCCAGATCGTGGAGGTATCTCTCCACAAATAACTCCCAGGTCTGTGTTTATAAATAAAGCTACATTCAGAGAACTAGGTACACAATTCTAACTCTCTCTTCTCCATTCACACAGTGCACACACCCATGCCAATTGAGGTGTTACTAGCATTGTGATCTTCTTCCCTGAGGTATTCCATTTCCTTTAATACCTTCAGAGAGAGAAAGTCTGATCATATATTAATAACTAGCAATCCTTGTTGAACATTCTTATTCATCACGAGCAGAACAAAAGCTAAAAGAAGAATATATATATATATATATATATATATATATATATATATATATATATATATATATATATATATATATCGGTAACATAACTTATATTTAACCTTATCATATTTTCTGGATGAGATGGGAATGTTTTTGAGATAAAAACATTCTTAAAAACACATGTCTATCATGTGATATACAAAATGAATTAATAATCTTTCAAGGAAATATCGCTGTAACGGAAACAAAGAGATTAGAAGATTTTTTGTAGATTGGAAAAAAAATGAAGTACATATGTAATTGAAGCAAAACACGTTAAATATTATTGTAATCTTCTCTTCATATTTTCATAAGATTTTCATTAAATTATTCATATATTATTATTTTATTTTTATAAAATTACTTTTAAACATCACAAGAGACACACACTTTCTCAGCAAATATTAATCATCATTACTCTTTTGGTACTAAAGGTACTCCTAAGTCTTTATTAAAAAAAAGGAAAGTACTCCTAAGCGGACAAAAGTTTTTATTCTAATTCTATCTCGTCACTTTATCTGTAATTTTACCATCCAATTTATTTGATAGTAAATTTAAATCTAATCTAACCTAATTCAATTTAAAATACTCTGGATAAGATCAAATTGCATTTTCTTAACAATAACAGTAAATAAATCATGAAGTTCATAAATATAACAAATGCTTAGTTACGATTTTTCCCTAAAAAGCTTACAATGTTGCTTTACTAAATCGTCCCTCCATTAGCCTTCCGTTAATTGTTCCATTAAATGTAGTCTTCGTTTCTTGATCATTTGGTCCCTTTAAAATATCACAAAATTTTCATTTAATTCCTCTGATTATCATGGTTTTTCCTTTTAATTCCTCTAAAGTAAGGGACTAAGAACAAAAATCGTGATATTTAGAAACCAAATAGAAAAAACTCGTGGAATAATTTAGAAATAAATAAATAATTTTTTTAACATGCAATTTAACGTGTTTTAGAAGACGTATAAGGTAAAAATACAATATTAAAATGTACAAATTCTAAAATATTTAATATTCCCTTATATGAATAATAAATTTTGTCCCCTAACTTGAACTCCTTTAGGTTAAGGATATTTCATTTTCACATTATCTTTGTAATTATTTTAACCTAAGAGTGCATGTGTGCACTAAATGTGTTGGAAATGTTCTTTATACAAAAGTCATTGGACTGTATGGTAAAGATCTAAGAAACTTAGGTTTAGATTTCTTAGTCTCCTATATATAATAATCTTATTTGCTCTAGAAAAATATATAAGTTGTCATCATTTCTCTAAAATAAAAAAGTGTCAACACACTTTTCCTCTCTCTTATTCGAGAATAGCAAGGAAGATTTGTCATTTATAGCCAATTGAGGAGGCTATGAGAAGACTCACCAAAGACAAAGGAGAATATTGCATTCACGCTTCAAGAAGTAATTATCTCCTTTTGATTAGAAAGACAAGGATGATCTTATAACATTCAAACATACTAGGTCTAATACGCTTCCATAGATTCTATGGAATCCTTCAAAATATAGTTCAACTCCATTTCAACCCTAACATAGTCATGTCATGCCCTATAGAGAAAGGAATAGCAATGTTGTTCATTTGGCAAGTTAAGGTCTTGACTCTTGAGGGCGTAATTGGATGTATTGTTCTCTCTCCTAATTCTTTCTTTCATTCGTTACACAAGAATGCTTGGAGTGTTGCTTTTCCTAGTGGAAATATAGTTTTAGGCATTTTAGCCCCCTATATTAATTAGGATAAATAGTCATTTTTGTCCATGAATGTATAGAGCGCTGACAAATTCGTCCCTAAAATATGGAAATTCAAATTTTAGTTCCCAAAAGTGAAAAAAGTACTACAAATTCATCCATTTGTTAACTTTCATCCGTTATCATTAATGAAAGAACCTACGTGGCACAAAAGGACGAAAATGTCACAAAAATGATTGTCAACATGACTGTTGAATAAATTGAACCAAAATGTCAATAAGGTACAATTGGACCAAAATATCATTAAGTTATCATTAGACCAAAATGTTAGTATATTTTCATTGGACCAAAATATCAGTAAGTTATCACTGAACCAAAATGTCAGTAATTTTTCATTGGACCAAAATGTTAGTAATTTTTTGGACCAAAATATCAGTATGTTTCCATTGAACTAATTTGTCAGACCCCAAATTTTGTTTCATTTAAAGGTAAAATATAATTTAATCTTCATTTTTCTCCTTTTTTATTGTTGCAAGCATAACATTACAATAAACACTTATAAAAATAGGGAAGCAATCATAAGTTAAAACAAACATAATAATAAGCATAATTACTTTAACAAACATTATAACTCAAATGCAACCACAACAACACGAGTTACATATTTTTTAAAATTTGATTAATTATTTTTATTATTGTTCTCTAGCCTTCCTTGTGGTTTTTAAGGTAAGATACGTAAGTTTTACCGTTTTCTTTGAGTTTGGGTTTTGAGAGGAAAAATGACCCATATGAGTTAGGGTTGATTTTGGGTGATGTTTCTTTGGAAAAGTATGCTTAGGAGGTTGTTGTGATGAATGTTCAACCTTGAAAGCTAACTTTTCTGGGTTTTTGGTATTTTGTTATGCTCAGTTAGATATTTGTGGGGGTTTACAAGTCAATGGTTGGTTGGTTAAGTTTGAGATTTGGAAAAGAACTGGGTTCTTCTCATGAAACGGTTGAGAATCGTTCTTGATATCTTTCTTTCCTGGTGTAGGGCGTGATAAAGGAGATATTGATGATTATGAGCACAAGGCTACGAGAGCCGGTGCGGTGATCAGAGAAGGTAAGCTCTTTGTTCTTGGGAGATTGCATCCCTTGATTGTGTTCCACCATACTCCTGGGGAGTTATGGTTATTGTATGATGCAGTGCGTGTATTTAAATTGTGTGTTAATTCTTTTTGATTGAAACATACATGTAAATATTTGCACTGTGATGTTTGTATTGTGATTGAGGAAGCCCTTTGGCTAGGGAAGCGGACCATATAGAAGAGTGTAAGACTCATCTAGGATGAGCTTCTTGATAATTCATATACGTCCGGATGCATGAGATGTGCACGAAAGACTCATCTGGGATGAGCATATATGCATGAGATGTGCATGAGATGTGCACTGGTGAACTTGTATATCAAGATATACATTTGTGCATGAGATGTGCGTTGGTGAACTTGTATATCTGTGCTGGAATGGCACGTTGGTGTGATTATGTACATGTGATGTTTATGAAAGCCGAGATGGCTATACTATTGTTTTTATTAAAAGGTCGGGTTGGTCATGTTATATGTAATGCCAATATAAATGCTATGTACTATGAAAGTGAACCAGGGGGAGGTGAGACTCCAAGAACCCTGAGTTTACTGAGGTTGTATTTCACCCCTGTTGGGGATTATATTTTTTTAGTACAGGTTATAGCCAAAGAGCGGAGGACGAGGTTCGGGGTAAGGGACCCGAGTAGGGGTTGTTCGGTGGATCTCAATTGACAGGCCGGATAGGGTGAGGCCGAGATGGCTACTAATTGAGGATCCCGAACAGGAGGCCGAGGCCAGGTTCGAGGAAGCAAACTTATGGAAGGCGGTCCTTTTTTTTATCATGTATTTGTAATCCGGTATGGGTTCTTTTTGTATGATATATCTTTTGGAACAGAACCCGGGTGCCGGGATGTATATCAAATTTCATACATAATGTTTAATGTTTTAGTTGTATGATGTAAGATGATGTCTTATTATTTTTTTATGCTTCCATGTTTACTTAATTAACGTTAAGTATTGCTGCACTTAAGACCATATTGTAATGTTAATGAACTGGATGCATACGGGGTCGTTACAGTTGTAGGAAACAAGCTTCATACCTCCACCACTGTCAACTGAGTTTAGACCACCTCCATTTACGCCTTCAATACCAATTCAAATTATATTTCTAGATGTACCATCTCATAGGATGAACCAACCAAATTACATAAGCTTGATACCCACACTAGGGCTACCCCACCACAAAGATTCGAAGAAGTGAAAAATGAGATATGTTTATCTTTTGTTTATAGTATATTCTCACTAATTATTATAATTTGGATAAATTTGTAATGATTGATACATTATTACAATGTTTATTTTGAAAACTTTCTATTGTAACATTAAGTAGTGACAAAATCAAGTTGGGTCTCATTTTTTTAAAGGATGAACTTGATTTTGCATTTTTGTTTGAGTCTCATTTTGGATAAAGCACTGTCACATTAGAAATTTTATAGCAACAAACATGCTTATTAATCAATATTATATTTGTTATAACTTAAGATTGTTTCCCTATTTTTTTAAGTATTTATTGTAATATTGTACTTGCAACGATAAAAAAAGAAAATGATGAAGATTAAATTATATTTTACCTTTAAATGAGATTTAGGGTATGACAAATTAGTCTAATTGAAACCTACTGACATTTTAGTCCAAAGAAATTATTGATACTTTGATCCAATGAAAAATTAGTGACATTTTAATCCAATGATAACTTACTGACATTTATGTCCAATAAAAACAGTGACATTTTTGTAAAAAATATTAATGACATTTTAATCCAATTTATTATTAACAATAACGGACAAAAATTAACGAATAAATGAATTTATTCATTTGTCACATTTTATTCACTTTCAGAAACAAAAATTTGAATTTTCATTTTTCGAAGACAAATTTATCAACATTCTACACATCCATAGACGAAAGTGACTATTTATCCTATTAATAATAAAAAATAATTAACACATTGTTTCTCGTCCACACCTACAAAATGCCACCAGATGCGTTGATGTCAAATACTCGACTCAGCCCCGTCGAATTATAGGAATACATTGGATGTTCCTCTTCCCAGTTTAGTATTACAAAAAGTTGCATTTCAAAAAAGGGTAAATAGTCATTTTTGTCTCTGAATGTGTAATGTGCTGACAAATCTATCCCTGAAAGATAAAAATTCAAATTTTTGTTCCTGAAAGTAAAAAAAATGTGGCAAATCTATCCCTCTATTAACTTTCGTCCGTTACCGTTAATATCATGGACGAATTTGTCAACGCACTACACCTCTAAGCACAAATTTGTCAACTCTCTACCCAATACATAATTTAATCTTTGTATTCTCTCTTTTTCAATCATTGCAAGCATAACATTACAATAAACACTTAAAAATTAGGAAAACAAATATAACTTAAAACATAATAATAAACATAATATTGATTAATAACCACAATTTATTTGTTGGTCTGAAATTTATATTATAACATTAGATAATAACAAAATCAAGTTAGGTCTCATTTATTTTAATATGAATTAATTTAATGGCTATGCATTTTTGTTTGGATCTCATATTTTGAATAAAGTACTATCACATTAAAAATTTCAAAACAAAAAATATCAGATAATACTTACCCAACATATGAGACTTAAACTAATTAAAATGCATAGTCATTAAATTAATCCTTACAAAAAAATGAGACTTGATTTTGTCATGATCTAATGCTACAACATAAATTTTAGAATAACATACAAATTATGCTTATAAATCAATATTATATTAATTATTATATTTATTTTAACTTATACTTACATTCCTAATTTTTAAATGTTTATTATAATTTTATACTTACAATAATTAAAAAAAGGAAAATATAAAAATTAAATTATATTTTAGATAAAAAAACTGACAAATTTGTTCCTAAATGTATAGAGTACTGATAAATTTATCCCTGAATATTAACGATATCAGACAAAAGTTCACAAAGGATAAATTTATCACACTTATTCCACTTTTAAAGACATTTAAATTTTTATCTTTTGAAGACGAATTTGTCAACACTCTACACATTCAGGAATGAAAATAACTATTTACCATTCAAAAAAATTTCAAAGACTTGCTGGTTGTTAATATTTAATGTCCATCGCTTACTCATTTATATCCTTTCGTGTAATAGTTATATCCTAATCTATAGATTAATAAATAAAAAATACTGGCTATTCACTTTTGAACAAAAAGCTAACGCAAAGGTGCTACCTAAATCAATGGCATGTCGAATAAGTACAAATTCAAATTTTTTTGTGCTTATTGATTTTACACTCAAGTCCACCAAGATATGAAGAAATTGATATAGCTCCAAAATGAAGCACTAGATGTTCATTGGGAAAGCGAAACTCTACAACTACTTATCATCTTCCATCACGAGAAGCATCCCATATATCACTCACAAAACGACCTAGTCTATGGTTTCAAGGCCACAGCAAGACCAACCTTTGCACTCTTTTCGATGGCCCCAGTATCCACCTCACCAACAAGCGAGAATCGAGTTCTTGGAGTCCAGTCGTGCTGGATCAGAGCACTTGCACGACCATAGTTGTTCACCCGAGCTTTCAACAGCGTTAGCGGGTCCAGAGCATGCTGTGTACCAAAGGTGAGTATATTTTCCTTGCCAGAAAAGCTATGTGAAAGCTCCGCACCAACAGCCGTGTTAGTCAGCGGGTTTACGATGTGGTAATATGAGGCAGTAAGGTTGTCACCTTTGTCATTTCTACATTAAGAAAAAAGGAACAGATAAATCAGGAGATCAATTCAAGTTGAATAACAATATATAGCTAACCTTCTCTAAAATTGATGGACATATACAGCTTTGGGATAACTACTTACAGAGTTAGAGATGCAATGAGGTCAGCATGAGTAATGTTCACCCCTGCATTGTATTTGGTAAAGTTGCCAGAGGTAGTATCAAATGAAAGATCTGTCCCAACGGCAACCAAATTATTTCCAACCACACCAGAGAAGTTAACAACAGGATTTGCTGTCAATCCAATGCTGGTGCTGATTCCAGCATACTCATGCTGGTACTGGAGTTCCACCTATTATACCATGGATAACGAGGGAATGCCATCATCAATTAGGATAACTGGAATTACTACTATTATTATTATCGACATTAACTGAATATTTGGAAAGGGAAAACCTACAATGAAGTAACAATTTATAAGATAGGGCAAACGAAAAAGCTTTTTACCTTGCCAGATTTCTGATCTGGAAAATTAAAGCTAAAAATTGTCTTGAGTCCAGGTGCAGGTTCATCCACAGTAATGATTGTCCGCAGCTGAAAAGTATTCAGTCAGATAAGAAATGTAGCATGAGCTCTAACTAACTACTCATCAGATTTTGTTGACTCTTGGGTGCACTATAGTCAATTCAATTATAAAGGATACTCAGATTCCTGATGCATAGAAATGATCATGCACAGTCACATAAAATAACTCAACTAACAAATTTGCAAATCAAAAATACATCTAAATAAATATATATAAATAAAGTGATAAATTAGTTATATATATCACAGGTAATGCAGGCAAAAATGGCGTCCATCTAAAGTTAAAGAACTAATAATTACATCAGGCAAGTCAAAAAGTGTTGAGTCAAAGCTATCCCAGAAAGAATTTTTAACTCACATTTGAGTTAGTGTCCACTTTGACATCAGTTGTGATGTTCTTGTTCTTCACCTTAGTGCTGACATCGGCCAAATATATCTCACCTTTCCTGACTCCAGTTGAAGTGATTTCCTGTATATATAAAAGCCATTGAATTTGAAATTATCAGAACACGAGACCTAAACTCTTACAAGAAACCAATGAATCCACAATTCAAGCTAAGTAACAGTGCAACACGAATCACAAATGAAAAAACTTCAACTTGTTTCTTGAATCATTTTCAAATTCACATCAATCATTGCAAAATAATCAAAACAGAACAATCAGCAAAGCTTCTAAGTCGAACATTCTAAATGCACCGCCAGACAGGGTTTCTAAGAAAATATATAAAAACCAATAAAACTTGAAATAAAAAAAATAACGAATATCATAAAACAAAACTTTTCCATAGTCAAATTTAAACAAGAAAATCTACTTCAAAGACAAGCAAATAAACAAATAAAATCTTACCACTCCAGTGGAAGTGTAAGTGGTGATGGTGAACTTGTGGTCATTCTGATAATCCTTGAACAGAAGATCTGAGTTTGCGATTATTGATATAAGTGAGATATTCGTGCAAATTAATACATGAAAATGAAAAGAAAAAAAAAACACGAATGATTCGAAGGAAAAATTGGTTACCGCGAGCTCTCTTGCCGATGTCAGAGTAGAGACCTGGACCTTTCACCATGATTTTCCCGAGAAAACTGAAGCAGAAAACGCGAGAGAAGAAGAGGGAAAATGCGAGAAAGTGTTGGCAGAAGAGAAAGAAAGAGAAACCCTAATATTGGGGAGGGAGAGGACGAACCACGGCCGTTAGATTAGTAGATGGGATCGTGGTCGTTGATTTAGGAGAAGAGGAAGAGTTGCCTCGAGAATAGGGACGAGTTGAGCTGGGAGCATATTCGCGTTCCCGTATGGATTCTCTTCAATGAGTTGTTCAGGTTACTACTACGTGTAAACTACAGAAGCACGTATGTTGTTTCTTTTTTCTTTCACTATTTTTTCTTTTTATTTATGGAAATGAAATATTTTTTGTTTCTTTTTCTTTCACTATTTTTTCTTTTTATTTATGGAAATGAAATATTTTTT
>CM023958.1:15073788-15086026 GCA_013407115.1 Glycine latifolia | reverse complement strand
TATTTAACAATATCTTTTTATAAAATAATTCTCGAGTTTAATAGTGATAAACAGTATATAAAATAATTTTAAACTATGATCTAATTGGTTTATATGATTTTTAAAATAATTATAATAAAAGTTAATAAATTTATCATATAATTTTTATAACTAGTTAAAATGTTAGTTTTTGTTAATAGAGAAAATTAAATTTATACTTTTTTATCTTCCCTTCTCTATTAATTATTTAACTCATTTTAATCTCTAATCTCT
The DNA here is from genome assembly GCA_013407115.1 of Glycine latifolia. Classification (NCBI taxonomy): domain Eukaryota; kingdom Viridiplantae; phylum Streptophyta; class Magnoliopsida; order Fabales; family Fabaceae; genus Glycine; species Glycine latifolia. Next base: position 15,085,774 of record CM023958.1, on the reverse strand, counting down.
ATATATGTTCAATTATAATTAAATAATAATATAAAACTATTTTACATGTTAATTCATAATTTATTTTCTCATAATTCTTCGTCAAATATAAATAAAAGTGTCATGGACTTCTGTTTAGATAATTTGGGCTTCAAAAAATTGCTTAACTGTCTATGTGTTTGGTTACCCATCACATTACAAACGATTCACGTCTCCTTAAGCATCTATGTGTAGCTTCTATGTTTTTAAGTATTGTTTAATATGGTTTTGTAAAGTACCAAACACACTAAATGTGTTGGCCCAATACATAAATTTTGATAAGTAGGCTCTAAAAGCTTACATCGAGAACTTTCTGTTATAGGATAAATCTCATTACAGTCACGAAGTATTCGATCATAGTCTGAAATCAATTAGAAGTAATAGTTTCATAGGATTCATCCTCAAAGGTATTTCCTACATCATCTCACGTAAGAAACAATAATAGACCAAAAAAAAAATAATACTAAATAAGCTAAAGCCTAAAATGTCTCTCTAAACATGTAAACATTGATTTGAGTGTGGAAGTTCTTAAAAGTACACATCGCCAAGATTTAGCTGTGAGAACCTATATATGAAAATCTGTTTGAATATTTCACATTTGATGATTCATAATGATGAAGAGTAACATATATAGTTTTAATCTTCAAGAAACAAAAGGGATTAAAAATAAATGGGAGTTTCATTTACTAGGCAGTAGTTTTTTTTTATTTCTTTTGTTTTCTTATGTAATAAAAAATATGTTGATATAATTTAATTTGTTTTAATATTTTTAAGAGCATAATTTTGTTAACTTGTGTCCTCGTGACTTAATTATAACATTGTATGCATTTAGTTTTGTTACATTACATATCACCTAATAATCATTACATTACAAAATAATAATTCTTCTTCTTCTCCTTTCTTTTAACTTTTTTCCACAAATTTTTATTTTTTTATTAAAGTAAATATTATTTTTCAATGATATTAAAATAAAATAATATATTTAGCCAAAATTGAGTATTCACATTAAGTTCAACAGCTTGAATAATAATTTGTCTAACATCCAGAAAATTTACGAAATTTCATAAAACAAACAAGAGCAAGTCTTACTTGTCATTTGATTCTTACTTCTAAGAATTTTTAAAGGTGTTTTCTTTTCGTTTTCGTATAAAATTTTGTTTTTAACGATATTATATCATTTTATAACTAAGTAAAAAAAATATTCTCTTACGTTTGAAGTCTTTCAATATAATATATATATATATATATATATATATATATATAAAAGAATGAATCAAATGTTGGTTTTTCGTGTCTAAAAAGATATTTCATAAAGATAGAAATGAAAAATATGAAGGTTTAGATATTCAGTTTATATCTTTTTATTTCATAAATATAAGAATATTTAGATATTCAGTCTATATCTTTTTTAGGAAATCATTTCTGTATGTGCAGAACTCTATATTTGTATGACTAATTAGGATAAAATATCATGTTATATTTCTTAATTTACTCACAGGAATTAAAAAGAATAATTATTATAATTTGATAGTTTTATCATAAGTTTGAATCTAATTTGAGTAGGACTTTAGCCTACACGGCAAGTTTTATGTCACTAGATTCATAAACTAATATATGTTTTACATTAGTAAAAACATTATATTTATTTAGTCTCAAATTATGAATACTAAAAATGTATATTTGAATTTCAGTTAATCAATTTGGAAGCATTTCTAATATTAAGTGTGAAATTCTCGAATTAAAAGGGGACAATTATAAGGTTTGGAGGGAGAGAATTCTTCTTTATTTAGGCTGGATGGATATTGACTATACTATTAGGAAAACTGAACCATCAGGTATTAATGAAACTAGCACTCTAGATGCTATTAATCATTATGAAAAATGGGAGAAATCTAATCCTCTCTGTGATGTTCATAAAGACTTATATATCTGCTAGTATCCGTAGTTCTGTTGATCAGCATGAAAAGGTCAAGGATTTTTTGAAGGTCATTGATGATCAATTTGTTACATCTGAATAAGGCTCTTGCCAGCACCCTTATAATGCAATTTTCATCCTTAAAGCTCAATGGGATAAAAGGAGTGTGTGATCACATCATGCGCATGAGGGATATAGTAGCTCAACTGAGAAATTTGGAAGTTACCATGTCAGAGTCTTTCCTAGTACACTACATTTTATGTACTTTACCTATGCAGTATGCCCCTTTCAAAATCTCCTATAACACACATAAAGATAAGTGGTCAATTAATGAACTATTGACTATGTGTGTTCAAGAAGAAGAAAGGTTGATAATGGAAAAGGGTGAAAATGTATATATGACTACTCAAGGAAAGAAGAAAGGGGATCAAGCCAAGAACAAGGGCAAGATTCCTGCTCAGCCAGTCATTAAGAAAAAGTCAAAGTGTTTCTTCTGTAAGAAGAAGGGACACATGAAGAAAAATTGCTCAAAGTTTAAGAACTGGTTTGATAAGAAAGGTACTCCATTTACTTTTGTTTGTTATGAATCTAATATGGTTAATGTTAATCATAACACATGGTGGATTGATTTTGGTTCTACAATCCATGTTTCTAATACCTTGCATGGTATGGAAAACCTAAGGAAGCCAGTGGGAAGTGAGCAGTACATCTATTCAGGAGACAAAATGAGCTCACATGTGGAAGCCATTGGGACATGCAATTTAGTTTTAAGTAGCGGATTTATTTTTCATTTAGACAAGATATTTTATGTTCCAAGTTTTTCTAAGAACTTAATTTCTGTATCAATACTTGCACCATTGGGTTTTTCCTTTAATTTTTCGAATTTTGATTTTACTTTAATTAATAAATCTGGAATTATTGGTTCCGGTACATTACTTGATGGGCTTTACTTTATTGAATTGCAAAATAATGCTACTTATAATTCTATGCATGTTTCTATCGGGTTAAAACGATGTGTTATGAATGAGGAATCCTCTATGTTGTGGCATCGAAGATTAGGACACATCTCTATCGAGAGAATTAAGAGATTAGTAAATGAAGGGGTACTTAGTACTTTGGATTTTGATGATTTTGATACTTGTATAGATTGCATTAAGGGTAAGCAAACTAACAAGTGTAAGAAGGGTGCAAAGAGGAGCTCAAATCTATTAGAAATTATACATACAGATATTTGTTGTCCAGACATGGACGCAAGTAGTCCAAAATATTTTATCACCTTCATAGACGATTTTTCGCAATATATGTATCTCTACTTACTTCGTTCTAAAGATGAAGCTTTAGATGCCTTTAAAGTTTTCAAGGCCGAAGTGGAGAAACAATGTGGAAAGCAAATTAAAATCGTGAAATCCGATAAAGGTGGTGAATACTATGGTAGATACACAGAGAATGGACAAGCACCTGGTCTATTTGCGAAGTTTCTTCAAGAACATGGGATTGTTGCCCAATACACTATGCCTGGTTCTCCGAATCAGAATGGTGCAACAGAAAAAAGAAACCGAACATTAATAAACATGGTGCAAAGTATGCTTAATAGTTCCAAGCATCCTAAGTCATTGTGGACTGAAGCATTAAAGACGGCAGTGTATATATTAAATGGAGTTCCAACCAAGGTTGTCTCCAAGACGCCTTTTGAGTTATTCAAAGGTTGGAAATCGAGTTTGCGACATATGTGTGTTTAGGGATGCCCGTCTAAAGTAAGAATTTATAATCCACAAGGGAATAAACTATACCTGTCATACCCTAATTTTGTCCGGATACCCCTCTCAAAAAAAAAAGAGAAGAAAATTATTATCATCATCATTATTATTATTATTATTATTATTATTATTATTATTATTATTATTATTATTATTATTATTATTATTATTATTATTTTAAATGAAAAAATAGTAAAAAAAGGAAGCAAGAAAAAAAAAGGGATGAAAGAAAAAAATAATAAAAGTATATAACAGTCTAAAAAAATAAAAAAATATAAATATTCTCTTTTCTAAAAAATAAAAATTTTCTTTTCTTTTCTAAATAAACAAAAATAAAAGAAACATAAGTCATGTTTTAAGGGAAAACAAATAATTAAAAAGTCACTTTTTTTTAGCACACTCGATTAAAGACTGTCGTCTTCGTGACGAACGTGTGGGGTGCTAACACCTTCCCCGTGTGTAAATGACTTCCGAACTCTTTTTCTCTAAAATCGTAGACCATGTCTTATCTTTTTGGTTTTTCCAACGTTTTCCTTAAATAAACGTTGGTGGCAACTCCTCTCAAGTTTTCCCTTTTTTGGAAATCTTTCTTCTTTTTTTCATCGCCGTCCCGTCGTGGCCGGATAGGTTGCGACAGATGGCGACTCCACTGGGGACTGGTTAGAGAGTTAAGCCATTTGATCGAGTGTGCAATTTTATCGTGACTTTTTGCTTTATTTATTTTCCCTTTTTTTCCTGTTCGTTGTTCTCCAGTTTGTTATCGTTTCACTCCGCTATCATTCTTTTTGTGATTTTGCTTCAATCATGTTTTTTATTCTTTGTCTTACTCATGCTTGTGCATATTCTTTGCTACGTCGTTACTCCTTTTTAGGTAAAAATAAATTGTGTCATTGAATGCTAGGGTAGATGACATATGCTATACTTGTTGTATCTGCCTGGGAGTTTTCTGATTGTTTTGCAGGTGGGGTTGGATAATTCTTAGGTTGCTCTGTTCACACACGACACTTACACTTTTTGCACACACTTTGAGATATTGGGCCCTATACCCGGGTCTGTGTGAGCCATAGGGAGTGGAGGTCGATCTGTGGTCATGTTGGGTCTCCGACTCGCTTGATGACAGTGAAACCTCATCTAGAGTTTTCCTCTTTTTGTGATGCATTGCCGCTGATAGTCCCTATCGCCGCATTGTCATTACATAAGAGGATGATATCTCTAGAGGCCGGTGAGATTACATGAAACTACCCTTGGAAGTTGTCACTGAATAGTGGAATTTTAGACCATTTCTACTAGGTTCCTGAAATTAGGGACACAGAGCATACTCACCCCACCTTGGTTCCTTGATCACCACATGTGTCTCTTCATAGCATCGCGATGGACATATCATTTGCGCATTCATCATTTATCATATTCATGCATTGCATTCGCATAAGTCACTGCATTTTCATACATATTTGTTTAGCATATTTCTTGTTTCGGCAATCACATACATTCTCCCATCATCATTCACATGCCATGTTCACCCATGCATGGTCATAACATATATTTGCTCATGCCTTGCATTCTCCTTTGCGTCACCAAAAATCGCAATAAAGCACGAAAGCTTACCCCGTATTCTTGGTTACATGTGTTGAGTACCATGGTCATATCCATAAACAAACCATGTCGGGGTTATACACTCTTTTTTCCTGAAAATGATCAAAGATCACATGAACATGGTACCCAATGTGTTTGACAACAAGAAAGGGTGGTCTTTTGAGCGTCTTGCTTCGATCTCATAAATGCATCTCTCATGCATAGCATTAGTATGTCATGCTCATTCATCAATTTTCCTTATGATAGGTTGTTGAAGTATTGACGATCAGAATTTCCATTCCTTGGAACATAAGGTCAAACCAAGCGCAATTTCTTAAGAAAAGTTTTATCAAGTCAAGGTAAAATTTTTGGAAGTAGCCAGTTTGCGAAAGCTGGGGCAGTGGATGGATCAGGTTTTCATAGCCTCTTTGACTACTGCCAGCACATGATTAAGTTGATGACTTAAATAATTGAAAATCGCTAATGTGTTCGTGTTTCATTTCCAATTGTACTTTGATTCTGATAAGATGTAATGAACAATGTTATTTTAATGAAAATTTGTGTTAATTCAACCCTATGTTCTATTGAGCATTTTGTATATAATTCGTAATACTTCAGCAAGTTATCATTTGCATGCATCCATGTTTATTTGCTTTGCCGCATTGTTATGCATGGCTCATTACATTCTTTCCTTGAAATCAGAAAAAAGTAATCATTGTGCTAAGAAAGAAAGAATGCGCTTTACGGCACCCATACCAAATGCGTGCAAAGACTAAGATAATGAGTGACATAGAACAAGTTCAGGAGCAAATGAAGGCTGATATGGAGGCTATGAAAGAGCAAATGACAACAATGATGGAAGCGATGTTGAGCATGAAGAAGACAATGGAGTTCAACGTTGCCACCACTGCTGCTGCTAGTACTGCCATTGAGAGGGGCTCGATTCGCCCACCGGATCCCAATCAAGAGAGTCATCCAGTCTCAGGTGTTGTAGGTCAAGGAGGCGAGGCGACGACAAACGCATATGGGCCTCACTATGTCCCGATCCAAAGCAAGACTCCTTTTCCACCATATGGTTTGCCTCCTGATTATACACCGCCTACTGCTGTACATGCTCTTGGTGAGAATATTAGCAACTCTGCACCAGTACTCATTGAGAACCAACAACCCCAACCCGATCATACTCATGCCCACGTTCCTCCAGTCATGGACGAAACATATGTGGCTCCCCAAGACCATGTTCAGACCGATTTTGGTATTTATCCAAGATGTACTAGTGAAAGGATTGCGTTTCCTGGTGTCCCTGTGCCAAATGCTCCTGGGGTCTCTCAGTTTCGACCACCATCACAACCCTTACATTTGGTGATGGGAGGAGGGCCTCCTGCTGTAGTTGAGAAGGAAAAATTTGATCATATAGAGGAGAGACTGAGGGCCATTGAAGGAGGAGGAAATTATGGTCTTGTTGATATGTCAGAATTGTGCTTGGTATCAGATGTGGTCATTCCTCTGAAGTTCAAGGTACCATACTTTGATAAATACAAAGGGACCACTTGCCCAAGGAACCACCTGAAGATGTATTGTACGAAGATTGGGGCATATGCGAAGGATGAAAAGCTGTTGATGCATTTCTTTAGGACAGCTGGACTGGGGCAGCTATCATCTGGTATACTAACCTAGAATCCTCTCGGGTCCACTCTTGGAAGGATCTAACGGATGCCTTCATTAGACAATATCAGTACAATTCTGACATGGCTCCAGACAGAATGCAGCTACAAAACATGAGCAAGAGAGATAATGAATCATTCCAAGAATATGCTCGGAGGTGGAGAGACCTAGCGGCTCAAGTAGTACCCCCCATGGCGGAGAGAGAGATGATAACCATGATAATGGACACATTGCCAGTGTTCTATTACGAGAAGATGGTAGGTTACATGCCCTCAAGTTTTGCAGATCTAGTGTTTAGTGGTGAGAGAATTGAAGTAGGTCGGAGGAAAGGAAAATTTAATCATGTTGCTTTTGTGAACCCTAGTAATAGGGGATTCGAGATAAGTGACGGGAGGAAGAATGAGGGAGAAGCTCATGCTGTAACTGTTGCTCCCACATGGCCAAACTTTCCACAAGCCCTTTATAATCCCATGTACCAACATCCTCCTCAGCAGTATCACTACTCAGCCAATATCAGCCCTGCCCACTATCCACCACCCTATCAACCAAGAACACCCAATCAACCACAAAAGCCACCCCTAAACCGGCCACACAATCCACCCGCTGCACCGCCAAGACCAAATACCACCCATAATGCCAACCAAAACACCAACCAGGGAAGGAATTTTCCAAAAAGGAAGCCTGTAGAATTCACCCCAATCCCGATATCATATGCTGACTTACTCCCATATCTGCTCAACAATGCAATGGTGGCGATAAGCCCAGCAAAGATTCCTCAACCTCCATTCCCTCGAGGATACAACCCGAATGTGGCATGTGCTTATCATGGTGAAGTCCCGGGGCATTCCACTGAGCACTGTATGTCTCTGAAACATAAGGTGCAAAGTTTGATTGATGCAGGTTGGCTGAAATTTCAGGAAGACAATCCCAATGTGCAAGCTAACCCACTCGCAAACCATGGGAGTTCTTCTGTGAGTGCTATAAAGGATCAGGAGACATAGGAATTGAAGAGAAAGGAATGACCTTTTGTGGTGAAGAAGGATTTCTTGGGTGAAGCACTGATACTCATAAACAGGGATGGTAAAGAGTTTCCTTCGCTTGAGAATTATGATGTTGGCAAGCGATATTATGCATGATGCTTGGGGCAATTTAATGGTTTTCTTCTGGACGTTTCCAGGGACTTATTAGAATTTTCATGTTTATGCTATTATTGTAAACAACAATTGCAACGTTAATAGTATGGATGAATTTGATGCCATCATCTCTCATTTTCCTCACGATTATATCTTTGCATATTTATTCAACTTTCACTGGAATATGAATATATGTCGCTGGTTGTTTGCTCATGTGACCTGCACTCCAGAATTGATCTCTAAGTCTGCCCAATCAGAAATTTGCATGTTTTACATGTTTGGTGGGGGTGTCGTAAGCAATGAGTAAAATTGAATAAACATTTGATTGACTATGTTTCAAATCAAATAATAAATACAGGCATGCATGCGACCTCATCTTGTCTTTCTTAAAAGTTTTGTGAATAGTGAAAGCCATTTGACTTAATCTGTCAATTGAAAACCTTTTAAATATTTCTCACCCTTGAAAATTCTCTTTCGAGAACTTGCACAGCTTCTTTCATTTCTTTTTTCATTCATTTCTTCCTTTCTTTTCATTTCATCTTGCTACAAAGGCATGAATGACGACAACAACAGATACCTCCAAAGCCTACACCGGGGCAATGACAGACACCACGCATGAGCTCCAAGCGAACCTAGGGGCAAATAAAGGTTCATACCTGGTAGGTTGAAAACCCGAAAGGGCAGCCTAGGCAAAAGTTAGGGTATGTATATAAAAAAAAGAGAAAAAAATAAAAAAAATAAAAAAAGGGAAAGAAGATAAAGAAAACAATCACAAGGATTTGTTTATTAGAGGTTCTATCCCAAAATCCAAATTGTAAAAGTCTCTAGTCAGGATTTGAAATGACATATGGCCATGTTTCTTGATCCCAAACACTAATTTATCCTTTACTACCCACTCTGAGCCAAAGCATAATTTTTTTTTTAAAAAAAAAAAACCCAGAGTAGGAACCACTGCCAAACTGACAAGAAGAGCAATGCAAGCAACATATGCTTGAGGTTTACTAAGTTCTAGGCTGGGCCTTAAATGATGCTAAAGAAAGCAAATCCGCCAAAGGCGAGCAAAGCAAAAGAGACAAAAGTTCTCCAAATTTCACAAGGAAGGCACAAAAGTGCAATGATAATAAATGTATAAGACAAATGGAGTAAAGCCCAACTCAAAAAGCAAAAAAGAAAAAAAAAGAAAAAAAAAAGAAAAAGAAAAAACTGAAATGGATAAAAGTACAAGAAAGATACTCAAGGTTCTTACTTTATATAACCCTTAAACACTCTTTGAGCCCCTTTGACCTTTCTTTCATAGCCATCTTAACCCCTGGCCACGTTACAAGCCTAATAAAGCCCATGTAGATCAAGGAATGACTAATTTTGCTTTTCAGTTTGGATTTTGGAATGGAACATGCACACGCTTGTGATTGTAATTAAAAAAAAAGAGCTAAAACCATAGAATCTCTAGGTTCGCACTTACACATTTGAGAAACTAATTCTACAGGAAGCTCGTGAAGATGCCCGAAGGCGATAGTGGGGTCCATTCAACGTCAGTCGCTCATGCAGAGTCCCGAGGGTTCCTTTCGAATCCAAGGGTAGTCTTTGTTGCTTAAATCCTTTCGGGATCAGCCCATATCATCAAGCTTCAATGGGATCGATGGACTCATGGCATCCCTCTATGATCTTAAATCAGGATAGTTTCACTTGGTCATATACCAAAGTGTAACAATCCATTTCCATCCTTCAATGGTTCAAGCGGTCAATCCCGAAGCCTTATATTTCCTTGTTGTGCAGGGCAATCAAAGTAAAAAAAGGGGGATAAACTTTGGAATCAATATTTCAGTTGATTGATTGAACATCAAATGGCTCCACTGCCATCTTCCAAAATTTCCAAGAAATTAGACCAAACAAAACACGAACTCTGAGGAAATCTCCAAAGAGATTTGCAAATGTCAAGATGAGGTTGCATGAATCATACATATTTTAGAAAGAAACAGTCAATCAGTGTTTTTTCGAAAAAACAAAACAAAAAAAAAACCAAACCAAAAAGATCGACAACATAATGAAAGAGTAAGAATGTTATGAGCATTGCACGATTTAAGTCTCATACCAGAATGTTGAAGTTCGACATATCTCATTCTCATAACTCACAAACAGTTGCATTCCATTTCTGGGTACAAAGCCCACATTCACATTTCAAAGCAAAGCTCGCATTTTCTTTTCATTCATCATATGCATTCCAAAACTCGTATGTTTCATATCACACTTTAAGATTCAGTTTGGAATAAATGACTCTTTCAGAGAGTCAACCTCTCACTTTCTTGCAGATTGGAGCCTCTGGGTATCACTACCTGTTGGCAATTTTCATAGGACTCAATGTCCTCAGTCATTTACATTTCATAGGACTCAATGTCCTCAGTTATTTACATTTTAAAGGACTCAATATCCTCAGTCATTTACATTTCATAGGACTCAATGCCCTCAGTTATTTACATTTCAAAGGACTCAATGTCCTCAGTCATTTACATTTCATAGGACTCAACGTCCTCAGTCATTTACATTTCAGAGGACTCAATGTTCTCAGTCATTTACATTTCACAGGACTCAACGTCCTCAGTCTTTTACATTTCAAAGGACTCAACGTCCTCAGTCATTTTATTCATAGGGCTCAGTGCCCTCATCTTTTGTTTTTGATAGGGCTCATGTGCCATCCTCGTTTGTTTTTGATAGGGCTCAGCGCCCTCATCTTTTGTTTTGATAGGGCTCAATGCCCTCCTCTTTTGCTTTTGATAGGACTCAGCGTCCTTCGCTTTTGTTTTTGATAGGGCTCAATGCTCTCCTCTTTTGTTTTGATAGGGCTCAGTGCCCTCCTCTTTTGCCTTTGATAGGGCTCAGTGCCCTCTGCTTTTGTTTTGATAGGGCTCAGTGCCCTCTGCTTTTGTTTTGATAGGGCTCAGTGCCCTCCTCTTTTGCTTTTGACAGGGCTCAGTGCCCTCCTCTTTTGTTTTGACAGGGCTCAGTGCCCTCCTCTTTTGCTTTTGATAGGACTCAGCGTCCTTCGCTTTTGTTTTTGATAGGGCTCAGTACCCTCCTCTTTTGTTTTGATAGGGCTCAGTGCCTTCCTCTTTTGCCTTTGATAGGGCTTGGTGCCCTTCGCTTTTGTTTTGATAGGGCTCAGTGCCCTCCTCTTTTGCTTTTGATAGGGCTCAATGCCCTCCTCTTTTGCTCCGCTTTTGTTTTGATAGGGCTCAGTGCCTTCCGCTTTTGTTTTGATAGGGCTCAGTGCCCTCCTCTTTTGCTTTTGATAGGGCTCAGCGCCCTCCTCTTTTGTTTTGATAGGGCTCAGTGTCCTCCTCTTTTGCTTTTGATAGGACTCAGCGTCCTTCGCTTTTGTTTTTGATAGGGCTTAGTGCCCTCCTCTTTTGTTTTGATAGGGCTCAGTGTCCTCCTCTTTTACATTTCATAGGACTCAACGTCCTCAGTCATTTACTTTTCATAGGACTCAATGTCCTCAGTCATTTACTTTTCATAGGACTCAGCGTCCTCAGCTTTTACACTTCATAAGACTCAATGTCCTTTGCATTTTATTTCATGAGACTCATTTTCATGCCTTGTCACGTTGAACTCAAAGTTCTTTATTGATTCACCAAATCTTGTCTTTCCAAAATTTCTTCTTTTTATGTTGTTATCTTTCAAAGGGTCACCCGAACAAAATTAGTGTCTTTATCTTTACTTACCTTTTATTTTCAGTAAAAGATAAGCAAAGAGGGGCAGCTGTCATACCCTAATTTTGTCCGGGTACCCCTCTAAAAAAAAAAGAGAAGAAAATTATCATCATCATCATCATCATCATCATCATCATCATCATCATCATCATTATTATTATTATTATTATTATTATTATTATTATTATTATTATTATTATTATTATTATTATTATTATT
>CM023958.1:15014081-15073778 GCA_013407115.1 Glycine latifolia | reverse complement strand
TTAAATGAAAAAAATAGTAAAAAAAGGAAGCAAGAAAAAAAAAGGGATAAAAGAAAAAAATAATAAAAGTATATAACAGTCTAAAAAAATAAAAAAATATAAATATTCTCTTTTCTAAAAAATAAAAATTTTCTTTTCTTTTCTAAATAAACAAAAATAAAAGAAACATAAAAAGTCATGTTTTAAGGGAAAACAAATAATTAAAAAGTCACTTTTTTTTAGCACACTCGATTAAAGGTTGTCGTCTTCGTGACGAACGTGTGGGGTGCTAACACCTTCCCCGTGCATAAATGACTCCCGAACTTTTTTTCTCTAAAATCGTAGACCATGTCTTATCTTTTTGGTTTTTCCGAACGTTTTCCTTAAATAAACGTTGGTGGCGACTCCTTTCAAGTTTTCCCTTTTTTGGAAATCTTTCTTCTTTTTTTCATCGCCGTCCCGTTGTGGCCGGATAGGTTGCGACAATACCCAAGGATTATTAGTGGGTATTTCATTGGATATGCCGAAAGGTCCAAAGGTTATAGATTCTATTGTCCATCACATAACACTAGGATTGTGGAATCGAGAAATGCAAAATTTCTTGAGAATGACTTGATTAGTGGGAGTGATCAATTTCAGGACATTACTCTTGAAAAAGATCACTATGAAGCCCAACCCTCTGGCTCAGGTGACAGATTGATTGTCAGGCACACCTCTCAAGCTCAAATGGGTGTTAGACAACCAGTAATTGAAAATCCACAAACTGTTGAAAATGACCTTATAGATCAAGTTGCTAATGAGAAACAACAAGGTCCTCAAGAAGATAATGAAGCAACATTAAGAAGGTCTACTAGAGTCAAAATGTCAACAATTCCTAGTGATTATGTGGTGTATCTGCAAGAATCGGACTACAACATTGGAGCCGCAAATGATCCTGAATCATTTTCACAGGCCATGAATTCTAAGGAATCAAATTTATGGTACAATGCTATGAAAGATGAGATGGATTCCATGGCATCTAATCAAGTCTGGGATCTCGTTGAGTTGCCTAATGGTGTAAAAGCCATTGGATGTAGATGGGTTTTTAAAACAAAAAAAGACTCACAAGGCAACGTTGAGAGACATAGGGCAAGACTGGTTGCCAAAGGGTTCACTTAAAGAGAAGGAATTGACTACACGGAGACATTTTCTCCTGTATCTAAGAAAGATTCTTTCCGAGTAATTATGGCATTAGTAGCTCATTTTGAATTTGAGTTACATCAAATGGATGTGAAAAAAACATTCCTTAATGGTCATTTAGAGGAAGAGGTTTACATGAAACACCCTTAAGGATTCTCCTCTAGTGATAAAGAGCACTTAGTTTGCAAGCTTAATAGATTCATCTATGGATTGAAATAGGCGTCTCACCAATGGTATCTAAAATTTCATGAGGTCATCACTTCATTTGGTTTTGAAGAGAACATCATGGATCAATGTATATACCAGAAGGTCAATGAGAGTAAGACTTGTTTTCTTGTGTTATACGTGGATGATATTTTACTTGCAACTAATGATAAGGATTTGCTATATGAAGTGAAACAACTTTTCTCAAAGAACTTTGATATGAAGAATATGGGAGAAGCATCTTATGTCATTGGCATTAAGATCCATAGAGAAAGATCTCGAGGCATTTTGGGTTTGTCTCAAGAGACCTATATTAACAAAGTTTTAGAGAGGTTTAACATGAAAGATTGTTCACCAAGTGTAGCTCCTATTGTGAAGGGTGACAAACTCAATTTGAGTCAGTGCCCGAAAAATGATTTTGAGCGGGAACACATGAAGAATATTTCATATGCTTCAATTGTTGGAAGCCTTATTTACGCTCAGGTTTGTACCAGACCTAACATTGCATATGCTGTTGGAGTTTTGGGAAGATATCAAAGCAATCCAGATATTGACCACTAGAAAGCTGCAAAGAAAGTGATTAGATATCTTCAAGGAACAAAAGATTACATGCTCATGTACAGACAGACTGATTGTCTGAAAGTGATTGGCTACTCAGATTCAGACTATGCTGGCTGCATTGATTCATGAAAATCAACATCTGGTTATATCTTTATGCTAGTTGGTGGAGCTGTATCTTGGAGAAGTGCCAAGCATACCTTGACTGCCACTTCTACTATGGAGGCTGAGTTTGTTTCATGTTTTGAGGCTACCTCGCATGGTGTATGGTTGAAGAGTTTCATGTCTGGGCTTAGAGTTATGGACTCTATTTCTAGGCCATTAAAAATGTACTGTGACAACTTTGATGTGGTATTCATGGCTAAGAATAACAAAAGTGGAATTCGAAATAAACACATTGACATTAAGTACTTAGCCATAAGAGAACGTGTTAAAGAAAAGAAAGTGGTCATTGAACACATTAGCACTGAGTTGATGATTGCCGATCCTTTGACTAAAGGCATGCCACCAAAGAATTTTAAGGATCATGTAGTACGAATGGGTCTTGGTTCCATAATATGATTTTATTTAAAGTACAATTATTAATTTTGAAACTCTCATTTAGTTTGATATTTTCTCATATAGTTTTGTGCACATATTCATTTATTTATTTTGAGAAATGTCATTAAGCTTTGATCTGGAATAAATATATGATTTATTCATTAAGTTGAGAGCTAGCATTTAGAGACTTTATATATTGTTTTACATGGAAGATAATATTCGCTATTAATTAGAAGACCTATCGCCATGACTCGTATATTGTAACGCCCCGTATGCATCCGGTTCATTAACATTCAATTATGATCGTTATATGCAACAATTAATTAACAATAATTAATTCAGAAGCACTAATAAATATGACGTCATCATACGTCTATGATAATACTATCTTTGTATTATGTACGGTAAACACCCATGAAATATACAACATATATACATATACAGTGTGTCTTCCCCTCAAGGTTACAAAATATAGACATAACAAAACAATGAGCCAACATACTCTCCAAAATGAAAACAATATGCCTAAGGTTCACTCAGAACCATATTTTTATCTACTTGGGCATCTTGCCCCGGGTCCATCGTCCGCTCGCTGAGCACCACCTGCAAAATAAATCCCCAATCGGGGTGAGATACAATCTCAGTAAACTCAGGGTTCTTTGAGGCCTCTCCTCCCTCTGGTTCACTTCCATGACACATAGCATCAAAACAGGCATCACATGATCTAGCCACCATGGCTCGCATAAGATACATCACATGTATATAACAACACAGGTGTCATTCCGTTGGGCGCTACCAACATCGGGAATGCAACACAGATATAGCAAGAGAAGATCATCCACTTAAGGGCACATTCTCTCAGGATTTTTATATATCGATTGACCACTTAGAGTTGTTCCACATGAGTTTGGCTCTAAGAGAAGTACATATTTAGTCCATTCTACTAGCCAGAGAATCTCATCAATCATATAACATATCATCACAGTGTACATCATATACATGTTCTCAATTAAAAAGCAGTAACACATAATTTCAATACCACATGCATCATGACATACAATAACCATCACTCCCTCGGCGTATGGTGAAACACGGTTAAGGGAAAGACTCCCAAGAATAAGAGCTTACCTGTTCTCAGTGCTACACTAGCCTTCACGGCCTTGTGGTTACAGCCACCAATACTTTCTGTATCACGCCCTACACAAGGATATACAAGCAATCAGTAACGATCTTCAATCGTTGCATGCAAAGAAACACTATTCTTTTTCCCCTAAAACGAAACTAGGTGAAGGTCTTTGGAGAACGATCTCCCTGTTTGATGGTTACCACAAAGAGTTGAGGTTGAAATCTAGCTATGGGGTGGTCCCTTTCAACTTTCCAGTTGCATGCAAAAGGGTTCTGGTTAAGGCTGAGTGGTTATGAAGTTTTTTTCTCTCTTGGAAATGGAGAACACGGAGAACGGAAGAACTGTTAGTGTTTTTGCCAAGAAGTAAAAGAAATGGGTCACTCAAGTAATGACTCAAGCGCACGTCGCTTAAATACCCTGTGAGTTAACACACGTCACTTAAGTCTACACGCGTCACTTAAGTCGATACGCGTCACTTAAGTAACTTGGTAGTCAACTCGGCTCACCTATGTAAGGTGAGTTTGTGAAGGTGCCAACTGTCGGGTTGGGTCTGTCGGATTGGCGAGCTAAGAGCGTTAAACCTCGTTTAACATCATGTTTACTTGTGACTGTCAGGTTCACTTCATTATCACAAGTGCTGCCGAGCTCAGATGTATTCGCTAAAAGTCTACATGGTCCAGCTCGACATGTACAACCCGGATAACCTTGTCCAACTTGGTATGCGTAACCCAGACAACCTAGTCTAGGTTCATGGTACTAATACAAGGCCCAAGAGCTTCTTTGGTAAGACCAAGGTCCGCCCTTATCCGGGTTCCTACCTCAGCACTTTATAAAATCCAAGGTTCCGCCCTCATCCAAGGTCCTACCTCAGTACTTTATAAAATTCAAGGTTCCGCCTTCATCCGGGGCCTTACCTCAGTACTTTATAAAATCCAAGGTCACATCCTTATCCGGGTTCCTACCTCCACGCCAGCATTGTCCCATAATGGTTCCATTTACTTTTCGAAGTGCCAACCCAATCACACGAATCTGTGTTCTTTATGACACACACTTAAGAGACGCGAACCCGGATCTATTACAGGATCATTATAATCACAACTACCTCATAAGCATAATATTATTATATCAAGTGCCAGCCTGGACACCCAAATTCTTACATATATTTTGTTTCTTCTTAAGACTAATGTTGGGTTAAATGGACCAAGTGGGAGAATGTTGGTTTTTCGTTTCTAAAAAGATATTCCATAAAGATAGGAATGAAAAATATGAAGGTTTAGATATTTAGTTTATATCTTTTTATTCCATAAAGATAGGAATATTTAGATATTCAGTTTATATCTTTTATTCCATAAAGATAAAAATATTTAGATATTCACTCTATATCTTTTTAGGGAAATCGTTTCTGTATGTGGTCCATTTATTGGCCACATTCATCCACTAACTCATTATCTTATCTCATGCAATGTTAAGTTTTGTGATGGACAAAACTCTATAAATAGAACTGGGCACTCTCTATTTTAGATCACCAAGCCTACTCCTCTCTTCAGAAAACACACCATTGAGTTTGAGTGAGTAAGGGTCTGGAAAGTTAAAACTCTGAAGATTACTTGAAGGTCAATAGCAATGGCTGGAGGTAAGTACCTCTAAAATTTATTTTTCTTTTTTCGCTTCCGCTGTTTGATATGAACGTGTTGTTTATGTTTGTTAATATGTTCAGATCAATATAAATTGTTTTACATCAAATTATATCGATATTACTCTAGTAACTATTACACCATTTTATAATTTAAACCGGATAACATTTTCTTCAAACTTATCATTGGATTGAATGTTTTTTTCACATATACAAATTTCATATTAATTCAAAATCATTTGATATCTCATTCATATAAATTAAAATCGATATAATATAAAATATTTTAAAATATATTAAAATATGGATAATTTGATTACTTTTTTGTTGTAATTCAATTTTGACAAAAATTAATATAGACAATCTTAATAATATGTAGATATAATTCAACCATTTAATCAATAAAAAGTATATTCTATATTAAATTATAAAAATAATGTAACAATTATCAAAATTATATTAGTATAATTTGATTCATTATATATAACAAAAACAAATATAAAAGTTGGAAGTCCCTACAACATTTCTCCTCAGTTGAATTTTTTACTTTTTTTACAGCTATTTTTTTTGGTTTAAAGAAGGCAATCGTATGACAAATTCAATCTTTTGTTTTTCTCTTCTTGCATACATATATGCCAACCTTAGTTATGACTTATGGGCCAATAGTTTGGCCCAGCAGCAATCGTCCAGCTAAGTGAAAGTAATGGTTAATTAATACAGTCTTGATATTTATATTATTTGGTAAGTTAACACTGGCAACATGTAAATATAACACAACAAAAAAACACATGGGGTAAGATGATAGTAATAACGACTTATATTATTAATTAGGTAGTGTTAAATTTGTATCGTAAAAAAAACAATCATCTAAAAAACGCACGAATAAGCAATCTCTTATGGACAAAACCAAACTATTTTTGCGTCATTTGTTTCCCCTTTCATAAAAGGAAAATCGATCTTTTTAGTTATAGTTATCTCTTTTAAGGTTGCTTGTGTCAATAGATTTTCCACAAGCAGCAAAAGAATAATTTTTTAAGAGAGTCAAACAAGCAATTATTAGAGGCTTTAATTGAACGACCGATTTAATAAACGCAAGATTTATCACAAATGCCCTTCATCAAGGTCTAACCTGTTTTCTCTTATATATTATTTTTCATAATTTTTTTCAATAACTAGGTTCTTAACCGAGACATTGGTAAATGATATACTACTAATTAAACCTCCCATAGTTATTAGATATTTTTTACTTATTTATTTTATTAAATTTACTTAAATATTATCTTCTCTTGCTTCTCTCCTTTTTTCCTCACACCTCTTTCAGATTTCATTCTAAGATGGAGTAGAGTTTGAAAACTAATTTTTATCACAGCTCACAAGAAGATTACTGTTTGTGATTGATTGTTTCATGATAAAATGATTGTTTCATTTTCATCATTTTTGTCATGCGTGCTGAATTAGACAAAAAAAAAATCCAAAATAATTTTCAATTGACCCTCGCAATTGCTACTATTGGTTCTAAATTCTGATAAGATAGCTATTTTCGTTTTACTCTTTTTTGTTTCTGAAATAATATAATATAGTTGTTATCCTTATCTGCTAAATGTTTAACTTCTCTTCTTTTGCCTGTAATATGTGTCTAGCTATATCCCTAAAATTGTTTCCTTAATTTACTTTTCGCTCCTTGTAACTAAGTAAACCAAGTTTGGTTAAAAAAATTGGCATTTACTTTGCAGACAAGTTTCTTACAAAGTTGCATTTGAAATTTTATTCCATTCTAAGCCCTTTAGCATATTTTGATTTTTTGGATACGAAAACCTAGAAGCATTTATGTTCAATATTATATATCTATAGATGGCGATGATAAGATTCTCACAAGTTGTTTGTTCATTTCCAAACACGTAGAAGTTTTTGCCAAAGCAACAAAGAACAGTATGTTCCTACATGGGTAGAAGCAATTATCATCTAAAAAAAAGTAGAAGAACACCCGAAGGATTGAGATATTATCGTTAAATTCTATTAACATTTTAAAATAATATATATAACACTTCTTTTTACATCAATTTTGATTCACTATCACTCTAAAGATTTTTATACTACAGTAAAGGAGCCTGGATTTGTGTATTTGTGTATTTTGAAAAAAAATTGCAAACAAAGGTTTTTATATCGTTTAAAAGCACTTTGTAAAAGTAGCGTCCAAAAAAAGCGTGAAGGGTTAAAAACATAAGGAAAAAGAGATAACAAAATTACATCAGGTCACTCTTGACCAAGAGCTATGTTTAGTCCCTTCAACATAAAGAATTTCCGTTAAGCAAACCGCTTACAATTACAAGTATTCTTTAAGTCTCTTTACAATAATATTATCTAAACATAAAGTGCATGTACAAATAACTTTGCGAATACAAAGTGTTTTAGAACTTATATGAGGTTGGCTGAGAGAATGATAAGCTTGTTAGAATATACAAGATGCATAACTTTGTAACCTTGTTGTTTTTCAATCTTGAGTTTTCTTATAGAAGTTTGAAAAAAGATTTCTTGAGAAATAAGCTTATTTTCATTCTTAATTGCATTAAGTGCATGGAATATCAAATTTGAAAAAAAAAAGACTCTGATGTCATCAACAATAAATATAGTTTATATTTAAAAAGTATTTCTTTTCCACATATGTAAGACACATTTTTACTTTTTTTCTTTCTTGAGGTACTTTGGAGAATTTACTCTTAAGGAATCTTTTTTTGGCTTATTATATTTTGGGGTCGATTTTAAATTTTTAATCAAAAGAAGTAAGTTATAACAATTGTTACGATTTCTGACTTTGAAATTGTAACATTGTTTATGACTTATATATTTTTTATTTTTTAAATTGAAATGGTAAAAAAATTTATACGTCCAGTATAATTGTTTTTTAACATAGAACTTTAAAATCATAAATTTTTTACGACTTTAAAGACAATTTTTTTTGAATATTATGATTTCAAAGTCGTAAGTATATTCACAACTTTGAAATTGTGACATTTTTTTTAAATGGTAAAATTTGTTTTTTAAAAGAAAATTGGTAACTTTTTTAAATTGTAAATAATTTTTTAATTTAATTATTTAATAAATAAATGTAGAAAATATAAAAAATATTAAATAAAATAATATGTTAAAAATTGATCTACCAAAAATTAAGAAAATATTAAATAAAACCATATAAAAATTTAGAAAATAATGAGATGAAAGAACTAATTTCAAATAAATCTAAAAAATATTTATTGTGTAAAACTAAAATACATAATCATCATAATTGTTCGTACAAGAAGGTGGACGGTTAATATTATTTATATTATTTATAATTTTATTTAATTTGTATTGTTAATTTTATATTAATTACAAATGTTATTTTTATTTTAACAACTACTTTCATTACTAAATTATAATTATAATTTATTGATAATATTTAAATAACTATTAAAATAAAATTTATCCACATTATTGCACCAAATCTTTAATTTTCTTAATAATAATTAAAAAATAATTAACAAAATCTAAATATAATTAAATATTATTTCATTTATTATAAGTTAATATTAAAAAATTAAAATTTTCATTTAAATTTAAGTATTTTAAATAAAAATCTTAACATTAATACAAAAAATATAAAATATATTAAATAAAATAATATAGTCAAAATTAAATATATCAAATATCTTAATAATATTAAATAAAACTATATAAAATTTAAGTATATATTTGTCTATATTTATTTATTAAATAATTAAATAAAAAAATTATTTACAATTTTAAAAAAAATGTCATGATTTCAAAGTTGTAAAAATATTTAGGATTTTGAAGTCATAATATTAGTAAAAAAAATTTTACTTTAAAGTCATAAAAATTTTTACGACTTCAAAGTCATATGTTAAAAAAAATTATAATAAAGTTATAAAATTTTTTACAACTTTAATTTTAAAAAATTAAAGAATATACATGTCATAATCAGTGTTATGACTTCAAAAGATTAAAGTCGTAACAACTATTATAACTTATTTGATTAAAAATTTAAAATTAATTCCAAAAATAATACAAAAAAAAAAATACTCCTTAACAGGAAATCCACCGGTACTTTGATAGTACTACTTTTCACAAACTGACTTGATTTTCTTTATATACCAACTATTATGCATGTTTTACGATTAATGCTATAAAATATTTGAAAAGACAAAACAAGATATAAATTTGTAATACTTAGTCAATTTTTAGAAAGCATGTTATGGTTTCAGCTCGTAGAATAACTTCATCCTAATATAAAAGCAAGCGTGTAAGGTCTTTTTATACAAGTATTTATTATATAAAAGAAGATATGAACGTTCTTGTTATAAGCTCTTTGTTTTCTATACTTATAAATTCCTTTTCTTTCTTTAAAATCTCACACTCTTTTGAAACTTTTGAAACCTTATTTTTCTTCTTCAAATCTTTGTACCCATTAAAAAAAACAGAGGAGTTAGAAAGTAATTCATGGTATGTTTTTGAAGCTCAAATAAGGTTTCATGATTTACCTCATCATCCTCGTGTTCTGTTTCTGAGTATATATTTGTCATTAAATTTTTCTTGGGTTCTGCATCTCCTTCTTTCTCAATGAGGACAAATGAAGGTCTTCACCCATGTGGCCATGAGATCTTT
The DNA here is from genome assembly GCA_013407115.1 of Glycine latifolia. NCBI lineage: Eukaryota > Viridiplantae > Streptophyta > Magnoliopsida > Fabales > Fabaceae > Glycine > Glycine latifolia. Next base: position 15,063,900 of record CM023958.1, on the reverse strand, counting down.
CTTATTTCAAGAAGGATTTCTTTATTTTTCTTTCACAAAGTTTGACATTGTAGAAATTTTTGCCTTTTTTTTTTTTTTTTTCAAATTTTGCTCCAAAAGTTTCAAAATGTCACAAATTTTTGGTCCTTTTATCAATTGATTATTAGTTTCTTAAGTTAACTACTAACATGATAATGTTAATCATTGATAGGATAATACATGTGATGCTGACATAAATTGATGACATGGTGATGAGGTGTCATTAAGATGTAAAATATTAAATAATGTAAAAATATAAAAATAAAATGTGAAATTTATAAAAAAAAATTTAATTTGGATGAGATTCAAATTTCACATTTGATGTTAAACAATTAAAAATACAATAACAAAATGTGAAACTTATAAAGATTCTCTTAATTTAGACAATATTTGAATTTCACATTTAATCTCATGATTATAAAAATAACTACAACTGATTTGATTATGAATTAACTGTTAATACTCAATTTATTGCTTATATAAAAATAATTAATGCTTAATTACTTGTATGTTTAATTATATAAAATAATTTAATGATTATAATCCTTAATTATTTTAATTGAACTACGTATTATTCTCCTTCATTGACATTAAAAAGATTTATTTAAAATATAGAGAAAATTAAGGTATCTTCGATATGAGAAGTAATTTTTTTCCTTATAATTGTAAAAGTACATTTTATTTTTAAATATTTATATAAAAGTGGCCAAATTTGCTAAAATTGAGTTTGACCAATTTTTGCATAAATCTCTAAAAATTAAAAGTAAAACAAAAGACAGTGATATGTATAAAGGTAAAATATGTTTGAGATCTTTGTAAAATTTTAAAAATATTAATTTCATCTTCATACTTTTTTTTATTAATTTGATTCTTTAAAAATATAACATATTTTTGTTGATTTACAGTGATAACTTCGTTAGACAGTTTCATGATGTGACTAACAAATTTAATTATTTTTTATCTTTACTATCTTAAGCATACTTAAAAGACATCATAACCTACTATTGTTTCATCTTTCCCCCTAATTTCATTATAAAGTGCGAGAAAATCGTCTAAAATGATAAATATTATAATTTTTTAGAGTGTTTAGCTGTTATAAATTGTTTAATCATTTTAGGGGATTTAACATACACAAATTGTTTAATTAATTTGTAATCAAATTACACGTGTAAATTTGTTAGTTACCTTATATTACTTTTTAACGGTGTTACTACTAAATACCAACAAAACTATATTTTATTTTTATAGGGATCAAATTAATATGAAAAATTTTATGAGAACAAAAAATATTACTGGAAACCTATACATATTTTATCCTATTTATAATTATTCAATAAAATTAAAAATAATTTTCCATTGTAGTCAACATAGAGAAATGATCCTTTTTATATACTTTTTAAGAAAAATTTAAAAAGAGTTATTATTTTCTAAATTAAAAATAATTAATTTTATGAAATCTTGACCAAAGTTTTTAACATAATCACAAAAAGTAATTATTATATTAAAAACTAAACAATCATTTACTACTTAATTTTAAATAATTATAATTAATAAATATATTAAAAGCTGTTTGATTAATAATCTTCTTATAACACTGATTACAAATACAGTATCATGACTCTCAACACTCAATAATCTTTTTTCTTTTTCGAAATAATAGACTACGTAATAAACTAATAATATTTTAATAGTGTTATGCTATTATTCAATTATAAAATATAATAATATTCATCCTTATAAAATTGAAAAAATCAATTTTTGTTCTTACAAATTTTTTGGATGTTTTTAGCCATTCTAAAATTAAAATATGTCATAGTTTGACCTAGAGTTAAGTTGGTCAAAATCGAATCTACGTGTTTAATGATTGTTCACTTAAGGTTTAGACACGTGTAAAATATTATCCATGTCATTAATTATTATATTTTTAAATTGTAAACCCTAATTAAAATGTGTGCATTTGGGTTTTTTTTTGTCTCATTCTCCCTATGGTGGTTTTGGTTTGCCTTTGTCGGTGGTTGAGTGGATTTCGACGATGCGGGCCTTCACTTTGCTGGCTACGATATCCAGGGGATAAGCATAAACTAATTCTATGCTAATAGTCGCGGTAAGACAACAAGGGTCTTTGCCATGAAGATGGGGCTTCCTTAACAAACACGTCAGTGATGACAAGGAATGGGAGTTTGAGGACCCTGTTGAACACATGGGGTAGTCTTTACAGCTTCTTGGTGGTGAGACCAAGACCCAGCAACACCTACACCTCTAAAAGAGGGTTGATGCACTTGTATTGGATGTTGATGATGTGTTTCTCGCCATTGATGTGTCAACAATCAAATCCTATGTATTTGTTAATGTTGCTTCCTCAACAATACATCCACTTCCATTCTTCGAGTGCGATAAAATCTCTCTCATTGCAATAGAAAAGAAAAGGATGCATTTGCCTATGACTCTAAGACTTTTGAGTCACTACGCAAGTTAAGGCAATTATTGTGCACTCCCATTACAACTAATCAAAAGTAAACATGTGTCAGTGTCCAATTGCACAAACGACCAATTTACCTGGACATTCATTAAACACATAGGTTCAATTTTGATTGACCTAACTTCAAACCAAACTATGATATATTTTTTAGGAGGACTACAAATATATAAAAAAATTGTAAGGACGAAATTTGAATTTTTTCAATTTTATAAGAATGAAAAACATATTTTAACCTAAGTAAAAATACTATGAATAAGTGTTGTAAAAATTGACTTGACCAATTAGTCAAATCAAGAACCAATGATATAATCAATTTTATAATTGAATCGATAAATCAATCTAATTAAACTAGTAAACCAATCTGATTGAAACAATTAAATTAATATTTATTATTTTTAAAATTCACACATTAACAAAAAATACAACAAAAATAACATACCTAAGAATCAAATCCATAACTAAAAAATTATTTAATAAATCAATTTACCATTATACAATTATAATTAATTAGTAAACTTATGACAAATAATATATTTATGTTACTTAGTACATTATTAGTGCAGTTCCCCTAGTGACCTAAAAATGAACTAATAACCAATCAATCCAATTTATAATTGAGCATGAATATGTAAAATTCAAACATAATTTTACAATAGAAGAATCAAACATGCAATTATTAATTGAATTAATGTAGTTTGTGTTCATCTCGAGGTGTTCGGTGATGTACTAGTTCTTTCCTTTGCTCACAAAAGAAAAAAGAAATCAAAATCAATCTCACCCATCCCAAGAGGCCAAGACGGAATTTTTTTAAAAGAACACGTAATATATTATTCTTAATAATAATTCTTTAATTCGAAAAGACATTTCTGTCCACACCTCCAAGTTGGTGCAATACAACAAAACATACAAAGCTGTTTCTTCTGTAACCTCTTTCATTCCCATTTCCTTGCAAAAGGAACCATCATAGTACATACCATGAGCATCTCCACCACTACCACTCCTCTCTTCAGCTTCAACCACTACTTCACAAGAGAAAGAGAACCCTCCATTCACCGTTCCAAGCCAAAGCCATTCTCTCTCACTTCCTCTTCCACTCTCACCCTCTTCAACTGCAACAACAACTATAACTATAGCTTTGCCTCTTGCAAACTCCACAAGTTTCACACTCCAAAGTTTGAGGCTTTTGCAGCTAACACTGACACCCTCCAGTCCCCTCAGTCCTCTGATATCTTGTTCGACCAGACTTTCCCCATCAACCGAACAGAACTGGTCTCTCTTTTGTCTTCTCACATTTTTTTCTGTCTTGGAGTGGCGTTTGGTTTATAGAGTTTTGGGAATACTCAGAAGAGAAATTGTAATTTTTTTGTTGAGAAAATAGTGGAGAAGTTGAAGGGTGTTAGAATTTTGTTTTGTACCTTTTTTTTTTGTCCCAAGGGGTAAAAAGTTCGGATCAGCATGATTGTTGTTGTTGATATGCACTCTTTTGGGGTTGTCACCTTTTCTTTTGTTTCCTTTGTTCTCTGACCAATCAGACAGAATGGTAATACTGTAAAAGTATCAAATAGTTTCTTCATACATTTGCTCAAAAAGGGGGAATATCCAGAACTTAAAAGGCCTTTTCCTTTTCCTTTTTGTCTTTTAGTAGACATAGTGTCGTGTTTGGCATTTATGGGATTTTTGTGTTGATTGTGATGGAATTTGCAGGTGGAAGGAAAGATCTTTGTAAGATTGGATCAGGGGAAGGATTTGGGAAATTGGAAGCTTACAGTGGGTTGCAATCTATCAGGGAAATGGATTCTTCACTGGGGAGTTTCTCGAGTGGATGATGTTGGAAGGTACATCATGTTAAATAAGGTGTTTGAATTATCTTTCATTTTGATTTTGAGATATGTGGGATTCATGATTGTGCTTTATATATTGCATCATGGTATTAGCTTAATCTTAATGTTAATGATCCAATGAAGATATATAATTAAGATGTAAGTTTGATTCTGCAGTGAATGGGATCAACCTCCTCGCGATATGATACCCCCTGGATCTATTCCTATTAAGGTAGACAATGGCTTCATGACTTTTCATGCTCTCACATTTGGCCCATGTTCATTATTGCCATGCAGAAAGTTTGACTGTGAAGTGAAAATTTCAGGACTATGCAATAGAGACACCTATGAAGAAATCATTGTCATCTGCTGAAGGAGATATTTTACATGAAGTCAAGATTGATCTTAAACCCAACAATGATATTTCAGCGATTAATTTTGTTCTCAAGGTTTATATATCTTTCAGTTAGCAGTTGGAGATGTTAGTTCTTAATGTTGAATATGTGGTTGACCTAAATAACCTTTTGATCAAATTTCCCCCTCCCTTTCAGTACTTATTCCTTCTTTCTGATTTGAGTGGCCTTGTTGATCCGTTGCAGGATGAGGAAACTGGTGCTTGGTATCAACACAAAGGAAGAGATTTCAAGATTCCTCTGGTCAACTACCTTAAGGACAATGCTAATATAATTGGACCAAAAAAAGGCTTTAGTTTGTGGCCAGGTTTTTTGAAATCATATATGTTGCGATCTTTTTTGCTTCTTCAGTTTTTTCTATTTTATCTCTTTTTTGAAATTTATACTATTTCATGGCTTTTAGAGTGTGTCAAATAAATCATAATTCTATTATACATTATAGCCCATAGTTCCAACTGGTTCATGTTTATGTATGCTATCTTCAACTTCAAGAAATGAGAAACTTTATCTTAAGATACTTATATATAATGAACAGGAGAGTGATCAGTGAACAGCCATAAAATATATTGCAGCAAAGAAAAGAGAAAGAAAAGAAAATCTTTGCCATTTGATATGTATTTCAATTTTGTATTCCACATTAAGGGAAAAGTAACAGTGTTTATTTTGTAAGAAGAACGAAACCTGGTTAGATCCTAACATCATCTTGCATTCAATATTTGTTCTGACAACATTTGCAATAATGAGCCAGTAATCTACTTAATTTTGAAATGATCATAATTTGAGTTTATAATGTGTTAGGGACTCTCTTTTTCTTTTCAATTTAATCTTTTAATCCTTTTTGGTGTGTCCTCACACCATTATTTTGGTGAGCTTGAACTGAAATATGTTTCATGATCTTTCCTCTCTTAGGGGCCTTGGGGCAGATATCTAACATTCTCCTCAAGTCAGAAGCAACACATGACAAAGTTCAAGATGACAACAGTGGATCCAGAAATACAAAAGTGGAAAATAGTCAACTAGAAGGTTTCTATGTAGAGCTACTAATTACCAAGGAAGTTGTTGTCGATAACTCTATCAGTGTCTCCATTAGGAAGTGCTCTGAGACATCTAAGAATATTTTATATTTAGAAACAGATATACCTGGAGATATTTTACTTCACTGGGGTGTTTGTAGGGATGATTTGAAGTGGTGGGAAATTCCACCTGCTCCTCATCCACCAGAAACAATAGCATTTAAGGACAGAGCTTTAAGAACTAAATTACAGGTAGAGTTCTGACGAGTTGTCTTGTTTTTTAAATGTTTTAGCACTGCTGTAGCTTATGAAATATATTTCAATACTATTGCTCTGTTGGTGATGCTACTGTCTTTGACATATTCAAGGAAGGTGTTTCTATACTCAAATAATTCCATAGGATTTTGAACTTGAATATCCCATCATTTTTAAAATTATAGTAAAAAAAATCACATTATGTGATTTGCTCTTATTGGACTACAAAAATTAAGACTGTATGTTTTGCCAATATCTCAAGGATTAATCTTTTGTTCTTGTCCTACCTTTAGTTATGCACAGTATTTTCTTGAACTCAAATCTATATTCTATTTTTCAAGGTGTCTTAGCCATTGTTTTAACAATTTAATCTACTTAATGTTCAAAATTTTTATCTAAATAATTCTAGCAACCCCAGTGCATTTTACCCTCTACCCTAATCTTGTACTTTACTGCAGTTCCTTTTTTAAATACTGATGTATGTTTATAAGTGATGATGAATATATCTGGATTATGATTGAAATATTGAATGAATGATATTCATGCGTCCTTTTATTCTAAAGGTTTATTTTAGTTTCTCCGTTTTCCCTTTCTTATTTCTCTTGGAAAACTTGGAAATTCGGTTTATGTCAGTCAGAATGTGGTATTGCAGTTCTATGCCATTTTGGTGTTTTATGATATATTTACCTGTCCATCCTCCTCTGCAGTCAAGAGACAGTGGAGAGGGAAGTTCAGTACAACTCTCTTTGGGAGAAGAATTTTCTGGATTTCTTTTTGTTCTTAAGCTAAATGACAGGACTTGGATAAATGACATGGGAGATGACTTTTATATCCCTCTCCCAAGTTCTGGAAGCTTAATTACTGGCAACATAGAAGGTCAATCAGAAGGTGTGCAGAGGGAAGTGACTGAAGAGGCAGGTCAAGAGGAATCTATATCTGCATTTACTGATGAAATAATCAACGAAATAAGGCATCTGGTGACAGATATTTCCTCTGAGAAGAAACAAAAGACAAAATCCAAAGAAGCACAAGAAAGCATTCTTCAAGAAATTGAAAAACTAGCTGCTGAAGCCTATAGTATCTTCAGAAGCTCAGTTCCAACTTTTACAGAGGATACTATTGTGGAATCTGAGGCTTCTGTGGAATCCAAGACACTAATATTGCCTTACTTGCCTCTGCAAATTTCCTCAGGAACAGGCACAGGGTATGAAATTCTATGTCAAGGGTTTAATTGGGAATCTCATAAATCTGGAAGATGGTACATAGAGCTTAAAGAGAAAGCTGCAGAACTGGCATCATTTGGCTTTACTGTGATATGGTTACCACCACCTACAGAGTCTGTTTCACCTGAAGGATATATGCCAAAGGATTTATATAATTTAAATTCTAGGTACTTGATTAAAATTCTTTTAAAGGTCTCTAATTGTTTCATAGTTGCAGAGACCATTTATCTATAAATATTTATATAGAGGGTCCATTGTTAGGCAAATTGTTTACTCTTACATGTACTGCACCTTGAAATATTTTAGTTACTGATTGACTTGAGTTGATGGCGACATTATTTTATGTTCTAATTTACACATTGCATGAAAAGAGAAAAGAATAAGATGTCTCGGGATGTAAAATAATTGTGCATCTCCTCGAAAAGGAACTTGGATATGAACTGTTATGTTTTATTTAATATTTCAGATATGGAACTATTGATGAACTGAAGGATGTGGTGAAAAGTTTTCATGAAGTTGGAATCAGAGTGCTTGGAGATGCTGTTTTAAATCACCGCTGTGCTCACTTTAAGAACCAGAATGGTATTTGGAACATATTTGGAGGTCGTGTCAACTGGGATGATCGTGCAATTGTTGCCGATGATCCACATTTTCAGGTAGACGAGGGTTTTGGATGTGTACTTTGCTCTTTACTCAGTATTGGTAATCATACTAAAAGAATTGAATATGTACATTTGAAAAATACTGATTGAAGTTTAATAGTTTATTGGTAAAACAATTAAGAGACACGTTGCAAATAGTTTATTTTCATGTTTATGTTTGGTAATCTTACCATCTTGTTAAGTAAACAACGTAATATGAAACTCACAACTCCTTTCGTTGTTAGTATCATACAATGATACAGTTATCATTCTGGGTGAATCTGATATGCATAATATATAGACTTTCTACCATGCAGGGGAGGGGCAACAAGAGTAGTGGAGACAATTTTCATGCTGCTCCAAACATTGATCATTCACAAGACTTTGTGAGAAAGGATCTTAAAGAATGGTTATGCTGGATGAGGTTTGTATTCCAGATCCTAATTTTTAAAACCTTACAATGACCACAAAATGTTGTCAGATAAGAATATATCCAGCCAGTTTGCTACTTCATACATTATAATTCTATTGTTTATGATTCATGGTTTCATTTCTAAAGAGGTTATGCCGGAGAACTAACACAGTTTGGTATAAAACATGGCATTAGACCATCTTCTAGATTTTTGCTACCACGTGTGTGAAAGCTTGTAATGGAACATCAAGGGATTTTCCTATCACGGTAGGTGTATATCAAGGTTCGGCTCTTAGTTCTTATCTCTTTGCCTTAGTGATGGATGAACTATCAAAATATATTCAAGAGGAAGTGCCATGGTGTATGCTTTTTGCAGATGATATTGTGCTTATTGACCAAAGATGGGGTTAATAGAAAACTTGAATTGTGGAGAAACACTTTGGAGTTTAAAGGATTCACGATAAGTCAGAGCAAGATTGAGTATATGAAGTGTGAGTTTTCGCTGGGAAGAGATGGTGATCAAGACCCGGTACATCTACTTGGTCAAGAGATGCCTAAAAAAGATGCTTTTAGATACTTGGGATCAATTTTACAAAAAGGTGGAGAGATTGATGAGAATGTAAATTATAGAATTAAAGTAGGGTGAATGAAATAGCGTAGTGCATCTGGGTTTTTGTATGACCGCAAAATTTCTCTTAAGCTAAAAGAAAAATTCTATAGAACAGCTGTAAGACCTGCAATGTTATATGGAACTGAGTGTTGGCCAGCACATAGGCAACATGAACATAAAATAGAGGTAGCAGAAATGAGGATGTTAAGGTGAATGTGTGGGTATACGAAGATAGATAAGATAAAAAATGAAGATATTCGATGAAAGGTAGCAGTAATACTGGTGAGGGAAAAGATGAGGGAGCATAGATTGAGGTGGTTTGGGCACGTAATGAGACGACCCCTGGATGCTCATGTAAGAACAAAAGTTTGTTACTAAGAGCTCGTCACAAAGAGAGGTAGAGGTAGACCGAAATTTACCTGGAAAAAAGTAATTAAACAAAACTTAATGGAGTGAGATATAGATTAGCTGAAGGTCTGTCTTAGGACGGAATGGAGAAAAACTATAAGCTTGGTGGAGGGTTAGACCTGTTATTATCTCTATGTTCCAAATGGTCCTTTTTTTTTTCCAAATTCTTTGTATTTATCATTGGGTTCATCTACTACCGACCCCAATTAACTTGGGTTAAAGGTGCTGTTGATGTTGATATTTCTGTTGGAAGCTGTGTTTCAGTCTGCAGAATGTGGCTTAACCAATTAGACAATGTACTAGTTTCATGTGTGCTTCAACATTAGAATTCATGATATAACAAGAGAATTCTGACTTCTTTTACCAAAGGATGCTTGAACATGCTCGAGGTATAGCAAATAGAGATCTAAGTTCTGTCTTATCATCACACTTCTATGGGTGTCTTAATTTATCTCAAACACCTCACGACAATGAATTATTTTGTATTTGAGTTGTAGCATAGGCTTATTTGTATCTTAGTTTCTTGACTTTACCTTATGAGATTTCCTCATGGACTCAATGGTTTTCCTTCAAATTTTCTTTGTTATTGTCTATAGCTGGCCTGTTCAGGTGATTGCCAACAAAACCTACTAAAGGATTTGTGCTACATATATTTTCTTAGTAAAACATTTTTTGTGTAAAAACATGACTTGTTTTTTGGAGGCTGAAAGGTTATGCTACTATGTTTTCATCGAAACTTGAAAGGTTTTCAAATTTGAGAATGTGCCTGATAGGTCCTCAAACCAGACTGTGTAATGAGAGAGGGAGAAAGGGAAAAGAAAGAGAGAAGATCAGAGAATTTCTATTATCCTGCTCTGCCAAGGGAAAATCCCTTTAAACTGTGAAAACAGTTTGTGTTTCAATTATCTCAAACTCCTCGCCGCTTCCTAACTCACCTTCGGCGCATGTACTAGCCTCCAAATGGGTATTTTCTATCTCCTTCTCTTCTACTTCATCCTCCCCGAGAATCAAAGCCCGTAAATTCTTGGCTAGGCAACGATGTCCTGGAGAATAATTTCCACCACAAGGATAACATTTGCCTTCATCCCTCTGTTTCACGTATTCATGATAGGGGAGCTGCCTGGTCCCTTTCAAACTGTTCCCGGAAAAGGCAGATTTACCTGTTCAAGATCCCAGATTTAATTGGGGACCATTACAGCCCCTAACAACCCTCTTTGCTCCACTGGAATTTGATTCTTGGCAACACTAGACCCAGTGATCGAATCTGGAAAATTGGCCTTCATCACACTGCCACCGCTTGGGAACTGAAAATTTGAAGGAGCAGAAGAAAAAGAATTTCCTTAGAATCTTGAAGCTCCCAATTTTTGGGTCAATCTGAAATCTTCTAAATCTCTTGCAAGTTCGATCGCCTTTGAAACTTCATGAGGATCATGGATGCGTACCTTGCTGCGTAATTTTGGCCAAAGACCTCCAAGAAAATAGCCCAAGAGTTGCTCCTCCGATAACGACCCAGCTTGGGCATCCAAGATTTCAAACCCTCGCACATACTCTTCAATCGACTCTTGTTTTATTGGTTCCAATTTTTCAAACACACCATCCCCTGTTCTATCACCAAGCCTTTGAATCAGATCCAAGGTGAAAGAATCCCATGATGAGTTAGGGTTCTTTTGGCGCCAAAAATGAAACCAATGAATTGCCGCTCCTTCCATACTGACAAATGCGAAGCTTCTCAGCAATAGGAATCTGTTGAACCTCAAATAATTTCTCAGCTCTTGTGATCCACCCGAATGGGTGTGCCCTTCAAAGCTGGGTAATTCTACTTTCTTGACCCATTTGTGACTTCTGCTGCCAATCTTGGAAATAATCTCCGCCATACCAGTGACATTGGTTTTCTTATGACTGGTTGATGTGCCATTGTTGCTTGTTTTACCGTCCTCTTCGTCATCCTCATCTTCCCAATTGTTACCTAGTTTTTGCATCTACTTCTTGAGCATCTTATTGATCTCCGCTGTTGTTGCAATATTTTCCGTTAACTCCGCAAGTTGTGTGGTATGGTGCGAGGCCAACTTCTTCATGTACTCCATCGATGACTCTAGCATCTCCATCCTAGATTCCATGGTCGCGGTGCACACTGGCTTGACTCGGAAAAATGGCAGGTCGGACCAATTGGTAGGTCCTCAAACCAGACTGTGTAATGAGAGAGGGAGAAAGGGAAAAGACAGAATTTCTATTATCCTGCTCTGGCAAGGGAAAATCCATTGACACTGAAAATAGTTTGTGTTTCAATTATCATAAGTGATCCCTATACAGAGTACAAAGCTATTTATAAGACCCACTCTAATACACCTATCAGTCAAACAGACCCGCCCACCTTAACTACCCACTACATTATGTTGGTTCCTTTTCTTCCTATAATACTGGAATCACTTGGTTCCTAACAGTGCCTCATCTATGGTCATAAGTAACTATGTTTATTGATACTATTTCTTCAACTTTTTTTAATTTTCCCCCGTTTTGTTGTTGTGTGTGTGTTCCAAGGACGGTGTTGACTATGGGCTGCACTAACAGTATGTTTAAATTTGTGCTGACTTGCTGCTGATACCATTTTGGAAAACCTATACAGAGTGGGATTATAGCATTATCTAATGTTTCTCTTAAGGAATATGAAGCACAGATGCTCCTGGTTGATTTGATGTGTTTGAAGGGTTGGATATGTTCTGACATTGACACATGTATGATATGTGCTTAACACTCCTAAATAATTGTCCAATTAAAAAATATTTATTCTTGGCTTGAATACTTATAATTAAACCCTCTGTTCGCTCAAACACTTGAGTCAACACTTCTGTATGGATGGACATTTAGAGATTTTAGTTTTATAGAAAAAAATCATTTTTTCTTTATAACATTAAAAAATACAGCTTACAATATAATGTTACAAATTAAAATTAAAATATTAAAAAATAATGCCTTTTATTTATTTATTTAATTACTTCATTGCTATGTTGAAGTGTCTGTGTTGAAGTGTCCTGCTGGCCCCTATAGGAAACTCATTGTGCAGTGTTTTTGCATTGTGTGAATAGTGTCCAAAATTGGGACTAAATAGCAGTCAATCATAGAGGATAGCCAAACCCCAATTTTACCCTACTCACCCCTTTTCTGGCCATGCCCATTCATTTTCTGGCTAAGCTCAACTACACCATCTGTTTTTCTGTTCAAAAAAATAAAGTAGAGATGTCAGGGCCTTTCTTGGCTGCTGCAACTTAACCAATAAATATGACATATACAAGACATCTTTGTTTTTTTTTGTGCAGTGTCTTTTTCACAATTCATAACATTCCACTAATTTTTTTTGTCACTGCCCTCTTTTCTTCTTCCCTATCATCTATCTATTTTTCTTTTAACTTCATTCCTATGTTCTCATTTATCTCATTGGTAATTATAGCTTAAGTTAATGGTGAATATATGTTAACTATGACTTTTTGATTATTAATTATGAATATTATGAATAGATCTTTAATTTTGGATTTTCTTAACCATTTATATGTGTATAGTATAAATTATAGATTATTTTGTATCTATATAATGGCCATGTTGCTAACTGCTATAGTGGTTTTGGGATAGGACTCCATACCACTACTTGGGATTGATAACCAATCTTTTATTTTACTGTCCGTGAAACTCAGTTGATTCTTTCCTTCTATCCTGTATTCATACTTATTTGCCCCTTTTTCCCTCTTGTTCTACTCTTCTAGAATATCTAGAAAATATCTCAAAATATTATTCTAATTAAGAGTATTTCAAGTATAATAGACAATCTCTTAAGAGTGGTTTGCATATTTCATGATTTGATTTCTTATTTAATTGGACTTAGGAGTCTAGTAAATAAATAAGGGTAAGTACTTTTTTTTATCACTCTAGTAGTCTAGTAAATGTTAGAGAATATGATTCACTGTCCCTTATATATATATATATATATATATATATATATATATATATATATATTCCCTCATAATCGACCTAAATCCCTATAATTTCAACATATACTATGTTTCTGTGATACTTGTTAATAAAATGTTTACCCCCCTTTATTTCCATTGCGTCGAAGTATTACAATAATTGCATTTTTTTTCTCTGATGTTTACTTTTCAGGGAAGATATTGGGTATGATGGGTGGAGGCTTGACTTTGTCAGAGGATTTTGGGGTGGTTATGTAAAGGACTACCTACAAGCAAGTGAACCATACTTTGCAGTAGGAGAGTACTGGGATTCCCTTAGTTATACATATGGAGAAATGGATCATAATCAAGATGCACATAGGCAGAGGATCGTTGACTGGATCAATGCTACTGCTGGTACTGCTGGTGCATTTGATGTTACAACCAAAGGGATTCTTCACTCTGTAAGCACTCAACTTGAATGTTTCAACTTTCAATAACAGCTATTTAAATTATTTCATGTGTAAATTTTTCTGGATCTAAAGGGTATATCTCTTGGATGACTAGAAAATCTTACAAAGTCATTTATTTTTGAGATACTAGTATACTACTGATTTCGTTGGCTTGTTGGAATTTGTTTGTAATCTTTTTTTGCAAATGCAGCAAACTGCCATGTTTCTTGAGTTTCTTTTTTGTTTTTAAATAATTTTACTGTAACAGTGATAATGCTGCTAGTGAAAGAATCTCATTGCTGATAAGCTGCTTACTGCCATGGCTGAGATTTTAATGGATGTTCATGTGGGAGAAAATTATAGTGACTTAATTATATGTATTGTATTGCAAATATGAAGAATAAACATAAACTTTTCATAAGGCTCTCTTGTTGATAACTTATCCCAAGCACAACATCAGATCTCTTCATATTTTAGAAATATAGTAGCGACTGTTCTGATGTAAACAACTTTACATTAGGCTCTTGAGCTGTTTTCCAAGTTCGAATTGAAACTCACTGCACCTCTTGTAAGGATGCTTCAAAAGATGAGCAGAAAAACGTGCATGCTGTTAACTTTTTTCTTTTTACCAGCCAGCAGACTGTATGTTATATAATTTTGGTGATATTTTGTTTAAATTCTTCTCCATATAGGCTTTGGAAAGATGTGAATATTGGCGCTTGTCAGATCAGAAAGGGAAACCCCCTGGTGTTCTTGGATGGTGGCCATCTCGTGCTGTTACTTTCATAGAAAATCATGACACTGGTTCTACCCAGGTTTGAACTTCCCCTTTCAAAAGTATCTTGGTAATGTTGGATATTCTTTCAAGGTTAAATTTGATTGAAATAATTCATTATCATTGACTGTGCACCTATTATTATGAAGACTAGTAAAATTGGAGATTTTCAAATTAGGCATTTCCTTTGAATCTTTTCAAATATATATACATACAGAGAGAGAGAGAGAGGTTCCTATTAGTTTATTTATAAACATTTGTAACAGTTTTATGCATAAAAAGTAATGGTAAAAGGAATTAAAGTTTTATTCATTGTTGTGGTATTTTTTTTTTTTTGTACTTATTTGATATGCTAAAATTATCAACTATCATGAATTTTTTTTCATATTTTCTCTTGAAGGGTCATTGGAGATTTCCCAGCGGAAAAGAAATGCAGGGATATGCTTACACTCTTACTCACCCAGGAACACCATCAGTGTTCTATGACCATATTTTTTCTCACTATAAAACTGAAATAGAAACACTTATCTCTATCCGGAAGCGGAACAAGATCCACTGCAGGAGTACAGTAAGCATCAGAATATTCTCTTGTGTACTACATAGTATTGTTTAAGTGGATATTCCTTGGGGTGGATGATGAGGAACTTTTTCTTTGCATGCCAAAGTCATAGAAACTGAAAATCAGAACTGAAATATCATTGCATTATTTATTTAATGAAAGTCACTGTCACTGAAACTAACAGATAACAGAAACCGAGGGAAAGTAATGCATAATTCTTTCAAACCGGAAAAGGAAAATATAGAATGACAATAATCTGTAGAGTGTAAGCTGTTTCCAAAACCTTAATTTCCACAAAACTCTCCAGCGCCAGCCCCTTTATGCCTTCTTTAATGCTTTACTTTGCTCATAACTGTTCCTTCTTTCTTGCACCTTAAACTAGTTTGTTGCAGCCCAAATCTGCATTCCACACCTCTTTCTCACATTATCCTCACTATCTGGAGTTTCTATTCCCTTGTCAAACTTGCTTCTCCTACAGTGATGGGGTTCTATCACAAAACATATTTTGGCTATGAACTTGGGTTAAAAGAGTTAACTAATTTACTCATCATAATATAGATGGCAATGGCAATAATGATGGAAAAGTAAATGAAAATCTCTGCTTGCAATATTCCTTGAGAATGTTTCTCTGTTTTGGCGGCAACTATGTCTTAATGCTAACAGTTAAAACTTGAAATGCATGCTATTTGTTTTTCTTGGTGTTTGATATGTAAACCATATGCATGCTTACATTATATTTTGTCTTCATCAAAATCTGAAGATCCTGATTATATAACATACAAACATTGATATTATAATGGAACACTCACCTCTGTCTCCTCTTGTTTTAAGCTTAAAATTTGCAAGGCAGAAAGGGATGTTTATGCTGCTATCGTAGATGACAAAGTTGCTATGAAGATTGGACCTGGTCATTTTGAACCACCTAGTGGATCCCAAAGATGGTCCTCAGCGTTGGAGGGAGGACACTATAATATTTGGGAGGCATCATAATATAATTGTTTGTATCTTTTAAGTGTATGTTCCTTTGGAAAATCACCACCACCTTATATATGTTTCTTGAGAGGCAAGTATAAAGACAGAAGAGTAGATGATGGTATGGCAAGCTACAATTGAAGTGACTTGAAATGTATCACTGTTGCTGAACGTATATATGCTTGCATTGAAACAATATTATAGTGAGAAGCTTGCAGAGGGTTCATTTCAGCCAAATGCTGGCTCATCTGAAATTAGAAAGCCTTTATATTATATATACATTATTATGTTTACAAAGCATACAATATTTAGATAGTATGGCAAGAATGTATAAAACTGCCATTGATAGTACACAATTCTTAAACAGGTTTCTGGATCTAGATGGCAATGTATTGGGGAAAATTTGGATGGGGGGTTTTGGACAAAAGGAAAGGGTGTAAAGTTTTAAATTTTGAATTAAGAGAGTATATAGTGTTTATATAAATGAATAAGAGATGACAATTTCATGATAGCTTATCATTTTATTTCTTTTATTTTAAAAATTCTTCAATTAGAAAATATTTACCCAAAATAAAAAATTTATCCCGAGTTTCCTTTTTCTTTCAAAATACTTTATACCAAACACGCGGGGCATACAAATAACTGAAGCAAGTTTATGAATTTTCAATCTGATTGGAAAATCATGTTTCAGTAAAAAAAAATTCTTGAAAAAAATTGACCAGATCGGAGATGATGAATAATTTAATAATTTAAGGTGAATACAATACAATTGGAAAAGTTATATATGTACACGCTTTTTTCAGGGTGTGATTTTAACTGTTCGTTGCATTTTCAATTAACAATGTTCTTGTTTGTAATTGTTTAGTTTGAAAACAATAATCTATTAGAATTATTTGAGATTTTTAAATTATAATATTTCAATTCATGTAAAATTGTTAATTTGAACTTTATTTATAATGTTAAGGGTTTGAATCTTAAAAGTTATTTTTTAGAAAGGGGTTTACCTACTATTCACTCCATGACAAATAATTTCATAACTTGTAAAAACCATTTTAGTTAAAGACAAAAAAAAAAAAAAACGCCATTGTATTTAAAGGGTCATAAAACTATGGTGCCAAAATGATGTAATGAAAAAAAATAATCTTGCAAGTAACTACTAATGTTAAAACTTTAAGATGCTGCTTCAAAAGTTATCCTTAAAATTACAATTTTTGTTTTTCAACAACTTCTGGTTTTCACTTTTTTTATACAAGATAGATGTTTCTTCTGAACTTTAAAATTATTTTCTAAAAGCTTGCCGAAATCTCATTGTTATGCTTTTGTAAAACATGATTTTTCAAAACTAAAGATATGTACACAGTAGCTAAAAGTAAATGAGAAGCAATAAAGATACAACACACAAAGGAATTATATTCATTCACCTTAATTTGGGTTATGTCCAATACCTACACATGTAAGCTTTCTCAACTAAGACCAAACACACAATTATGATATTATTTCTTTTGGAATCTCCATAGGCTCCTACACCCAGTATTTTGAACATCTGCAAGTTTCACTCAATATTCTTTACTTTCCTTTGTTGGAAAAATCACAACTAGTTTTATAAACCTTTATAGGTTTCACTCAATATTCTCTAAGCCTCTTTAGACTCTTTCAAGTATTCTTGCAAAAAGTCTCTCCAGACTTCATATCTCAGTAGCAATTATTACTAGACTCACACAACACCTATTGAATGCACACACAACTTTAGAAGTAGGATCTCTTGATTACTCTTCTGAGTTCTTCCCTCAATCCTAAGAGGGTGAACACTACACCTTTTAGGATTTTCTATTGAGGTTCTTCGGATGGTGTTCTAGATACTATTTTGATTTTGACTCTAATCTAGAGTGTTTTAGCTAAGGAGAACTCTTCTGATTGAGGTATTCTAAATTGACTCTTTACTGACCTTACCTTCTCGATTTGGCATTCCTTCCTTGAAATTTGATTCTTCGAATTTGATTCATATATAGTGCTTGAAGCTAGTTGTTTATGGCCATTGGAGGTGGAATTTGATACTCCAAATGCTGCATGAATTGTCCAAGTTCATACAATTGGCAGTTCAACTCTTTGCTTTTCCTCTAAGTCTTCTGCAACTTCAAACTCTTCTCAAGTTGTTTCATTCATCTATGCTTTCTTCTCCACGTTATTGATAGCTTGGACATTTTAATTTTGAAATGTATCCATTGTGTGCTTAGTTGTGTGGTCTCAATGAATCCTCATGATTTCTTCGGATGAATCTTGGGAAGTCTTCTGAAAATTTGTATATAACATATCTTATGGAGATTTTGTGATTACTTTAGTGCCTGTGCTTCAATCTTAATCAGTGCTTCAAAATCAATGCTTTAGTACATTAATGCATGCCTTCTAACTTGTAAGCTTTGTTGTGTGCTTATGGATAGTGTCAACACGTCTGTCTTCACTAAACTATTTTGCAACACATCTTTTAATGATTCCTTAGTCATGTGTAGCTTTTGATATATACCCCTTGACTAAAGCTACCTCCAACATCATGTTTTTGATCATAAATAGCTTATGCTATCTTCACTTTGATTTAGAAAACATGATTATCTTTCCGGCTTTTGAACAACTCTCTTTCTGGTAGTTCTAGTAACACCCTTGAGAGTCAACGTCTCAATAGCTCACACTCTATGATACTTCATACGATGACACTTCTCTCAACTCCCTTGTTGGTCAAAGCCCTCCACTAATCAGAACCTTATGTAGGTAGCCCTTTATGAGACATCAACAACCAACCTAACTGCTTTTAGAATTGTTGACTATCCCCACGAACTAACATAAGACTTTTCAATGTGTTTTGTCCTCACTCACATGTTTCCTACAAATCTTCCTAGAAGGTCATGTATCCTGTAATTACTTCAAGTCAAACACACTTAATTGTAAAGTTCTTAAGGTGGTCTACCAAAAAGGGATATATATATATATATATATATATATATATATATTATTGGTATAGGTAATATCAATTAGTTCTTTTATGTCATTCTCAATTGTATAATCTCATACCCGCACAACATTTGGATCACTTTCATTCCAATTTGTATTTATTTGGGGTGTTACAATTCTGCTTTTGAATATGCAGAGTCTATGTATGAAAAACTTCAACTGGAAGCCTATGCTTCAGACATTCTCCATGATTCTAAACTTAGTCCTATCTCTTAAGGCACATTTAAAGCAACCATTAGTAGTTAAGTTTATATAAATTTAAGGTTTGCTTCTTGATGATTTATCATCATTAAAACTCTAGCTTTTAAAGGGATTTTGCCTCAGCAATATCATTCACTCATAATTTTATAAGTCTCAAGACACATCTCAATCAATTTAATAGACAAATAGAGGTCATAACCATGGTTACAAAATTTAAACACCAGCAAAGCTCATTTCAATTTGTAAACTGAAAAAGGCAAAATCAAGATTAACAAACTACTGCAAATGGAAAAAAAAGACACGTTTGCTTCTCATGTAGCAAGGGATTTTAATGACTTTTTATCTGATTACCTCAACAGGAATAAACACTTTAAACAACCCAATATTAGTCATTAATCAGTGGGCTACAGACACAAGTTAAGACCCAAAACGTGAGTAAAAGACAAATCGTGGAGATCACAACGGGCTAGACACTGTCAAAAGGTAAAAGCATAAACTACTGCAGCAAAGATAATTGCGTGAAAAAGTGTGATTAAGGCTAATGCATTAACTTTATGCACATCAATTGGAAGGTATGATGTTTTGAACTGTAATTTAGTCCCTCTGTTTGCTACCATTTTCTTTAAATTATTCCCTCTTTATTGCATTCTTATTATTATGTAATATTGTGCTAACTGTTATTGGATAGAAGCATGAAAGAACAAGACACCTCTGAGCTTGCAGTTCTTTTTTTAAACTATGTAACTATATGAATAAATGTAACTGTGAAATTTTTTATTTATTTATTTTTAAATTTATTTGTAGCATTGCTTATTTCTCCATCTTTACGTTTATATTTGAGACCTCTTCTAAAGCAAATGAAAAGGCTTTAAGAACTTTAATCTTGCAATGCACTATATATAGTAGCATGTGTAACATGGTAGTATACCCAGTAATGTATATATATATATATATATATATATATATATATATTATTTTTTTCCCTTTTTTTTGCAATTAGAATTATGTATATTTAACATCAAAGCAAATTGAAAACCATGATGATCAAATTATAACCATTTATCTATTCTAATGTTAAATTGAGCCATTTTATAGATTTTACTAATATGAATTCACGTTCACCTGCAAGCATGAGGATTGAGGAATGTAATTTGGGAAGATAAAAGAGATTTCAAAAGTGAAAGATCAACTACAGAGTTGTGTCATTTATATAACAACTTAAAATTATCAAATTATAATACGTTTTATTTTATGAAAATTATGAAAAAAAACATACATTAATCCACATGTGACACTTAAATTGAATTTGGGATTTGAAAGTAACTATAATAAACCAAGGCAGTTGAGTGCACAGTTCTAAAAGGTCGGTCCGGTGATTGTCCTCATCGTGACACTAAATTAGTGGTCGAATCGGTAGGTTATTAATTGATTTGTATAGCTGGGTATGTAATAGAAAATTAAAATTTTTATACTTGTGTTAAAAATATTTAAAAATAACATCACAAATTAATATAATTTCATAACATAGATAATTAGAATCAAAATGTTAAAAGAAATATCATTGTCTAAATTCAAACAAAGAAGTAATAAAGATCACAAACATAAATAAATAACTAAATTAGTTCAAGTTCAACGTATGTTCCTAAACAAGTTCAATTTGTTTCTATGGCCAAGGGACATAAACTAAGTGACTGTCATTTTCAGGAACTCCTTCATTAAAGAACTCAGAAGAATCTCTCATTGTAACTTCATGATGAGCATTGCTTTCATTTAAATTCATTTTTTCCATGAGATTGCCTTGTGCTTCATCAACAGCACCATCATCCAAATTTAAAGGACCTATGACAAAAAAAGAAAATAGAAAGTAGTAATTAGAATTTAGAGATAACAAGTATGAAACAAATTTGAAATAAAAATATGATTAAAATATACCAATATCATTTGAAAGTGGTTGGATGGTCATAGTGGTGGTGAATCCTCCATTACCCAATCAACATGGTCATCAAATGTTTCCAAATTAATAAGATCATAACTTTGTTGTCTCTTTTTCCTAAGCACATGTACAAATATGTAATCATATGTAATATAGAAAGATAAACCATGAAAAAAAGAATAAAAATATAATAATACCTATTTTGCAACTTCCAGTTGTAACAAACATACTAAATCATTAAGTTTCTTATGCTCCAACCTATTTCTTTTTTCTAGTGAATGTGCTCAAATACACTCCAATTTTGCCCACAGTATGAAACACTACAAGTTTGACTTAAAATACGAATAACCAACTTTTGCAAATGTGGTATCCCACATCCATAAGATGTCCACCATTGATCTAAAATATTGCATGTCATAAAATAAATTAATAACAAATAAAGTCACAACTCACAAATAAATATTAAGAATGATTACAATTTACAAGTTATGAAAGTTACCTGGCATGACTGTATTTTGTTCATCCAAAGCAATTTGTCTTTCAAAATCCAACTCAACGTTGTTGTAAGTTCTCTTCTCACTAGTTAGCTTAGTTCGTAACTGACTATCTCTGTGAGCATATCTTTCAATGACATCTAACAGATCAATTGTTGTAGTCATATCTTGTTCAAATTCTTCGTCATTAAACCGACACGTAGGATTTAACAAATAACCACTAACATGGAGATTTTTGTGAAGCTGTGAATCCCAACGATGATCTAAGGTTTTCAAGTAAGGCTCCACTTTTGTTTTATTTCTTCGAAATCTCTTTACCATCTATTCTCTAGCTTTATACATGGCTCGATAAATAAAATCCATAGCAGCTTTATCTTCACTATCAACCCTACGGAAGACACGTACAAGTGGCTCAATCAGTTTCACTACATCAACACATTTACTCCAAAACCCAGAGTCTAAGACTTGTTGCACAAATTGTTTTGCCATGCTTCTTTGGCATAAGTGAATCTTGTCCATTCTTTAGATGTTACCATGACTCTTAATGCATCATTTTAAGACAAAATACTTTGCAAAGCAATGAAATTACTGGCAAAGCGAGTAGGAGTAGGATGAAGTATTTTCCTTTCACTTGTATATTTTCTCATAAAAACAAAACATAACAATGATTATAAATATATTTAGTAATTTTTAAGGCATGTGTTGCGACCTCACTAACTTCCTCCAATTTTTCCATGTCTTGCAACATCAAATTGATGTAATGTGCTGCACAAGGAGACCAAAACAGTTTAGGAAACTCTTTTTCCAATAACTTACTAGCAGCAACATAATTGGCAGAATTGTTAGTTACTATGTGAATTACATTTTCAGGACCAACACGTAACACAACATCCTTGAAAAGCTTAAACAATAATTCAACAGATTTAGAAGCATGAGAGACATCAACATATTTTTGAAAAATAGTTCCTTTAGGACAATAAACCAAAAAATTGATAAGAGTACTACTTTTGCTATCAATCCACCCACCTGCCATAAGAGTACAACTAATTTTTTTCCAAGTAGCACAATAATCGTCCACAAGTTTATGCACATTATCAACCCAACTATTTAACAAATCACCACGAAGACCATACTTGGAGCCTTGTATCTTAGATTCATACTACAGAAAGCATCAATCATAGGATGAGAATATGCTAAATTAATTGCATTAAATGAAATAGACGCATCAATGAACCGTTTAGCAATAGCAAAGTCACACCTTCATATCACTTGTTTATTTTGCAGCACACTTTTCAAGGTAGGTTGAGATCTAGGAGTTGTTCTAGGCTGAAAATAATTCTCAATGCGATCACTTGTCCTCACCTTTTCTATTGTCCTTTGTGTTTGCTCACTTTGTTGTTCCACTTCTATTGGCACTTCACCACCTTCTTCACTAGGTGGATAAAAATCATGTTCTTCATCAATTCTTCTTTTCTTATTCTTGCTCTTATTTTCTTCATTATTCTGTTTCATTTGATAACGAACATCAAGAGGCACCTTTTTGCACAAAGAAAGTTAACCCCTTTCACCAGCCAAGTGACCCTTTAATCTATTAATTCCACCTCCTTAACAATTTTATCACAATAAATACACATAATAGCAATCTTGTAACCCTCCTGAATGAGCTTACAATGTGCCCATGCTATGTCAGTCTTCCCCTTAAAATTTTGAGTTGACGCTTCTTGGGATGTTGGTGTTTCATAAGATGCCATCTATGATACAATTAAAACTTAATAATTAACCTAAATTAGGACTGCTAATATGCTATCCGATATGCATATAACTAATGAACCTACAAAATAAATTCACACCATATGTATATACTAATGAACCTAAAAAAAATTGAAACAAATCAATGCCAAAGTACCAAATAGGCAAATACCAATGCACTGAATATAGTCTTCTAGTACCAGTTACAGGGATCGATACAAAAATTATCGTAGTCCTTGCAATTTATGTTTTTTTTTTTTGTGTGTGCTATGGTATAAAAATTAACTCTCAGTTGGCACAAAACTGCCAATGTGGGAGAGAAAAACAATTATAGCAACATGCAAAATACTTCTCATTACAATATGATCATAAAGCAACAAGGAGCAAGGTTGTAGCATCATGTAATAGCCACACATTAGACTATATGTTAAGGAATCAACAATCTGATGAACTGTAATGTGAAAGCCAATAATTTTTAGTCTTCAACACAGTCCCTCACAAAAATCCTTTGCACTAGAAAGTTGGATAAACAAGAACTCATCACATAAAAAAAAATAAAAATGTTAAGATTTATTATTATTATTTATAGTTAGTCATTTTACTATTAGGTAATCATACAAAAACAAGATAATACAAGAAATGTTAAAAAAATGAGTTTAACTTTAATATTGAATACAATAAATTTATATTATTATAAAAATTCTGATGTTATTGAAGTTGTGGGAGAGAGTTATTGAACATCGCCTAAGAAGGGAGACCAATGTTTCCATAAATCAATTTGGATTTATGCTAGGAAGATGTACCATGGAAGCTATTTTCTTGATGCGACAATTAATGGAAAGGTATAGGGAAAAGAAGAAAGACTTACATATGGTATTCATAGATCTTGAGAAAGCATATGATAGGGTCCCAAGAAAAGTCTTATGGTGGAATCATGAGAAGAAAAAGGTAGCATTAAAATATGTTAATGCAATCAAAGATATGTATGATGGGCTACCACATGTGTGAAAACTTGTAATGGAACATCAAGGTACTTCCTTATCACGGTAGGTGCTCACCAAGGTTTAAGTCTTAGTCCTTATCTCTTTGCCTTAGTGATGGATGAACTAACGAAAGATATTCAAGAGGAAGTGTCGTAGTGTATGCTTTTTGTAAATGATATCGTGCTTATTGATAAGACCAAAGATGGTGTTAATAGGAAACTAGAATTGTGGAGAAACACTTTGGAGTCTAAAGGATTCACAATAAGTAATAGTAAGATAGATTATATGAAGTGTGACTTTTCGCGGGTAAGAGATGGTGATCAAGACATAGTGCATCTACTTGGTCAAGAGGTACCCAAGAAAGATACTTGGGATCAATTTTGCAAAAAGGTGGTGAGATTGATGAAGATGTAAATCATAGAATCAGAATAGGATGGATGAAATGACAGAGTGCATCTGGGTTTTTGTGTGATCACAAAATTCCCCTTAAGCTAAAAGAAAAAATCTATAGAACAACTGTAAGACCTACAATATTATATGGAATTGAGTGTTGGCCAGCACATAGACAACATAAGCATAAAATAAGGGCAATAGAAATGAGGATGTTAAGGTGGATGTGTGGTTATACAAAGATGGATAATATAAGAAATTAAGATATTCGACGAAAGGTAGCAATGGTACCAGTGTGTGAAAAGATGAAAGAGCATAGATTGAGGTGGTTTGGACATGTTATGAGACGATCACTAGATGCTCCCGTAAAAATAAGAGTTTGTTACCAAGAGTTCGACATAAAGAGAGGTAGAGGTCGACCGAAACTTACTTGGAAAAAGGTAGTTAAATAAGACCTTATGGAGTGGGATATAGATTGACAAACGGTATGACTTAGGACAGAGTGGAGAAAAGCTTTAAGCTTAGTGGAGGGTTAAACCCATTAGTATTTCTATGTTCCAGTCGTTTCCTTTTTTATTATTTTCCTCTTCATTTCTCCCATCCTTCCTCTTTTATTTTAGCTTTTTTGCCTCTCTTTTGTCTTATTTCCACTTTTTCTTCTCCTCTCCCTTTCTCTTTCTTTGTCTTTTTTCGATCTATCATTGGGTTCACCTACCGCCGATCTCAATTAACTTGAGTTAAATGTGTTGTTGATGTTGATCAAATTCTGATGTCAATTGTCATGCAGTAAATTTGATATATTCATGTATTTATCAAATAATATCATAATATGTTATTAAATATTAATATAAAGTAATTTTTACCCCAAAAATGCATGATAATTAAATTCTTTTTCAATTGGATAACAAAAAAAATTGTTACGAGTGAATATTAGAAAATAAAAACATGCAAAACCCAAATCAAAACAAACTAGATAAGTATTAACAATTGTAGTTTGTAGATTGTCAGACAAAATGAATATTAACAACTAGAAGTTGATAACTTGATATATGTACTGCTATAGAAAAGTTTTGCAACACTTTTTTCATTTAGAGACTAGAAGTTAGAAACATTCTTTTGGAGACTAGAAAATAATGTCATAGAATGACCTTTTCAACATAATTATTATTTAAAATAGTATGCTCAAAATCCTACAGAATGGATGAAAAATTGCAGTCAATTATAACTTATAAGAATGAAAAGGGAAACAATTCAACTGCACTGAATTAATAAGAATGAAGAAGAGAAGAAAACAATGCAGCAAGCCATGGATCTTTGGTAAGAGAAATGCAGATTTTTCTTGGGAAGTGGCAATGTGACAATCTACTTCACTAGCAAACAAGATTGTCATACAAATTACAACATGAAAATTCTTTCATTGTCTGTAATCTTCAATAACAATATAACACACCTTTGGTAATCGACCTAACGCTGGTGTGGGTGTGTGGCACGAGCACGATTGTGCAAGGTGTGCCATGAGCATGACGATGCATTTGATGGCACGACGGATGGCACAACATGTGGCACGATGAATGACACAATGTGGAGAGACCGAGTCGCTGGGAGAGGAAGGAAGGACCAAAGGCATCATTTCAAGGACTCAAGGTTTCTAAAATTAAATCATCACAAATTGAAGTGATGCCATTTCGAGGTTCAAATAGAAAGAAAAGGATAAATGACCCAGTCTGAGTCGTTTATCCCTTTTTTCTATTTATTGTCTAGCCATCGGGTCGTGATTTGACTTGTCATACCAGTCGGGTCGGTTCGAGTTTTGAAACAGTGGTTAAGTGCATTACTTTAGAAGTGCATAATAATATTTTCTCATTGATGTAGGATAATAACAATGAAAGAAGATTCTTTGAATATTAAAATTATGTATTGAATTTGGATTCTTATATCCATAATTCAAAACGTTTTTGTAATTATTGCCAATGAACTGAAATAATAGATAGGGTAGAAAATATAAAACGAGGAGGAATAAAATTGATAGTGGTATATTTTAACTTGATTTCCAATGTGATTTCTTTAAACTATTAGAAAGAAAGAAAAGAATAACTAATAAAAAAAGATTGAAAATTAAATTTAAAGAGACTCTTGTTTAAAGTTTGTATAAATTGACACATTTTTTTTATGTATGATTAAAAAGTGTTACTAATTAAACACTACCAAAATGAATAGCTGTGAGAACATTGAGGTATTTATGTATACTCACATAAGTTATGCATTAATGAGAACATGCAACCAAAGATATAGCTAGAATATTTCGTTAAAACAAATGACCAAGAAAAATAGAGTCACTACTACAAGCGGCTCAATCTACTACGGTTCTGGGCGCATTATAACGACGGTCATACAATTGTTGTAGATATAACTGTCGTTGATATAGAAGCATTTTAACTACGGTCTTGAGACCGACTTTGATTAAGCGCATTTCAACTACGGTTATATGAACTGTGTTTGAATAAAGCCATATCCACTACGGTTCAAGAGTTGGAACCGACTTTGATTAAGCACATTTCAAACTGCCTTATCCACTGTGCTAGTTTTTCAAGAGGCATCCTTGATCCGTGTTTTTCTTCTCCCACCCACACACACAAAAGAAACCTGGAGTGTGAATTTATCATGTTCATATATGAATTAGCAAGACCCTTACTCCCTAAGCTAGTCTTTCAGAAAATGTATATTTTTGCTGTCCAATAATTGCATAAGGAAACGATTTGAAAAGAAGAGATTTTTGTGCTTGACCCAGAGTGAGCTAAACTTTTTTATTGAATATATACCCGGATTTACCAAAACAGTATGTGATCACAAATCACCATTATAGCCACAAGATATTACTTGTTGATCACAAATCACAAATCATGTCACAACAAATACAATTTCAGTAGAACAAATTTAACTTACCGTGAGGCTCCCATGTCAACTGGACAACCAAATGAGAAGTCAGTATGAATGTGACCACCAAGCCTATCCCGTGACTCCAGTAGAGTGACCTAATCAAATGATGACATAAGCAAAAGCAAAAGGCATGAAAATATATTTAAGGTCACCGAATTACAAGACACATAAGGAAAGAGAACTCATTGTACATGCATATTTTATTTTCCAGATCCGCCGCTCCAAATATCTGTATCTATCTCTGCTCTGCAATCACACAGTGCGCATTTTAGCCAGAATGGTGCACCCAATAGCAGAGGCGAACGAGGAAAGCCCGTTCGGGAAACTAACGTCGGACGAGTTCCACGCGCATCACTCAGTGAGTCACGGTTCCAAGTTCGTGACGAACCCTAGGGGTCTCAAGCTCTTCACACAGTGGTGGACCCCACTCCCTCCCACCACTATCATCGGAACCCTCGCTGTCGTGCACGACTTCACCGGCGGGTCCAGCTGGCTCCTCCATCTCACCGCTGTCCACTTCGCCACCTGCGCCATCGACCACCAGGGGCACGACTTCTCCGACGGCCTCGTCGCTCACATCCCCTACATCAACCCTGTCGTCGATGACTCGATCGCGGAGTAGTCCAAGAAGGCGAAGGAGAGGTGACGTTGAGGGAGGGGAGGGGAGGGGAAGGGATTTGGGGTTTGGGTTGGGGAGAGGAACCGGTGCGAGAATGGGAGAATGCAGAAGGAAGAAAAATAAATAGGAAGAATGCGGAAGGGTTGACTTTAATTTCGAAGACGTTTTTGATAAAAAAAACCGTATTTGAAAAGTTTCCATTACTTACAAGAATACCACCGCTATTTAATCGAAATACGGTTTCTTAACAATTTTATATAATAGGTCCAAAACGGCATCATTTTTGGCTTAATCAAAGACGGGTTTAGTGGAACCGTGAACGATAACACAATACGACGTTGGTTATACAAGAACCGACTTTGAAAAGTAGCAATTTATTACAAAAATGCCACCGTGCACCTAACGACGACGAGTTTCATGGAATCGTCTTTAAATGACCGTCGTAGAAGCCTACAATTGTAGTAGTGAGTAAATTCCAATTATGATATATTTTGTACAACAAAAGACGGGAATCACAAGCAATATGAAATGTCCACCTTTCCCAAATGATTTATAAAGTTTTCTAAGTGTGCTTACTTGCATCACTTTTTTCTGCTTACTTGCTAGGATGATAAGAAAGATGATTAATTATGAGGCAAAAGTTTTCCAACAAAAATTCTCACACTATTATAAGTAGCATGAAAAAAAATTCTACTTTATTCTCTTATATTTAAAAGTACAAGTTGGATATTACCTAACTTATAAGATATCAAAGGATTGAAAATAGACTAAGTTCAAATAAGATAACAAAGTTTTAAAAAACTTATCATTAAGAGCTCTTTCAATATGTGATTTCGAATGTCAATTATTTTTTGTTAAAAAGAAAATAAGACCTATCTATCAATATGATCATGTAATGGAGCAATATCATTCGAAGTGGTGAGGCTTATAAGATTATTGAGCAAATAGGTTGTCGATTGATAATTTTTGAATGATACAAGTTGTACAATTATAGATTAACTAGATTCATAATCTAAGGATGTTGTTACGATCACTATGATAAAGCTGAGTGTGATGTTACTATAACAACCTATTTCTAAAATAATAAATTTAAATACATTGAACTTACTACTAAGATAATGATGAATTTAAATACATTTGAATATATCTAAATATATTGTTACAACTGCATATTAATATAGGAAAAATACTATTTGGGATTCGCTTACTTTATGGAAAATTTTCACTTAATTAACAGGGATAAACACATGGGGATGATTTTGTTTTTCTTTCATAAAAGAAAAAAGTGAAAATTTCACTTAATTCACGTGGAATTTTCTCTCTCTTAAAATCATATTAATATCTAAATTATTAAGGTAAAATTATATTTTTAATTCATTGTTATAATAATTTAAATTCAAATATAATTTTTATTGCTTTCTCTTTTATGATTTAAATAATTTATCGAATAATTTCTTAGCTATGAACAGTTTACCTAAATTCACGTTAACATCTAATTATTATGAAAATTATAACCAAATGAAATGAAAAAAATTCATTTAACTATGAAGAGAAATTTAGACTTGGCTTATAGGATAAACTGTTTACATTCTAGGAAGAAAATATACTTTATTATAAGTTGACTAAAATATGTTTTTTTCCCAATAAATATATCAAAGTTCGGTTTTAATCTTGTAAAATTTTGTCCTCTTAAAATTATAGTGTAGCTTCGAGTTAAATTGAGTTATGTTTGAAACTATATGGTGTTTTTTATTTTAAAATTTAAATACAATTTATAAAACTTTAAAATCACCACAAATTATAGAAAAATAAAATTAAAATAATGCAAGAATACAATTTGTGACCATTAAAAATAGCCACAATTTACATAAAATACAAGAATCGGACTAAAAAATTTAACCACCACAATTTTAAAAAAAATATAAAAAATGCAAAAACAACAGACTAAAAAACCCAATAAGCCAAATAAAAAATGAACAAATCAAATCCTCTTTCCTAACATAATCATGATCAAGAAACTCACAATAAACCCAAACTGGAAACTAGAGTTTGGGAAAAGAGAAGAAACAATAACAAACAAAACTAATGAAAAATCTTGTCCCCAAGGCATCATCAGCCAAGAGGAGTCTACGTGAATCATTGGGACTTGCTCGATGGTAAGCACCTCTCCTGAATTGGGACCAAGCTTCGATAGTAGACTAAAATTGAATTGATAATCATTATATTTTGCTGGTGGTGCTATGTCAGAGGTGTGGGAGAAGAACGGATGTGCGAGAAAGAGAAAGGGAAAAACAAAATGAAGGTAGACGTTTTTAGTGAACAAAAATTTAACATAGGTTTAGATTCATCTAACCCCTAACTTTGAATAAAAAATATACATTATAATTTTAAGATAATGAAAAATGGACACAAAAATTTTCAATGATTAAAACCAAACTTTAGTATATTTATAAGGACAACAAATATGTTTTAACCTTATAATGCTTTTTATTTTTCATTAATGTTGTAATAATATAATATAGGTTATATAAAAAATATAAAATAAACACACATGGGTAAGTTTTTCTCATAATAGCAACTAGGAAAATTTACACTAATTTATAGAGATAAAGAAAATGTAACACATGGGGATGAGTTTTTTCTTTCATTAAAACACATAGAATTTTTTTTTTACTTAATTCATGGTAATAAACAATTTATTTATAATTACATTAATATCTAAATTATTAAAGTGAAATTTTATTTTTTTAATTCATGGTTATAATAATTCAAAGTCAAATATATTTTTTATTGCTTTCTCTTTTATGATTTAAATAATTTAGATGTGTAATTTTATCGGTATGAACAATTTAACTAAATTCACATTAACATCTAATTTTCTGAAAAATATAACCAATGGGAAAAAACATTTTCATTTTAGCACGAAGAAAAATTTAGCTTAATCTTATACGATAGTTTGTTTTTTTTTTCTTACCTTAACTAAACTTTAAACTCAAATTTTAGCGAAGAAAACATATTCTATTATAATTTTTATATATTTTCAATTATTTTTTTAATAATTTAATATGAATTATATATAAAATATAAGCACGATGATGATTTTTTTATTTCATAAAAGCAATTAGGGAAAATTTCACTTAATTATACTTTTTATTGCTTTCTCTTTTATGGTTTAAATAATTTATCGAGTAATTTCATGGGTATCAACAATTTACTTAAATTCACATTAACATCTAATTATTATGAAAAATATGATAAATGGGAACGAAAGAAATTCATTTAAACATAAAGAAAAATTTAGACTTAACTTATAGGATAATTTTTTTTAAACTCAAATCACCTTAAAATTTAATTTTTGGGAAGAAATTATACTCTATTACAACTTTTTAAGAAATTAATTATTGCTATAATAATTGAATAAAAAACCACTTAAAACCACGTAACCCCATGCAAAGAGGTTATTTCTAAATTCGAACTCATTATCAACAGGTCATCAAGACACAACTTTACCACTGTGGGTTCGTCCTATAATAATTGAATATAGATTATAAATAGAATATAACAAATGAGAATTATTTTTTCCAAAAAAGGAACTGTAGACACTAATTTTGCATGATGAATATAAAAAACTTACTTAACTAACGAGGATAAACAAAATATAACACATGAAAAAAAAAATTCTTTCATAAAAGCAAAAAAGGAAATTTTCACTTAATTCACGGAGATAATTTTTTCTCTCTTGAAACTACATTAATATCTAAATTATTAAGGTGAAATTATATTTTTAATTCATTTTTATAATAATTTAAATTTAAATATATTTTTATTGCTTTCTCTTTTATGATTAAAATCATTTATTGAGTAATCTTGTGGGTATGAACAATTTACTTAAATTCACATTAACATCTAATTATTATGAAAATTAACCAATGGAAATGAAAAAATTCATTTTATATTAATATCATCATCAACATTAACGACACCTTTAATCTAAGTTAATTGGGATCGATGGAAAAAAAATTCTATATATGAAAATAAATTTAGACTAAACTTATAGGATAAATTTCCCCTCCTTAAATCACCTTAAAGTTATTCTATTATAACTTTTTATATTTTTTCAATTATTGTTGTAATAATTTAAGATTATATATAAAATATAACACATGAGAATGATTTATTTTTCTTCATAAAATCAAATGGTCATTTTTTACTTAATTCACAGGGATAAAAAAAACACACGAGGATGATTTTTTTTTATTTCATAAAAACAAATAGGAAAATTTTAACTTAATTATCGGGATTATTTTTTATTATTTTATTTCAATTGTTGTTCTAATAGTTTCATGTAAATTTATTTTCCTCTTTTTGACTTACTTAATGAATTTTTTTTAATTCAATTCAAAATTTTGTATAATCAAATTATTTATATAATCAAATTTTAATTTTCTCTTAAGTAATTAAAGTACATTTAGTTAAATGAAAGAGTAAAATTCAATTTAAAATTTTTGTTTCAATTTTTCACATATAATTTATGTTTCTTTTATTATTTTTAAATTAAAATCTAGATATAAATTAATGAGTATATATTTTTTAATACATAAAACATAACAAAATAATTAAATTGTGTCTCATCGTTATTATGAGAGGGGTTTTAATTTTTTAAAATGAGTTGTTTACTTTTTTCATCTTCACATTTTTTATCTCTCCTTTTATAGTTATAATCATTTTCTTATAATACCATATTAATAATCATTAATATTTAATATAATATTAATTACTTATAATACTTATCTTTATTTTTTGAAGTGTATATAATGCTTATCAATTATGTATGTTTATGTCTCCTTGTGTGTTGCACGGATATTACTACTAGTTAACAATAAAAAAGTTTGTATGTGTATTGCCAAGAATTTTCATTTTATTCGAATAATTTAGTGCTATGTCTTAAATATAAAACATATTGAATCAAGGAGGGAATCCATCCATTGCATGGCAAAACAAAGAAAGCATCCAAATCGAATTCAGGTTCATTACCTCGTCCATGAATCAATTAATGTTTTAAATAGGTTTTCAGTTCCCTCTCACCAAGAGGCGCAGCCACATTTTATTTTAAGCACAATGCAGTCAGCAAGATCCAATGCTTGCCTTTTTTTAGAGGCAAACGAATATCACTCATTTTCTTATGGCTATATGACAATTAGGAAATTGCAATATTTGCATTATTGTTTCCGACAAGTAAAAGGAAAGTCACTCTCAAAACTAGGTACGTAACCCGTTTTTTTTTCCAGCCTTATTATGCGTCTCCAACATGACCCAAATTTGGCTTTTATGCGCAATTCCTTTCACTATATAAATGCTTTGCATTCCAATATGAACTTGGGAACCTTTCTTACATTTTTTTTTATCCAATTCGATCGTAAGAAGGGTTCTTCAGTTTTGTAATTTTTCTTTGTGGTGGCCGGGTTTAGCTTCAATTAATTAATTAGAGTCCAAACCCTGGCGACGGGCGCCAACACCACTAACAAAGAAAAAAACTAATCAATATGGCGAATTGTCAGCAATATTATTTTCTTTTGCTTTCTCTGGCAATTTTAATTCCTACCATGAATGCAGATTCCTTAGAGAAAGATGAGTATCGGAAGAGCCATGTCAATGAGTTTGATAGTTATTGGCAGGAAAGGACAAAAGCCGCTAAAGTGGACAGTCAGGCAGCTTATTTTCAAGACCCATATGCAGTCTCCGGCAACCTCACTTCCAGTGTGTTAGCGAGTGAGCTTTCTCATACCATAACACCTTCAATTTCTTAATTAAAATGCTAGGTATGACATTAAATTACGGCATGAAAAAGTGATACAAGAGCAACAAGGATTGAGTGTAATGAAAGAGATTAGTTTCTCACAACGGGCTAAATAAGATTTGAATTCTCGTTATAAGAGATGTTTATATTTAATATTGTCTTAAACAAAGATTACCTCTAAAAAAAGAACTATGTGAAAAAAAAATGATACAAGAAAATTTTAACAATTGATCAATTTGATATAAGAGTATTTCAGTATAACTAATTTCAACCTTAAGATTAAAAAATAGATAAGATTAACTCTCTCCTAATTTTTAATAGACAGATTCATTTCTACTATATACGGGAAGATTAACTTCTTTTTCATGTCAGAATTGAAAGAAAAAAAAATACAAGTTATTGTAGCTTTTGTTTTGCTGGATGTAACTCAAATATTAGTGAATATATGGTTGTATATGGTAAAACTAGTTTAAAGTTGGAAAAGTAACTAGTAGTTGAAAAGTTAACTTATAAAATTATAAATGTTTGATAAAATTAATTGTAAAAAA
Organism: Glycine latifolia; assembly: GCA_013407115.1. Lineage (NCBI taxonomy): Eukaryota > Viridiplantae > Streptophyta > Magnoliopsida > Fabales > Fabaceae > Glycine > Glycine latifolia. Next base: position 15,029,258 of record CM023958.1, on the reverse strand, counting down.
TAATAAATTTATGATTTATTTAAAAAATAATAAGTAAGGAAATAGATAAATATATTGGAATAAAAATAAAAGAAAATATAAAAAGTTAAAAGCTAATATTTTAAGAAATGTTATTAGAAATAACGTTTCAAGTAGAAACTATTAAAATAAATTTGTTTACCGAATAGTCAAACAAACTTTTTAACTAGTAAACAAAATTAAAAAATAACTAAAATGTATTGTTGAACATAGTCAATATCACATAAATTGATAGAAGTCTATTACAATATATATTCTCTTTTCTATCTCTTCTTTGTGATGTATGGTCATAGGCGTAGGGATGTAAGTGACACCGGTTGAGTTGAGTTTTGTATATTTTTAACTTAATTAAATTTAATTAGGTTGGATTAGATTGAGTTTATCTTTTTTATGTTTCCAATCTCAATCCAACTTTAATTGGATTAGACTTCATAGGCTATCGGATTGGACCATTATAAAACTGTCACATTTTTAAGTCTTAATTAGAAAAAAAATTAAAGAAATCCTTAAATTTAAAAATAGTAAGGATATTTTTAAAAATCAATATTCATAAAAATAATAATATTCATTTGATAAACAGATAAAAAAAATCATAAATATATACTCACATTATTATTCATAAAAAAATATATTACCTTGAGAATGAGATGTATTTAATTTAAAATTTCTATTTTAGTAATTTAGGATTTTGTGAGATCAAAAACTCAAAACCCATAATCAAACCTAATTTTAATTGAGCTCATAAAAAAAAATCCAACCCAATGATCCAAGTCAACCCACAAAATCTAATTGTGTTTGTTGGATTGAGTGGGTTTAGGGATTCAGTTTCTATTCGCTAACACCCGTACATGAGAAAACTTTAAGATAATGTTAAATTTACAATTTTTTTTGGTAACAAACTATTTTCTTTTATGATATATACGATGATCCAAAATTATTTAATAATTTCTTGATTCATAAAAAAATATAATAATTTATTGTCTCTATATTTTAAGAAATGCTAACAACACTTTTTAACACTTTATTATTGATTAAAATTAATTAAAAATTACTAATTTTTGGGAGTCTCACTTCTCACTATGTTATGATTTAGAAGTAAAATGGATAAAAACCTTAAATTAAAAAAAAAGTTAGAAAGAGAACGTCCCTCATCATGAGATAAAGCTAATAAATTCCTCTTGTTTTTGACAAACATAATCATGTTATGGAAGAAGGGTTCACGAAGGAACCTGAAGGGGAAATATCATGGTGGAGATCCAGGCTTGGCCACAAACCCCATCGACACGTGCTAGTGGTGTGACCCCAACTGGGCCAACAATCGCCAGAATCTCGCAGATTGCGTTCAAGGCTTCGGTAGAAACATCGTCGAAGGCAAAGGCGGCGTCCCATTCTACATTGTCACAGACCCTTCAAATGATGAATTGGTGAACCCTAAACCCAACACACTTCGCCATGCAATCACGCGTGACGACCCATAGTGGATCATCTTCGCTCGTAGGATGTTCATCTCCCTCCAACAGGAGCTCATCATGAATAGAAACAAGACCATTGATGGAAGAGGTGTTGAGGTTTACATCGCCAAGGGTGTCAGCATCACGGTGCAGTTTGTGAAAAACATCATCATCCATGGGATCAAGGTCTACAACATCCAAGTTCGTGGGGGTGGAATGATCAAAGATTCTGAGACATTAAGGTTTCAAGACTAAGAGTGATGGTGATGGCATTTCCATCTTCGGTGCTTGCAATGTTTTGATTGACCATGTTACCATGAGAAACTGCACTGATGGACTCATTGATGCCATCATGGGATCTACTACTATTACCATGTCCAACAACCATTTCACAAAGCACAATTAGGTAACTGATTTTATTTCTTTCATCAGAAAGAGTAAGTATTGTATCATTCAGGACAAACATGACTGTTCTAGGCGGGGCGGGCCACCCACCTTCGAATGGTGTTGGTCCTACGGACCGTGAATGGATTCGCCTTGGTTTCGACCAATGTCACTTATGAAAGAATTATTAAAACTTAATTACATGTCTCTACATGTAGAGGTAATTGATTTCATTTCTTTCGTGGGAAAAATAAAATATTGTATGATCTAGAACCATTTGGTTTCGATCAATCTCACATACAAAATAACTAATTAATAAAACTTCATCATATGTCATCTAGAGTATTGTATGATCATTTACGACCATTTTATTTCAATCAATCTCAAATACAAAAGAATTAATAAAATTTAATTCCATGTCATCATGTAAAGATTGGTTAAAGAATATAATCTTATTATAATAATTCCTGGAATAAAGTATTGGATGATCGAATACCATATAATCCTGACCAATTCTGACATAACATGCAAGAATTGGTAAAACTTAGTTACATTTTATATAAAGATTGGTCGGGGACCATATGGTCTCCAAACATACCATAATTTTTCCATGCAATTAAAGGGAAACAAATGAAAAACACCCTTTAGGTTGGTTTGTTGTTGGGTTTGAGTTTTGTTTATGCAAGTTACAGATGATGTTGTTTGGTGTCAGTGACATTTATGATGATAAGATCATGCAAATCACTTTGGCATTCAACCACTTCGGCAAGAGATTAGTTCAAAAGATGCCCAAAGGTAAATATGGTTTTGGCCATGTGGTTAATAATGAGTACACTTACTGGAATATGTATGCCATTGGCAGTAGCAAGAACCCCACCATTATCAGCGAGGATAACCGTTTTATTGGCCCTGACATCCAATTCACTAAAGAGGTATGCATCTAAATAGTATTTGTTAGATAGTAACACTCTTTTCTTCATACTATCATCAACTCAAATTTATTAAAAATTATCAAACTTTTTGTGAATCTCATTTTTTATTGGCTAAAATAGAATGTTGGGCCTTTATCTACTACATTTTAACTTTCAGTTTCATCCCTTCAGTTTATTTTTTATTTTTTACTTTTATTCTTATAGTAGTATCTCTATTATACTAAATTAGTCTTTTTGTTAGCTTTTAATACTGACGACATCAAATTTAACTTACGTGATATCTCGCATAATGTGTCAAGCATTAATAAATTGACGATAAATTAAGTAACAAAATGATTACTTTGATGTAATGGAAAAACTTTAAGAAATCAATGTGAAACTTTTCAATGATAAGGGAACAAACTAAAACTAGATAAGATATCAATTTTTTTATTAAATATATCTCATTCGTAATTTTATTATTATTTTTTAGTAATTTTAATCAATAAAAAAAATGTACTAGGAAAAATAGAAAAGATATGTTAGAAAATATGTTGGTAACGCTAATATGTTATTATGTACTATATTTAAACTTGACACTTGGATTGAGCATAATTTGTTATATTTTGATGTTGGTTGAAAGATTACAAAGAGGGAATTAATACACACTAGAAACCATATGAGCAAGTTGGCAGTGGAGATTAATCAACAATTTGTACATGAATGGAGCCTTTTTGGTGCAGTCTGGGCCTGAGTTGGCTAACAGACCATTCTCAAGAGAAGACAAGATCACAGCTAAGCCAGGAAGTTACGTAGGAAGGCTTACACACTATTCTAGCTGCCTAAAGTACAGAGTGGGTCGCCCTTGTTAATTACCCTTTTACCTATTATTTCTCTTCCTCACAATACCAAGGATAGAAACAAGGAAAGAAAAAGCAAGATATAATATGTATACGCCATATACTTTTGAAAAAAAATTATAAAGTTGATTGATTTATCTCTTTTTTTATTTATTTTTATTTTTATTTATTCTCTTTCTCAATTGTATCGTTGTTGACTCATTGATAAGCATACCAAATCACACAATAGTATTTCGATGAGTAGAGTATCATTCTTTTGAGGGACTCACACAAACTTGACAATTTTAACAAATTTCTACAAACTATACTTAATGAATGGCACGATAGGGAAATAAACATGATGTTGTAATCATAGTAGAAGACCTAAGCCAAGTTTTAATTTTTGCAAATATTTTTGGGTTTCTAAATAAGAACAAGTTTAAAAAGATAAAGGAAATCAAATGACAAAAATTGTCAGGGTTAGATTAAAGTGGCAAAAATACCACAAAAATGGGGGTTGAATTGTGTTTTGACAAACTTTTAATACTTCTTTTTGAAAACAAAGTGTATTGTGATATAAATTCAAAAAGAGACAATTCAGAATGAAAAAACTATTATGAGCTTAGAACAAAAATGCAAACACTTTCTCAAAAAAGGTTTTTACAAGTTAGAGCTTTGTTTCAAAAGGAGTAGTTTAGTTGTAAAGACTTTGATGAAAAGTTTCAGTCTTAAGTTTCTTTATAAAAGAGTTTTCTTCCACAATGATTTTGAAAACAATGAAGAGACAAACAAATGAAATCAGTGCAGAGGAGAGAAAGGAAGAAGATGATGAACAATGATTTTTATAATGGTTCATTACAATCTTGGGCTACGTTCGGTCCTCACCCTTGAAGATGAGATCTCACTAATACAACTAACCAATGCTAGACTAGCCAACCATTGGATTTCAACAACTTGCCAGCAACTCCATTGGACTTCACACCTAGTTACTATTACACCAACAACACAATTGGTTATAACCTTTTCCATCCACTTGATGGGCTTTTTACAATAAGATGGTTTATGTGTATCACTGCACAGAGAAAAATTTATCCTTACAAAAGGAATTTTCACTCAAGATATTACAAGCTCTAACTTCTATTTTTTGAGAGGCTTGAAGCAATAATGACATATTTCTTACATAGAGATTTTTGCTCGAGTTTCTCTCTCTAGGATAGCTTTGTTAACACTTTGAAAAACATACCAATTTGTCCAAGTAATAAATAAATGATAAGTTCGAGTGTCGAGTTCATAGGAACTTTGATTGTACCCAGAGTTAATATATGTCTATTTCTAAGTAATTAATGAATTAAATTGATTTTGTAAAGTAAACGACATATAATTAATTTTGACCTAATGTGAACTACAAAACAGAACAAATACAAGAAAATAGACACAAACACTCAGAGTATTGTGGTGACGGTCAAAACAAGATGTAACATATGTTGGGTGCTCAACTAATCAAAACTAACTTTAATGCAATATTAAAGATTTTGTGTTGTTCAGCATTATTTTCCAATTACCTTCGTCTACTAATGTATTCTAGCCATGATTCCTCAAATGAAAGATCCTAAACTGCCTAATTTCACTCCTAATCCTTTAAGAGTTACATTAACCGATTTGCATTAAAATTAAAGATGAACATCTTAGGCTAAACGAAACCATTCTATCCCTAGAAATGACTCACTTAGAAGTGTTTTTCAGTTCTAAGGAAATAAACATTTTCCAATGCATAAAACCTATAACAAAGCATGAGAATGGATGATCAAACCACTAACATGATAATAACTCAGGAAACAACAATAATATGAAAATAACATTGAATAGATAGTTAGAATCATTACATCAAAGCGTTTGGTTGTTAAGTTTCCAACAATGGGTAGTTTAGCCTCTCATTCTCATGAGAGGCTTACTACAATGAATGGAAAAGAAAATGGAAAGGAAAAGAATGAAAGAAAATGGGGAACAAATGGTGGAATGCAAGCTCCAAAAGTGTGGAAGAATCCCTCCTTCGTGACCTAGCTGTGTTCCTTTTTCTATCTCTATTCTAAAAAGTATCCTTAGTTCCCTCCTTTTTCTCCTTAAAACACAGTCCTATGTCATGGTCGCGTGCTAAGCGGGAGATATCATGCTTAACGTGCCTTTAGAGTCCAGCTGAATAAGTGACCGCGTGCTAACCAAGCTGGTCGCGTTGAGCGGGCCTATCGCGCTGAGCAGGCTTGTCACGCTTAGCGCGAAACTTCAGACCCTCAATCCACCTTCCATGCCTTTGTAGTGAAATTGTACGAAAACTACAACCAACACCTTATAAATCAACTAATTTTAGCATCTACTGGATAAAAGCTTAGAAGAAGCTAAATTCCTACGTTTTAATCATAGAAAGAAGCATTAAAAGAGGAAAAGATGAGATAACTGTTATGTAACTTACATGTTACTTTACATATGCATAGCAATTATCAAGCTTCAACTAGTCTTCATGATGCTCCTTCATGTCCTCTTAAAGCTTCAATGGTAGCCATTGAAGTAGAGCCCACACAACTGACATACTACTAGAATAAGCAAAAAAAAGATTATAGTTGTCTAGTCATGAAAGCTAGCAGAGCTTTATGAGGTTTCCATTATGAAAAACCTTTTCGATGAACATTCTGAAGAAACATAAGAATTTAGTTGAGAAAGGATCCATTCTAAAGAATATCCTTTTGATGAAGCAAAAATGATGTGGCTTTCAAAGGGATCACAACTTCATCATACTTAACACATCTTCACGATACAAAACATTATGAATTAGATTGCTTCATTGATCAAAGGGAAGGAACAATTGCTTATGTGTTAGTGTATTGTCCCAGGTTAAACTACACAATGACTCAAGTCTTCCATTTTGATGTTGCACATTAGTTTTTCTCATGGGCAGTGCTTTCAGCTTTCAACATTGTTGCATCTAGAAATGCTTTACCATCAATCTTTTGATGAGCCTTCAGTATTGTGGCTACATATTGATGATATGATGTTTTCAACTTTTGTCTTCTGATGAGTCAACTCCTTCAGTGATTGCATAATGAAGGAAAAATGTATTGTCCTAGGTTAAACTACACAATGACTTAAGTCTTCTATTCTGATGTTGCACATTAGTTTTTCTCATGGGCAGTGCTTTCAGCTTTCAACATGGTTGCATCCAGCAATGCTTTACCATCAATCTTTTGATGAGCCCTCAGTATGTGTGGCTACATATTGATGATATGATGTTTTCAACTTTTACCTTCTGATGAGTCAACTTCCTTCAGTAATTGCATAATGAAGGCAAAATGTTGTCTTTGAGGTGTAGGCTTTTGAACCATTCTGAACTCAATTATGAAGTTCCAATTTCAGAGTCATGTTTTTATATCATTCTGATGTAGACTATATAGGGCCTTGTTGTCTTGTACTTTGCCAAGTTCAAGTATTCAGAGAGAAGCACTCTTCATCATGCATATGGGCTTTAAATGATCTTTAGAGGCTTTTATTCTTGACAGTAGTTTTAAGACAATCTTTTTGAGTTGTGTTCTAAGCACCTCAGAATACATGCACATATCTGCTTCTTAAGAATGTTCAGCAATGAAACACTTAAGCAAAATGTTAGTCATCACACAATCCCATCATCCTTACAATTTGCATTACTAATGGTTTGTCATAATTAAAATCAGAAATGTGAATTCAACACAAATTTCACCAAACATTACTTTCGTTCACAACATTCACAACATTCACTTTGAATTTCAATATTTATTTCAATCATATAATGACATTCTAAATCTTAGTTCCTTAGGTGAAAAGAGTCTAAGCTCCTTCAATATTAGTTAATCCCTTGCATGTTTAACCAAAGAACTTGCTTTAAGCTTTATGACCCAAAGATAACCAGCAAACCAAGTAATATTCCTAGCTACGAGATTCATTAGGAGTTTTACTTCAATTCAAGAAAAATAAAGTACTTTCCAATCACAGTTTTATCACAAAAGCAAGCTACAGGTAATCAAGTCATAACAAACATTAAGCACGAAAGTAAAAACACTAATATTGAAGAACAAAGAAAAATTAAACATATATTTCACAAAATATACATGAGTAAGGTTCGGTTACATCTAACCCCAATACGAAGGGATTTACATTTCCATGTGTAGCTACATTAAGAAAGGAAGTAGATGGGAGGAAGGAACCATAGGGACCTGATTCCATGACATAATAGCGCAATAGATGTAACTATTGAGGCCCTAATTTCAAAATGGTGAAGTCAATCCTTAAATACAACCCTAAAAGTACAACACTTTATTGGAAATTCGCTTAAGCAAAAAATTTATGGCTTAAGGGCATTTCCCATTTTGCAATTTCTTCAAAAAGGAAATTTTGCTTAAGGCAAAAAATATTATGGCTTAAGCGAAATTTACTTTGAATTTCCTACTTCAAGCTTTGGCATTTCTAGCTCTAAAAGTGCCTTCCTAGCCAAACTTCAATACTTACAATAAAATTTCATCAATAACTATGAGTAATCTGCCGATAAATTATAATGAAAAATTGGATTTTTACAAAAGTGCAGCTAAATGAGTCGAACAAAGTTCTAAATAAGATAAGAGAGAATAAGATAAATGTTTAAATTTATATCTTTCAATTAAGTATTTATGAAAATTATCAATCATTTATCACATATATCAATTTATTTCTTTATTTTGTATATCTCTTCTCTTTATCTATAGTAAATTAATACACCTTGTTTTGAACTGGTCGTTAACTAGTACTCTGTTTCTTTTTCTGGTCTCCTTTTCTTTTGTTTTGAAAGAAATGTACAAATAAAGAGAGACAAGGCTACAGTGCACCACAATTTTGAGTGGTTATATTGATCTTATTTCAAAGGTTACATCTTAGATAATTTGCACTAGATTATTTCTCTCAACCCTTTCCCAGCTTGTTGACCACCATTATTCACCATTGCCAGATGAAATTTTTTACATCAGCATTTTATTTTGTTTCCGTCATGTCTCGCTTCTCTCTCTAGCCTAAAAGCCTTTTCCCCGCAAAGCTCAATGACAACTATTTGACCCCATCAACTAACTCTCTTTGCCTAGGTCTCTCCTTTCTTTGTTAGAACCTTGACAACGCACATCTGCATATGCTTGTGGCGCGAAGCAAGCTTGTTGGAACCCCTTTAGGCCTCCTTTTTCAATTCTTATCGCTCTAAAGAAAAGAAAAAAACTTTTGAAAACACGGGTATGTAAGAAATACTAAATAATCTAATCATGCTTATACATAAACAACATAAGCAATTAGATTAAGTGCAGAAAAATTAAGATCATAAATACCTCCCGCCATTGCTATTCTTGTTTGCTCCAAAGATGAATTGTAACTATCCGTGGGTCAAGTAATCTGTAAACAGTTCATGAGTATCCAAACTAATTTGACTTTTGGCTAAAAGATCTTCTATGCTTTCACTATCACTCACTGATGGTGTATTGAGATTTTCAGATAGCAAGCACAGGGACCTTGGCCATGGTGCACATCTCCTTATATAACATCTTTCCATCAAAGAGGTTATATTTGGTATGCATAAAACATGGGTTTAGTTGCTAAAAATAAAGGATAAGATTAGTTGATAAGATTAGCAACAACTTATTCCTAAAAAGATAAGGGATAAGATTAACAACAACTTATTCTTAAGAAGATAAGATGAGTGGACCACCTTATGTGGTTTTGACTTAGTCAAGTAACAAAAAATAAACCAACATTCTCCCACTTGGTCCACATTTCTTATCATACACTTTAGTGAGAAATAAAATACATGAATCATGGCGATAGTTCCTCTAATATATACGAGTAGTACCTTCCATGTATTACATTGCATTATATTTCTCAAGCCCATACAACTTAATGAATAAACCCAATGTTTATTCTAGGTCCAAACTTAATTGATGTTTCTCAGAATAAATAACTGTAGATGCGCATAAACTGAATGAAGAACATCACAATAGAGTTTCTTAATATCATTCTTACAATGAAAATCATATATGGGAACCAAGTCCCATCCTTTCCACATGATCCTTAAATTTAAATGATGACATGCCTTTAGTTAAAGGATCGACAATCATTAATTCAGTGCTAATGTGCTCAATAACCACTGTATTATTTTTAACACATTCTCTTATGGCTAGATACTTAATGTCGATGTCCTTGCTTCGACTACAACTTTTGTTATTCTTAGCCATAAACCAACATCTGAATTATCATAGTATATCTTCAATGACTTAGAAATGGAATCCATAACTCTAAGCCCAGAAATGAAACTCCTTATCCATACACCATGTGAGGTAGTCTCAAAACAATAAACGAACTCAGCCTCCATAGTGGAAGTAGCAGTCAAGGTCTGCTTGACACTTCTCCAAGACACAGCTCCACTGGCTAGCATAAAAATATATCCCGAAGTCGATTCTCTCGAATCAACGTAGCCAGCATAGTCTGAATGACTGAATCTGAGTAGCCAATCACTTCCAAGTTGTCAGTTCGTCTGTACATAAGCATTCATAAAGGTATCTCATCACTTTCTTTGCAACTTTCCAGTGGTCTAAATCTGGGTTACTTTGATATCTCCTTAACACTCCAACCGCAAAAGCAATATCAGGTGTTGTGTAGACCTGAGCATACATAAGGCTTCCAATAGCTGAAGCATAAGAAATGTTCTTCATTTGTTCTCGCTCAAAATCATTTTTCGGGCACTGGTTTAAATTAAACTTGTCACCCTTCACAATGGGAGCTACACTTGTTAAACAATTACTCATTCTAAATCTTTCCAAAACTTTGTTAATATAGGTCTCTTGAGACAAACAATGAACACATTTACTCTGTCTCTTGATGCCAATAATGTAAGAGGCATCACCCATATCCTTTATATCAAAGTTCTTAGAGAGAAACTGTTTCACCTCATATAGCAAAACCCTTGTCATTGGTTGCAAGTAAAATATCATCTACATATAAAATAAGGAAACAAATTTTGCTCCCACTGACCTTCTGGTATACACAATGATCCATAACATTTTCTACGAAACCAAATGAAGAAATAACATCATGAAATTTTTTAAGTACCAGTGACGGGAGGCTTGTTTCATATATAGATTTCTTAAGCTTGCATATCAATTGCTCACCCTTAGAGAGGAGAATCCTTCAGGTTGTTTCATATAAACCTCTTCCTCTATGTCTCCATTGAGAAAAGCCGTTTTCACATCCATTTGTTGCAACTTTAAGTCAAAATGTGCAACCATTGTCAGAATGATGCGAAGAAAATCTTTCTTAGATACAGAAGAGCATGTCTTCTTGTGGTCGATTCCTTCCTTTTGATTAAATCCCTTGGCTACGAGTCTTGCTTTATATCTCTCAATGTTGCCTAAATGAGTCTTTCTTAGAAAAACTCATTTACATCCAATGGCTTTTGCACCATCAAGCAACTGAACAAGATTCCAAACTCCATTCGATGCCATAGAATTCATCTCATCTTCATAGCATCATACCACAAGTTTGATTCTTTAGAACTCATGGCTTGTGAAAACGTTTCAGGATCATTTTTAGCTCCAATAGTATAGTCAGATTCCTGTAGATACACAATAAAATCACTCGATATCGCTGATTTCTTTATTCTGATAGATCTCCTTAATGTTGTTACATTATCTTCTTGAGGAACTTGTTGTTCAATTGGTTGATCAACAATTTCTTCTTGCTCCTCATGAACAACTTGATCTACTAGATTATCAGCAGATTATGGATCTTAAATGATAGGTTGCACAACACCCGGTTGAGCTGGAAGGGTATTGTTAATAACAACCATTCTAAGATTTGAAGTGGATGGTTGAGTAACTGAATGATCTTTCCCAGAAACAAAATCTATGGATTGATCGCTCCCACTAATCAAGTCATTCTCAAAAAATTCAACATTTCTTGATTCCACAATCCTAGTACTGTGTAATGGACAGTAAAATTTGTATCCCTTAGACCTTTCAGCATAACCAATCAAGTATCCGCTAATGGTCCTTGGGCCAAGCTTCTTTTCTTGTGGGTTATATATTCTCACTTCAGACAGGCATCCCCAAACGCGTACATGTCGCAAACTCGGTTTCCAACTCTTAAATAACTCAAATGGTGCCTTTGGGACAATCTTAGTTGGAACTCGGTTCAATATGTACACTGCCGTCTTTAGTGCTTCAGTCCACAATGACTTAGGAAGCTTGAAACTATTAAGCATACTTTGCACCATGTCCATTAAGGTTCGGTTTCTTCCTTTTTGCCACACCATTTTGATTCGGAGAACTAGGCATAGTGTACTGGGCAACAATCCCATGTTCTTGAAGAAACTTCACAAATAGACTAGATGTTTGTCCATTCTCTGTGTATCTACCATAATATTCACCATATCTATCGGATTTCACGATCTTAATTTGCTTTCTTCATTGTTTCTCCATTTCAGCCTTAAAAACTTTAAAGGCATTTAAAGCTTCATCTTTAGAATGAAGTAAGTAAAGATACATATATCGTGAAAAAATTGTCTATGAAGGTGATAAAGTATTTCGGACTACTTGCATCCATGTCTGGACAGCAAAAATCTGTATGTATGATTTGAGTTCCTCTTTGCACCCTTCTCAGACTTGTTAGTTTGCTTACCCTTAATGCAATCTATACAAGTATCAAGTTCAGCAAAATCCAAAGCACTAAGTACCTCTTCATTTACCAATCTCTTAATTATCTTGATAGAGATGTGTCCTAATCTTAGGTGTCACAACATAGAGGAATCCTCATTCATAACACATCGTTTTTATGCCAACATTAACATGCACAACATCATAAGTGGTATCATTTTGCAAATTAATATAGAAAATATCATATTGCAAATCAATCCACCAAGTGCTATGATTAATCATATTAGATTCATAACAAATTAAAGAGGTAGGCATACATTTCTTTTCCAAACCATAGCTTGAATTTTGAACAATCTTTCTTCATGTGCCCCTTCTTTTTACAGAAGAAACACTTGGATTCTTTCTTAATTCCAGCTTGAGGTGATATTTTACCACTTCCCTTGTTCTTCTGGCCTTTCTTATTATCCTTCATTTCAGTCATCATAATAGAACTCTCTCCTTGTTCCAACTGCAACCTCCCCTCTTCCTGAACACACATGGTCATGAGTTCATTAATAGACCATTTGTCTTTATGTGTGTTTTTAGATATTTTTAAAAGGGACAATATGGTGCTGGGAGAGTATTCAGAATAAAATGTACTTGAAAGGAATCAGACATGTCCACCTCTAGGATTTTAAGTTAAGCTGCAATGTCCATCATCTGCATGATGTGCTTACGCACATCCCTCAAAGTATTGAGCTTCATGGAAGAAAACTTTATTATTAAGGTATTGGCCAATGCCTTCCCTGAAGTCTCAAATTGTTCATTAATGTACTTCAGGAGCGCTCTCACATTGTCATACTGTTCAACTGAACCCTTAATACCAGCCTATATACCATAATATATATTGTTCTCTGTAATTGCTGGTGGCTCAACTTTCCTGATAGCATAATCAATGTTCATATACCCTAACGTCACCAGAATCATTTCTTTCCAGATAGAAAAATAATCTTCTCTCAATTCTGGGATATCAATTGTATTAATAGGTTGTTTAGTTGCAAAATAATTCAACATATATGCTTATCATTAAAATTTGAGACAAAAATAATGTATCATACTTTACCAATGTAAGTCATGCTTATAAAATTATGAATTTAGCGACATAAAATTTGCCTGTGGACTAAAATTTTAATTCAATTAAATTCACATAAACATTATGATAAAACTATCAAGTTATATTTCTTGATCCCTGTGAGCAAATCAAAAAAATATAATTTAATATCTTATCCTAATTAATCATACAAAAATATAATAGAAATTCCTGTGGGATAATATCTACTATATTATATTATGATTAATTACAATTAATATTATTTACCTTATGTGATCTAGAGACTCTTAATATATAATTTAAATAATTAAAGTTGTTGTGGCTAGGCTTTAATCAATTAAATTATAAAGATCATTAAATATTATCTAATTTCCAAAATTAATTTTATTGTAATTAACCATAAACAATAAAATTAAATAATCAATCATTCAGATTAATCAACTTAATATTACATGTATAGGAAAACATAAATTAATACATGTAATGACAGAATAACAATATATCATGTGAACATATATCACAAAATATTCTCTTATAAATACAAATTAATATATGTAGTGAGTGAAGTAAATGAACCACATACAGAAAAAGTTTCCAAGATATAAACTGAATATCTAAACATTCCTATCTTTATGGAATAAAAAATATAAACTGAATATCTAAATATTCCTATCTTTATGGAATAAAAAGATATAAACTGAATATCTAAACATTCCTATCTCTATGGAATAAAAGATATAAACTAAATATTTAAATATTCTTATCTTTATGGAATAAAAGATATAAACTGAATATCTAAATAACAATAAATTATGTGAACACATCATAAAATTGTCATTATTTCAAAATGTTTTATAGTCATTTATTTGGTTCACGAAGATCAAAATAAAAGTTCAGCAACGCAAATAGCGTAAATGACAATAGTAACAATAACATAAATAAAAATATAATTCAGTGTCAGAATGTGAAATTTTCAAATCATAAACGGTGTCACACAATATCACTTTAAACCAAATGTGAATGTGAATCGTGACACAAAAACCAAGATTTAAATACGGGTTAATTTCACAAAACTCAAAGCCACGAAATTGAAACATGTTTCATTGATACTATTGTCTTCGATCTTCAGACGGGTTGACTCGACCCAGTTTCAATCAAAATAAAAATCCAATGATTTTCTTAGTCATTTTCAACACCGAAATCCATGTTTTAATTTACAAAAAACTTAGAAATTCAATTTCCATATGATTCCAAGGCTTCTTACTAATTAAAACGTTCAAATAAAATACTCATATTTCAATAAAACAATATTTCAAAAATATGAGTATCAAACCAAAAGCAAGGCAGAGGCAATAACCTGGTCTGATACCAAATGTAAGAAATACTAAATAATCTAATCATGCTTATACATAAACAACATAAGCAATTAGATTAAGTGCGGAAAAATTAAGATCATAAATACCTCCCGCCATTGCTATTCTTGTTTGCTCCAAAGATGAATTGTAGCTATCCGTGGGTCAAGTAATCTGTAAACAGTTCATGAGTATCCAAACTAATTTGACTTTTGGCTAAAAGATCTTCTATGCTTTCACTATCACTCACTGATGGTGTATTGAGATTTTCAAATAGCAAGCACAGGGACCTTGGCCATGGGCACATCTCCTTATATAACATCTTTCCATCAAAGAGGTTATATTTGATATGCATAAAACATGGGTTTAGTTGCTAAAAATAAAGGATAAGATTAGTTGATAAGATTAGCAACAACTTATTCCTAAAAAGATAAGGGATAAGATTAACAAC
>CM023958.1:14980224-15010892 GCA_013407115.1 Glycine latifolia | reverse complement strand
ATATATATATATATATATATATATATATATATATATTTGTGTAGATTGGATTAGATCAAATTCTTAAAATCAAAATTTGAGACTTGATCCGAACACAATGCATTTGTATTTTTTCAATCCGATCTAAACCAATCCAATTTTTTTGGTTTGGATTGGTTCAAATTCACTAGGTTATCGGATTGGTCCAAATTGCTGTCCACCCCTACAATGTGATATTCCACTTTTTTTGAACAAAAATTATAAATAAAATGTAACAGGATATAGGATAGAAGTAAGCAATGCCTGAGAAGTAGACTTAAGTACAAGAACATTAATGGGTGAGCTTGTTTTAACTTAAAAAATACAACTTTAAAATAAACATTTTCTATATAAGTGTTTTCTAAGAAGCGAATAGGATTTGTATCTTAAAATAAGTATAAAACTATTTTTTTAGCATAAGTAATTTATACATACACACTAAAAATAATTAAAAAGTTACTTATTTGATTAAAATAAGTACTTATTTCAACAAATAAGTTTAAGCAAACTGATCCAATATTTGACTTAAATATGTCCTTAGTCTCTTAAATTTGAGATAAGTTTGCTTTTTAATTCTCCAAATTTAAAAATGAACTTTTTAGTCCTTGTAAATTTTTGAATAAATTGTCTTTGTCTCGTTATCCAAACATCCTTTTCCAAAATGCTTTGAGAATGAATAATTTGAAAGGAAAATACACATGTGATAGGGTGTTTAATAATAAGAATGGAAAATCAAAGTGAGTTATCATGTAAATGACGTATAATATGTTAAGTTAGGTAAATTAAAACTCTAAGGATATTTCGTTAGAGGGACTAAAACAAGATTTTTTATAAATCTCAGGTACTAAAAGATAAATTTTAAATTTAGGGGACTAAAAATAAATTATTCCAAATTTAAGAGACTAAAAACATATTTAAATTTTATATTTTATGCTAATAAATAATTTTCTTTGATAAATAGAATTTAAATCAAAGAAAAAAAGAAGGACTTCTTTGAAAATGGTAGAATCGAGTTGATGGATCACAAGCAAAAGTAAACTTAAAACTACATCTACTTCAAAACTTAAAAAAAAATAGAATTATAGATTGTCACTTATGTTGTTCAACTTATACATTTTTATTTATTGTGGGACTTAACTCACTCTTACACTCCAACATTATTTTGATTATTTGGTGTAGTCATTAACCTTTTCCAAACCAATGTGAAACTAATCACTGTGCAGAATGCAAATCAATAAAAATTTACTTAGAATTAAATTATCATCGATTTTTTTACAACAATTTGTCAGATATTGAGATTTATTTTTTAAGCCACTAATATTCTTGGGAGAAAATCTTTCAAGAGTTAACATAGACAATTTTGAGCGAGTTAGATAATTGCTCAGGCAGTGCAATGAAATCTAGCCTTCGATTACTCCATGTAAAATGGAATAATTTTGCGTTGATAACATACCGGCTTCCATAGGAATTGTAAAACTCGGCAGAGGGAATAATCTATTTTTTTCTGTCCTATTCTCTGCTACCCCAGGTAAGAGACCAAGTTGGTTGGAACTTCTACACAAATTGACAATTAGGCAACAAATAAGCACTCTTTATGGACGACATTTACTAGGTCCTTTCCTTTAACAACTTTCATTATTGACAAACATTATATATAATACTGATAATAGAATCACTTATGCATATCCCAAAAAACTAAAACTGCACTAAAGACATTTTTCAATACATGCCAAACCCATTTGTCCTATTTCTTTCTGAAATTTTTTTGATACGCCAGAAATTATAATGTCATTGTGTTCTCTTGCTTTGTCATTTCTCAGGACGAGTTAATGCAAGCCATTTTATTTACTTTTGGGATGAATTATTTTACATGTAAGGTTTATGTAGAGATTTGGTAGTGTATATATGGCTAAAACATCCTTATCAAAAGTTTAGATATATTTATTGTTTTCTCTTTTCCTTATAAAAATATAAGTTTCTTTAATTAGGTAACATTTGACCTGATTTTTTTAGACTTTTCTTGTCTTTAAAAGTATAAATTTCTCTAATTAACTTTGGCAGAAGCTCTATTTTTTAAGTATTTTTTACTAAAAAAACAACTTTTATTTTTAAACATTATGTTTGGTCCCAGTTTTCCTTTTAGATTATGTTTGAGAATTGAATTTTAGAAGGAAAGGAATAGGATACTTTTTTTATAATAAATATTCTCAAATTTGGCAATATTTTAAAAATAAAATAATCGATTAACACAAACTTGAGATTTTAATTTTTTTTTGTGAACATTATATAACTCTCCTAATTTAAAATAAAAAAAACTAAAACTTAGCCTCTATACATTACAAAATTAATCTCTATATAGAAAAACTCACTCTTACAACCTGAGTTGATTCATAAAGAAGCTCAATCACTTCCCATTTTGTTGTAACGAATAACGGTTGTTTTCTTTTTTTATTCTTACAATAGAATCTTCTCCATCTGAGTATCCTCAGCATAGTCTCGTTTGGTCTCAATTCTATAACACAAGGAAGTGAACAAATAGCGAATATAATAAACTCTTGTAGACTTTGATAAAATCAACGTATTGTTTTGTATTGTTATCAACTAATTAGACGTACATTGTCTTACATAGAACCAAATAATTTTGTTTATACCTTAATAAGAGTAAGCTCATTGCTAGCTAGCTAGATGCTATTGGTTTCGTGGGTTGTGAGCAAATTAAATTTGTTTTATGGTAATGTTATCATCGACAATTTTTGTCTTTGTTCCAAAATCCAGTTTAAACAACAAAATGACAAGTTAAGCATGAAACAACTTTCTTTTGTAGTATATATATATAGATAAGTCACAAGCTTGAACCATTCCAGGTAAATTACATTGTTGTTTGCTGAGAAAAACAGAAGAGTGAAATGGAGCTTGCACTTGTGAAGTCTGAACTAAGTCCAAGGAGCCATAGGTTGGTTATTATAGATGGTAGCGAGATTATTGGCACTAAGTGTGTCAAAAGGCGGCGAAGAGATTCGTCTATGGCCGTGTTAGGTGGCAATGGACAGAAAGATGAACAGTTAGGAGAACAGAAGCAACTTGGTGGCCAATCAACTGCTACCACTGTGAAGAGAAGCTCAAGGTTCAGGGGAGTTAGCAAGTATGTGACCTTCATAAACATAACATCTTAGGCCTTATTTGTTTACTGTTTTCAAAAACAGTTTTTTGTTTTCTAAAATTTTTGTTTCTCTCTTAAGCACATTTGGAAGTCTTTGTCCCTAGAGTAGTTCAGCAAAACATTTGGAAAAAAAAACAGAAGAGGATGAGAAAACATTTCTCAACTATTTTCTATTTTTTGGTTTTTAAAATACTTGTTTTGAAAACAATTTTCAAAACTTTTTAGTAGATTTTGGGCGAGATATTGATTGTTAAGTAGAGTGGAATTGTTTTAAAAAGTAGTTTTTAAAACAAAAATCTGAGAAGAAAATCAAACAAGCCCTTATTCTCTCAGCTTTTTTTTTTTTTTTTTTTACCTTTTCCAGAGCTTTTAGTGATTGCTTTCTGATTTCAAGCTACTTATATTCTTTCTGTGGAGCAGACACAGGTGGACTGGAAGGTTTGAAGCGCATCTATGGGATAAAGGGACCTGGAATCCCACTCAGAAGAAGAAAGGAAAGCAAGGTAGATGTTGAACACTTTGTTTACTTCATTTTCATTGCCTATGTATTGTTTTTATTTTTTATTTTTGATTGCTCACATCTTGCTCATTGCATTGTGGTCCTGTTTGTCTGTGTGGATTTGTTGCTTTGTTGATGTGGAGCAGTATATTTGGGTAAGTACTTCATCTATTTGAATCCACCAGTGTTTTATCTGAATTAAATGATAGAGAAATTGATGAACTTTTGGGGTAAATTTATGCTTTAACCAGGAGCTTATAATGATGAAGAAGCTGCTGCTAGAGCTTATGATTTGGCTGCACTCAAGTACTGGGGAACATCAACTTTCACAAATTTTCCTGTATGTCTATCAAATATAAACAGAATAAGTTATATTGTTGAAGAGTATCTTAGTGAGATCCATTTGTCACATGCTGATATTTTTGCAGGTATCTGATTATGAGAAAGAAATTGAGATAATGAAAACTGTAACCAAAGAAGAATACCTTGCTTCATTGAGGAGGTAATCCCATTTCTTCAAGAAGTACTGCCATTAGGAATTTCTTGATTTTTTTTCTTCTAGTTGTATATCCATTTTGTGTTGTTATTGTAGGAGGAGCAGCGGTTTTTCTAGAGGTGTATCAAAGTACAGAGGAGTAGCAAGGTGAAACATTTTCTAAATTAAGCAACCAAACCTTATCTTATGTTTCCTACAAAGAAATACATGGTGCTAAGGTTTTAAGTCTGAAAACTAAATACAGGCATCATCACAATGGAAGATGGGAAGCAAGGATTGGGAGAGTGTTCGGCAACAAGTACCTCTACCTTGGGACTTACAGTGAGTTCACACTCTTAATTTCCATGTTTCTTACAAAAAACAAAACTCAAACAACATTGGTTATTTCACTCTACATACATGTTTAAAATAAGATGAATTTTGGTAAACAGAGGTACAAAAGATTAGAACTTAGGTAGTAGGCTAACTTGTAAGACTCATTATCCATAACAAGGTCTTAATAAATGGTTGGTGACCACAATTTTGGTCGCAATGTCAAGGTTTTTGAGCTATATGTGATTGCACTTAAGGCTGCATTGGTTGCATTTTTCCATAGTTTCTGGCAATATCAAAGATTGTGATATAATTGTGACCATGACCACAATTTAAAACCGTGGTCCTAATATTTTATAGATAAAGAGCTGCTACCTTATGTATGTGCTTAATGTCTTCCTCCAAAGGTACACAAGAAGAAGCAGCCCGTGCATATGACATTGCAGCAATTGAATACAGAGGCATAAATGCAGTGACAAACTTTGACTTGAGCACCTACATCAGATGGCTAAGACCAGGAACACATCCTACTGCTTCTCATGATCAAAAGCCTAGCACTGATGCTCAACTTTTTGCAACCTCTAACTCCATGCAAACAAGAGGGAACATTGAGGTATCCAACTCCAACATGCATTCATTCCCCTCAGGTGAATTGGACAGTACCAAGAAGCGAGACTTTTCCAAGTACATGAACCCTTTGAGTCCTTGCAACAAACCATCTTCCCCAACAGCATTAGGACTTCTCCTAAAATCCTCGGTGTTTAGAGAACTGATGCAGAGAAATCTAAACTCTTCTAGTGAAGAAGCTGAAGAAGTTGAATTGAAATATCCACAAGAGGGCAATGATGGTGTTGGAGGGATTTATGATAATGACAACACCAGTAAATCTTACTTCTGGTCTTCTAATATCAGCAGATTACCTAACTTGGAGTCATCAGAAGAGAGTCCATTGCCTATGTATCATGGAACTATGCAACCAATATGGAATAGTGCTTTCAACATGTCTAACTGATTGCTTTTGTTATTTTATTTTGTTTTTCTGTTAGGAAAACTTGAGAGAAACTATCTCCCTCCTTAGCATACTAGTGGATGTTAAATAATTGCCAAGATGTGCATACCGTCACTTCGACCTTGACTGTTCATAAATCAACAATGTCAAATAAACATTACTGTATTGACTTTAATTTTGAAGCAATATCTGTAAAACTTCTTTAAAAATAAGATATTGTAATGTCTTATGAGGTTAAGGAATATTAAACACGTTCTATTAAATATTGAGTATTGACTTCTTATCAATGGTCAAAACGCCTCACTCCTTAAAGTGAAAAACTTGATGCCCTTAGATTTTGCCTTTTACTACAAGTAATTGAGAACCTAGTTTATTTTGACTTTAGCACGACACTCTTGCCAAACACCAAAAACTTGAATATTTAGCCCTTCAAGATTTCCTTGCATCAAATATATCTATAAAATTGGCCCGGGTGCATGTAAGAGGAATACACAACTTGCCCAGTGTTAAATAAACAACTTGCAAAGTGTTTGCTGCATTGAACATACGACAATATATTAGATAGGGTATTATGAATGTGAATACTTGAAATGACAATATAGTAAAAACATAACAATATAACGTTGCAAAATGTCTAAATTCTAGATTTCTATCCAAGGTACTTATAAAAAGAGGCGACAGTGGAAATTTCATTACATCCAAGGTACTCTAGGTATTTTCTTGCGTTCCTATTTTTAGATAACTTTATAACAGACTTCATCAAACAAAAATCAAAAGTAGCAAAAAGCTAGAGTGGTTTTTTTTTTTTATAAAAAATATTAGTCAAATTTATTTTAAATTTCTCTTTTCTTAAAAAAAAAAGGTGTGCCAAAATAGAATTTTAAGGAAAAAGAACTTTTCATAACAAAGACAACATCAACGAGCTTTTGAAAAGGTTAATTTTAGAACTTTTGATTTCTACTTCTTTTTTTCCTTTTTTATTTTAAATCTCAAGATCCAACAACACATTGTTCAAGAAATTTTAACCTTAAAATAACATTTAAGGTTTAAAAAATATAAAATTATAGAATAACTTTAAATTTTAAGTTTCTATTTTAATTTTAGCTTCAATAAGGTTTTAAAGTCTAAAAATGTTAGGCCAAGCAGTAGCTTAATCTTGGATGGATGGATGATCCAACAACCACCCCTAAACCTAGCTGAACTTGGTCAAAGTTATGACTAATTGGCATTACTCAATAGGTCGTGTTGCAGATAGGTAAGAGCAAGCATAATATATAAAGCTCTTCTAGCTCCAATTACTATCCATGATAAGTTTAGGTTGAAAAACTTAAGTTTGACATGAGTATCTAATTAATCTCGAGGCTGCTCAGTAACAACTGTCCTACTTGGACATGTCCTAATATTATGTCCCTCTTTCTTACACAACCTACATTTGTATGGTCTTCGAGAGGCTGTATTCCTTCTTTTACTAGGAACAACAAAAGAAGGAACAGTTCGAGGGCAGGTCCTGCGGTTATGGCCGAATTGGTGACATACTTTACACCGATGGTGTTTTATTGTTCTCCCATTGCTAAGCCTTATCTTTAACTTTCTACATGTTCTTCTGTTGTGGCCTTTATCCCCACAGACCCTACACTTGAATCGTCGATCAACCAAGCTATCCTTGAGTTCTGGACAGTTGTGTCTCCTATGCCCTTCACGTCCACAGTTTTGGCAGTAGAATTTCACACCTGCATTTGAGGGGGGGGCAAAAAGCAAATGAGTATGAAGTTCAACCATGTCTACCAGCAATGAAGTCACAGGTGCAGGGGTATGAAAATAACCCTTCATGGTCATGCTCCTTTTCTGACGGTTTACTGGATCACTAAAGTAAGTTTTCATAATTTTGGAAGTATGCTTTCTTGCTGCAACAGTTCCCTTGGCTTTCTGCATCCATTAGAGAAAATATTTATTGTTCAGAATTTTTTGTTCTAATGCTTCTAGTACTTACACAATTTACTTATTGACAACCAGAAGTCTTGTGTGCCTATCAAGTAAGTCAAAAAACATGCAAACAAAGAAGGTATATGCTTGGGCTTTAAAAGATGTTTTATTCCCTAGCCTAATTAAAATAGTAGAATTATAGCAATCGAAAACCATTTGAGAGCTTAATTTAGCCAGGACTAAAGAAATTTAATATTGATAAAATCTCAGGTCACTTCCCTGTAGAGTAAAAGCTCATTTTAACCCTTCAAAGATATAAGCAACATGGCATTAGCCTTCCGTTTATTAGTGACATTAAATTAGTACTTCAAATGATTAATGCCAACAGTGGTCTTTCAAGGACCAATCTGATGGCAAAAATGTGACATTTACAGACGTTTGATATTGCACGTATTGGGGCTAAAGAACTTAAATATTGCTTTTTTGGAAATTATTTACCAATTTGGGACTGTTTGAAACTTATTTACAGAAATGGTGTAGTCAAAGACGCCCAATTTGGGCGTGACTCAATCCGTCTCTAATTCTGTCGCTAATTCGATCTCTAATTCCGTCGGAATATTTTTGTCAAAAATTAAAACACAAGCCAAATTCGGTCACTAATTTCGTCTCTAATTCTGTCGCTAAAACTTTTTGCTACTGAATATTCTGTCGCAAAAAGTATTAGCAACGGAATTAGACACGGATTGAGTCACGCCCAAATTAGGCATATTTGACTACACCATTTCTGTAAATAAGTTTCAAATAGCCCCAAATTGGTAAATAATTTCTAAAAAAGCAATATTTAGGTTCTTTTGCCCACGTATCGGAGGAACAATTTGATATATTTATAAATCGTAGATTAATGTGATGTCACACACATCTTCGGATGATAAAAATAACGAGTGTTTACTCATTTACCACATATATCACAAAAAAGATAAACACAAAAAATTTCTTTTTGAAGCCATGCATATTTTATTTTCTGGATATTCCTTGTAGATCAAAACTAGTGAATCCAAAATGTCCATGCATAAAATATTATTAATTAGTAAACAAGAATGCAACAAAAATTACTAGCAAGGATGCAATCCTTTTGTAATATAAAAAAAATGACATCAATGAAATGCAAATCCTGGCATTTTATGTTGGAGGTGAGGGGTTTGAGAGAGAGAAGGGTTTAGTGTTGGGTGTTTAAAGTATTACATCAAGAAACATCAGATGTGGAATACTCAACAGTGTTACCTCCAGCTTAGGAAAACTCTAGTAATATAGCAAGTTATTGGGTTCCAGCCCATATGAGCCCATATAACCATACAATAACTTATTAGGCTTGTATGTGAACATATTCATATTTATATATATATTGTTAAATACATTCAACAATCTCCTCCTATGTTCAGCATATAGCACAATCCAATAAGGTAGTTAGTGTAATGTTCAAACAAACATGAATCATCCACATCCAATCCAAGACAATCAACTCGGATTGGTCAAAGAGTTTTAATAATAAAACATTAAACTCAGACAACATTTGTAATCAAACTAAGTGAATCATCATTCTTATGAATCTGTTCTGAGATTAATATATCAATATAAATACAAGAGTTTTAGATTAAATCTAAACTCATCCAAATCCCAACATCTAAAAAATCAATCTCAAAATCAGTTCACAACCAACATATACATAACAATCAAGTATAAGTAGGTCAGTCAAAATAGTCTAAGGCCTTACAAATATAAGAAAGAAGCATAATAATCATAATGTTCGCAAAATAGAAATAACAAAATGTAAGTCTCAAGTAAATGGACTCCAATATAATGGACAATAGCAGGTAAACTATAAGCTCCCTACTACTCTAAATGATATATTCATATATCAAGTTGGTCCTCCTCCTCAAGATCCAACTTCTTAAGCCCTCCTCCATCTCTACCATCCACTGTAGAATGTCAAATATGAATTTCATATTATCATGAATTCAATCATTTGAATAAACTACTAGAAATGTTTAGTTCTACTAAAAGAACTTAGCATCATATCATTAGGCAAAGAAGAATATATATCAATGTCATAAAGCATGATAATATCATGTTCATAAGCATCAAGCCAGTTTCATAAATTATGAACAAGGCCTAAATAGTTTAAGTTATAAAGAGCCATCAACCTAAGTTTATTTGTAAGGCAGTAAGGATTGTCTCGTTTCACAAAATAAGACTAATAGTCATGTCACATACAATAACCTAGTCTTGTAATGTCAAGTTTCAATTAAGAACAAGACCAATAGGCTTCTTATATAATCAACTATTTCTATGTTTCAATTTGGAATGTCACAGTTACTAATTCCATAAAGTCAAATAATCTAGTATCAAGTTTGGAATGAGATTATTTAACCAAAAGGATAAGCCAACCTGGTACGATTGTATCATCAAGTTTGGAATGACACAAGCTTCCCAGATAGAACTTTTGAATTAGATTAAAATCATTTCATCAAGTTTAGAATGGGATAACTCACCATTTTCAAAATAGTTAGCAACCACGAGCATTGATGAAACATATAAATTGTGCTAATCATTTGGCCAGCAAAGGAAGATTCGATAATTCAAAACACACAATTAAAGGCAAGTAAATGATAATTAAGACTTCTCTACATAGTCTTTAACCCCATTTGCCCCACTATTTTGAATAATCAATCTTTAGGCAAACCTTTTGTGAGAGCATCGGCCATGTTATCCTTCTATCTCACATCGACCAAGGTGATAACTCCTTGTTCTCTCAGATAATTCAACAATGCATGTCTCAGTCTCACATGTCTTCTTTTTGAATTAAAGAGAGAATTCTGTATGACTTGGACTGCTACTTGATTATCACAAAATAAACTTAAAGAATTAATCTTTAGTTGAGTCAAAGGAATATCCATAATCAAATTATTTATTCACTCTGCCTCTTCACAAACTGAGGCTAAAGCAAAAAGTTCTGATTCCATTGATGACAACGCAATACAAGTTTGTCTTTTGGATTTTCAAGAAACAGCAGCTCCACCCAGAGTGAATACATATCCACTAGTGGATTTACTATTTCCAATTTCTGAACACCGTGAGGCATCAAAATATCCATCCACAATTGGAGGATAACCAAAATAACATAGAGCAAAATATTTAATACCTTTAAGGTATCACATCAGCCTACTGAGGGTATCCCAATGCTTTTTACTAGGATTACTAGTGAAACGACTCAACATACCAACTGCAAAGGCTATATCAGGTCTAGTGCAACTCATAGCATACATGAGACTACCTATTAGTTTTGAGTATTTTAACTGATCCACTCTGGTCCCGTTATTAGGATTCAGTCTTTTGTTATAATCATATGGTATCTTTCTCGATTTACACTCACTGTATCCCTAGGTAGAAAGTAGTTGCTCAATATAATGAGTTTGGCTAAGGCAAATATCTTGTGTTTCAAAGCTTACTTTCATATCACGAATGATATTAGCTATACCAAGATCTTTCATGTCAAATTCTTTAGCTAAAGTGGTTTTCACATCACTCACTATAAAATGATCGGAGCCAAGAATTAACATGTCATCAACATACAAGCATATGTTGACTATCTTATTTGACATGAAACGATGGTAAAATCATTTATCTGAATAACTGGACTGAAAGTCATAGCTCTTTACCACCTTGTCAAACTTAAGATGCCACATCTTAGGTGCTTGATTAAGACCATACAAAGATTTGTTCAATTTACAAACTTTTTTTCTCAAGGCCTTTAATGACATACTCTTCAGGTTTTTCCATGTAGATTTCTTCATTTAACTCTTCATTTAAGAAAGTTGTCTTTAAATCCATTTGATGATGCACTACAAAATGTTCAATAGATGCCAAAGCAAAAAGAATTCTTATAGTTGACAAATGACATACAGGTGAATAAACATCAAAAAAGTCTATTACACTATGTTATTTAAAGCCTTTAGCTGCTAAACGTACTTTATATCTAGCTATTGATCCGTCACTATTCAGTTTCTTCTTTAAAACCCACTTACAGCCTATAGCCTTAGCCCCTTTTGGCAAATTGACTAGCTGCTAAGTGTGATTCTGTAGCAAAGAACTCATTTAATTATCTATGACTTCTGCCCATAGTAAGGATTCCCTAGATCTCATTGCTTCTTGATAGGAGAATGGATCATCCTCGATATGGTAAGTGACAAAGTCCTCACCAAAACTTTTAGAAACTTTATCTCTTCTACATTTTCTAATTGAGATTGGTTCAATAGCCAGTTGTGTGAGATTAGTGTCAAAAGGACAAGCTACAGATTCTACAGGAGATTCTGAAATCATATCTGTAGATCCAAAAACCTTCAAGTCAAGATTGCTAACAAACTTGTACTCAAAGAATTCTGCATTTCTAAATTCTATCACTGTGTTAGTAGATAGATCCAAAAATCTATCTGCAGCACTACCTTCTGCACTACCTAGATATACACAAGTAGTCGTTCTAGGTCCCACCTTAGGCCTTTTAGGATCTTGTATCCTTACATAGGCAACACAACCCCAAGTTTTAAGGGTATCATATCTACAAGGACATTTATGCCATATCTCATAAGGTGTCTTAGACAATTTAGAGTGCGACAACCTATTTAAGATGTGATTAGCAGTTAAAACAACGTATCCCCAATAGGAGGAAGGCATGCCAGCTATAAGTAACATAGAATTTAACATTTTGATTAAATTTCTATTCTTATGCTCAGCAACACCATTTAATTGGGGTGAGTAAGGAGCAGTAGTTTCAAGTATTATGTCCTCCAAAGCACAAAATTCCTGGAACCCAGTCATTAAATATTCTTCTCCTCTATCACTCCTAAACCTCTTAATTTTCAAATTAAGTTGATTTTCAACTCTAGATTTAAAAATGTTAAACTTTTCAAATTTCAACAAATAAACATGACAATGTATAGAAAAATCATCTATGAAAGTGATTAAGTACTTCCAACCCCTTCTAGTAACATAGTTTTTAAAGTCATAAAAGTCATAAGATCAGAATGTATAAGCTCAAGAAGTGTTGTGCTTTTAGAAACTAACTTAAAATTTTTTCTAGTGATCTTAGTCTATGCACACACTTCACATTTGTCAAATCGAATAGAAGTATCTAATGGAATGTTGTCAGTTTTTTAGATAAATGTTGCATTTTCCTATAGTTCACATGTCCAAGTCCCTTATTTAATAATTTTGGATTAATCAAAGTAGAACTAACATGGTTTATGTTATCAGTATTTAAACTCAATCGATACATGCCATTTGTCATAAATGCACAACCGAGGTAACATGAGTTAACAGATAAAGTTACTCCACCATTCATAGTTGAAAAAGACATACCAGTTTTATCAAGTAAACTCATAGATATTAAATTCTTTTTAAGTAAAGGTACTACTTTAACATGTTTCAAAGTTAGTAACTTACCTGAAGAAAGTACCAAATTAGCAGTTTCAGCATGAGTCACATCTGCCTCACCACTATTACAATTTTCCACGATGTCTTTTACTTCTATGACCTCAGTGAGTAAATTCTCATCATTTGTCGCATGACAGGTAGTACCACTATCCAACCACCACTCAGAAGAGACACTGACATTTCCATTATTCATCATTCCAATGAAGCCTTGAGGCTCAGATTCATTAATTAACATATTAGCCTCATTTTGGGGTGTGTTGTTCTTTGACATCACTTTGTTGCCCAATGACCCCACTTTCCATAGTTATGACACTTTCCCTTCTTTTTCTTCTTGAAAACAATCTTTTTGGCCTCTAATTGTGAAGAGGATTCACCTTTCGGTGACATGGACTTTTTCTGATATTTATAGGAATGTGAAACTAAGTTGGCAACTGACTTTTGTTGTCTTACTTGTTCCAAACTCTTCCTACAAATATTTTGATCTTCAATATGAATATACCTTTTTAATTCATCCAGCCCCATCTATTCTTTTAGTCTGTGCATGTTAGTCTTAAAAGAATTTCATTTAGTAGGTAACTTACTCAACACAAGATCAACAAAGAGATTATCAAAAGATTTAAGCTTTATGATATCATAGGAGCTATGTTTTGCCATTTTAATAAAAGTAAAATAGTTAGAAAGAGTGCACCTTAAAATCCTTCAAAGTATACCAAATCTTCTAACTTTTCAAAAAACAGCACTATAGAGGTTAAATTTGTCAAATATGACCCCAAAAATGAATCTAAAACGCTCAAAAACCTTAGGAACAACTATTTTTGGTTGCCAGAGACTTATTGAAAAGTTCACTGGAAAGTTGTTGGTCGTCGGAAAAGTTCGCCAAAAAATGAACCAGTCGCCTGAAATTCGCCAAAAAACAAATCATTCGTCGGAAAAGTTCTCCAAAAAAATGAACTAGCTACCGGAGAAGACACCGAAAAATGAACCAGTCGTCGAAAAAATCACCAGAAAACTGTAGAAACTTCCAATGGCTATATCTCCTTTGTTTGACCTTCGTTTTATGTAAGTGACCAATCAAAATGATCGTCTCGAAGAGTAGAACAAAACCCATAAGGTTTCAACTTGTGAAATTGTCTGAAATTTTTGGATCTAGACTCAAAGGTTGCGGCTGTAGAGTTTTCAAACTTTGAATTCGATCAATCCTTTCGTGGAAACACAAAAGTGATCACACCCTTGATTTCCTCTCGATGAGATCTTCGAAACAACACCTTACTCGCTCATATCCAATACATGAAGCTAATACTTCAAGATTGTTGGAGGCAAAGGGTTTGAGAGAGAAAAGGGTTTAGTGTTGGGTGCTTGAAGTATTACACCAAGAGCCATTAGATGTGGAATACTCAACAGTGTTACCTCCAACTTAGGGAAAACCCTAGTAATATAGCAAGCTATTGGGCTCCAGCCCATATGGGCCCATATAACCATACAATAACTTATTGGACTTGTATGTGAACATATTAATATTTATATATATTGTTAAATATATTCAACATTTTAAACCTTGATAGTAGCCACACGCTGTAGCTTGGGATCCTGATGGATAATCTTCATTCTTTTGCTAAATAGACCTCTAGACCAAACAATTCCTCTAAAGGATTGTAACCCAACTATCACAAAAACGTATCACATTGTCCAAATATAATTTTTTTTTAAAAAAGCACTAAGTTTTGGTTTTGTCTTTGTTTTATAAGGTTTAGAAACATGGATAACCGAAAAATGTAAGAGAAAGAAAAGAGTACATGCCTGGTTTGGTTTTGGGGTGGAAAATGAGTCATCACTGAGTGATGAACAAAGGATAGTTGGTGATATGGCAGCGTATGTGTTGTTGTTGGCATGAAGCAGAAGAAGCAAGAGAGATGTGTTGGTTGGGTTTGTGCATGGATATTTCAAAATGCGAAATGGAGACCAGAACACGTGAACTTGGTTGGAAAACATGAACAAAGAAAGAAAGAAGAAGGTTTTGTTGTTTGATGGAGCTTCTTGTTCAAAATGTGTTGTGTGTTTTGTCGAGATGGTGATTATTGGTTTGTTCTCTGTGTGTTTGTGTTGATGTGTTTGAAATGTGCGGTTACGAAGACAAGGTGAGGTGGATGGATAAGTCGAACAATGATATTATGACTGTGTGATGGCAACAGTGACTCAGTAAGTTCCCATAAGATGAGTTTGTTTTTCAAGGAAAGAATAAGATTGAAGAGAAATTTTATATTTTTTAGTGGGATTTTATTTTAATTTAAAAAATTCTTTTAATTTAGTTTTTTCTATTTTTATTCTCTAAATATCTATATATAGTAATAAAAGAACGTTTGGTTTGCTGACGTGTCAGCTCTACAAACTCCCTCAACTCCTGGTGCCACGTGTTGCCTCCTCCTCCTACCGCTTCTCTTACACGTTTCTCTCTTTATTTTTTTTCTTCTCTCCACAGACAGTCTTCCACCTTTAGCTTCTCCTTCACTGTACAATTTTGAAATCCTCAAACTCAACACTGTCTCTCTCTCTCTTCTCTTTCTCCGCATCACACCCTTCTTTTCTCCTCCCCATTCTCTCTATTTTCTTCTTCCCTCTCTTCATTTTAAGTATTATTTCAACTTCTTCCAAAATTCCTGTTTCCCGCAAGTCTCAACTGTTTACGATTTTCCAATTTCAAATTCAAACAATTTCAAATCAAATTCCACCCCCAGTCTCTCTCTGAAAACAATTTACTTCCTTCTCTATCTTTCTCTTCTACACTTCCTTCTCCCTCTCTCCATCGCTTCCTTTGTTTCTTCTTCTCTTCTTTGTTTTGCTGGAGAAATCAGAACCCAGCAGTGGCACCACACAACGAGAGAGTGTGCAACTTCCGGCAATCATCGACCATGGTTCGAGATCTATTCTTATTCTCGCTTTTCATCGTTCCATAAACTTCACTTCTTCTTCTTTTTCATCTCAACGTTGAATCTTCTACTGTTGTTTGTAGACATTCAAGTGCAAGAATGGAGGTCACAACAAACACGGCCACGGTCACGTCAAATTCATCTAATTCTCCAACTGCGACAAATGTTGCCCCAAGGTTTTATTTATTTATTTATTTCATTTCCTTCCACCTTCAATTTTTGTGTGAGAAACATTTGAATTAGTTATTTGCCATTAGAGTTGTGTCAGAAGCGTATGTATATGAATGTAATTTTTTAATTCGTTATTTATTTATTTTTAGGAAAATTTCACATCTGTTTATGTTGTTTATTTGTTTTTTTAATTATTTTTGTACAGAATATACACTTCCAAAACTCTATGTGAAGATGCAGTACTGTGTTTCATGTGATATCCACTGTCATGTTGTAAGGGTTCGGTCCCGCACCGACCAGAGGAAGCGTGAGCCTCCACAAAGATTCATTAGGCACATGGTAAACACTATTATAACCATTTTTGTTGTTTTAATGTTGTGTTTACATTGTGTGTTTATAATCATATTTTTTAATGTTTTGTTGTGTTATGCATTACCATGCCTCTTTCTCCTTCTCTTTGACACATATAGATGCATGATACTAATTTTGAGATTCAAAATGACTTTTGAACTGCTTAAGCACTATTTTCTGTTAAGTAGGCTACATTAGAATAGTAGTGTAAATTATCTTTTTTTTTTAATGTTTTGTTGTGTTTCAGATTTACCACTGACTTGGCATGCATTACCATAGTTGTGTTGTGTTATGCATTATTTTTTTATTCAAAATGATTTGAGTGTATGGTATGTTTTTTAAAATTAATAGCTGCCTTGGCGCATGATTTGTCCGATTCACTGGTGTATATGGTATGTTTTTTATTTGAGCATTCTCATGCATAATTCGGGAACAAGTTTGGAATAAATGTTTAGCAGAAGCAATTGATGTGAAGTTATTGATATGCTTATTGTAATGATTTTCTAGGCTGCAGCATATTGTTATCATGGATTGATTCTTGATGAGGGAAACACGTAGAAATCTGATGGGATGGTTGTAGTTGCTTTACAAGCTGTCGATGAGTATTTCAAAGAAAGTAATAAGTTGTGTGAAGCATTCAATGCATCGCCTCCATTGTCAAGGTTAGTCATAATATTCACTTATACAAAGTGATTTGTTTTTACGTTGTTATCTATTCATCCTCAGAAAATGAGTCATGAGTCTTCCTTATACTGATAGCATCATGTTATATATGTGCCAATTTCCATTAACTGCATAGTAATTTTTGCTTATTGCATAATTGCTAATAGCACAGGCATGTGTGTGAAGATAATAAAAGGAACACTTAAAATGAGTGGAACGAACATGATGCCTATGTGATTCTGTATGGACCAAAGACGTTAGTCTTATGTCTCCTTTTGAGAGGATTGCAAATGCCTCTCATGACACTTTTTGGCACGTCAAGTTCTTATGCCTTTAGCAAATAAAATGTGTACTAAAATTCCTTAGCTGGTGATATAGGTATGCCTATTTGAAACTTTGAGCAGCTAATTGGTTATTGCTAATCTTGGGTCATTGGTGAGGTTTGGTTCCTGAGTCTTGTCTTGTCTATTTGCATGGCTAATCTGTAGATATTTTCTTCCAGTTTAGGCATGGTTAAATTCATAGAGTTTAGTATGTGTTTGTTTCATTGCTATCTATTTAGCCAAGTGACATATATAATTATTATATACTATTGTAGCTAGAAATGTAGCAAATGTCAATTTTATTTTTGTGAGTCTTAAATAATACTATCTTCGTCGTTAGTTTGTGAATGGATTGCAAGTCATTATCTGCTTTATTTATGTCGCAACCTATCCGGCCACGATGGGGACGGCGATGAAAGAAGAAGAAAAAGAAGCATTCCCAAAAAAGGGAAAACTTGTGATGGAGTCGCCACCAACGTTTATTTAAGGAAAACGTCGGAAAAACCAAAAAGATAAGGCATGGTCTACGATTTTAGAGGAAAAGAGTTCGGGAGTCATTTACGCACGGGGAAGGTGTTAGCACCCCATGCGTCCGTCACGAATACGGCAGCCTCTAATCGAGTGTGCTAAAAACAAAGTGACTTTTTAATTATTTATTTTCCCTTAAAACATGACTTATGTTTCTTTTATTTTTGTTTATTTAGAAAAGAAAAAGATTTTATATTTTTTTTTGTTTTTTAGGAAAGAAGATTTTATATTTTTTTTATTTTTTAGGTCGACAAGGGGTTTGCCCTCGCTCCTACGTATCCCCAAGTGCAATGAGGAATCAGACTTACGTAGTTCTTTTTTGAAAGATTTATTTTAATTGCGTAAAAAAAAGAGTCGTTAAGACGTTGGACCTTGAAATGACGTTGAATTTGAAGAAAAAGCGGAGAGAATCGCTTAAGGCATTGGACCTTGAAGCGATCTTAAACTTGAAGAAAAAGTGAAAAGAATCGCTAAGGCACTGGGCCTTGAAGCGATCTCGAGTAATATGAAATTTTGAGAAAAAAGAGAATTGAGTGATCCTTTGTTTGAGTATTTTTCTTTTTTTTTTTTAGAAAAGATTATTGATTTGCGATAAACCCTATGAAATCAAGCGAGTCGGGGACCCAGCATGATATTCACAAAATCTATCCACGTATTATTAAAACACTACCAAGCGAGTCGGAGACCCAGCATGGAGTGCACGAAACATAAACGCGTACTAAAGATACTAATGAATAACTGACATAACATTACGTAATCAAATAAATCAAAATAGAAATAGAAAGGGACAGAATAGGAGTGGGGTGTACCTTAGTAATTAGGGGGTGCATACAGTAGGGACAGGGTGCATACAACAGAAATTATTTAATTACAAAAATGGGCTAGGCCCAACAAACAGGAGTGCAGTTATGAAAAAGGGAGGTGTAAATAGCATTATCTGAGGGGTGTGCAATTATTAAAACACAGGTGCAAGAAGTATTACGAAATTCGTAACTCTATTGGGCAGGCCCAAGTCCTGAAGGTGTATCCTTAGTAAATATGCGGGAGCAAAAAAGTAAGTTTGTTGTTTTTTTTTATTTTGTTGAAAGTTGGGCTAGGTCCAGTAAAAAAAACAAAAAAAACAAAAAGGATGGTGAACTTATCAAAAGCGGAGTGCAAAAAGCAATTTCCGTTTTCTTATTTTTTTATTTTAGGTTTGGAACCGGGTCAGGGAGACCCGGCCCAACCCGTTTGCTCGTCTTCTCCACTGCAGCAGCGCCAAAGCTGCGCGAAAAATAGGTTTTACCCCTATTTTGGTGGTTTCGCGGCTTCCTAGGCCACCACCATGGAGGCTAAAGGTGCAGTGGCCACCACGGGGTGGCCGGCGATGTGGGAGGGTGGCGGTTGGCCAGTGGTGAGGCGTGGTGGTCGCCGGAAAAACAACCTTAATACAAACTAAAAAAAACTATGAAGAAGAAGATGAAAAAACGCAAAGAAAATGGAAACAATGATGCACAACAGATCAATAGCAAAGTAAAACAAAGAAAAGAAATAGAAGCTACACAAAATCAAGATCAAAAGAAGCAAGAAAAAACAAAAACGAAAATGGAGAATGGAGGGAAGAGGAAGAGGGAAGAAAAAAAGAAAAGAAGAGAAGGGGAGAATGGAGGGTCACCTGAGAGACCCCTCTCCTCCTCCTCTGGTCCCACTGTCCAAATGGTGTCGCCGGATTGGTCCTCTCTTGCTCTCCGGGATCCGTGTAGCTGTGCCCTTAAAAAAAAATGCCTCACTGTTGCCTTTCATTTTTGCTTTATACGTAACATTCTTAACCTAATGGGCCTTGTGGCCCTTTTCCTATTTCCTTTTGCTCTTTGCAGCCCTGTTTTTCCTTTTTGTTATCTCCTTCCCCTTTTCTATTATTTACTGTCATTATTTATTTATTTATTTATTTTATTTTTTTTAATTGTTATATACTTTTTTATTATTTTTTCTTTTATCTTTTTTTTTTCCTTTTTTTACTATTTTTCATTTAAAATAATAATAATAATAATAATAATAATAATAATCATGATAATAATTTTCTTCTCTCTTTTTTTTTTTAAAGGGGTACCCGGACAAAATTAGGGTATGACAATTTATTTGCAACAGGATTGGGACACACAAGATGCATCTCAAATTGCTGCTGAGGTTTGTGGCTTTGTCACAATTTTATCTAGGACCTTTCTTCTTCCCAAAACCAAAGATAATACCACAATTTAGTTTCTTGTAATCTTTTTCTTTTGATTTTCCCTTTAACAATTTCTATCAGTAGATGATTTGCATGTGAAATTGTGAATAGCTAATACTCTAAAGTTAGTCTTCATTAATATGAGATCATAATCCTTGAAATATTCATTTGAGTGAGAGTACATCAATATTAAGAGCTTTAAAAAAGGATAAGGTCAATTTAAGAATTTATTTTCTAGCAAGGCCAAATGTAGTTGATTCAAGAGTGAAATAGAAACTTAGATAATAATTGAAAATTACTACTGTGTAAGATAATTTGTTACTCCTTTTCATTATACTATTATATAGTTATGTATGTCTATAGCAAGATCATATACTAATTGAATATGAGTTGACATAACATAGTACTTGATAGTTTTCAGATAACTAATATAGCACTAGAAAGTTCTTTACTCCAACATTGTCCCCTTAAATTCAAGGGGGTTGAGCTGAAGAAAAAGGACCAACCACTCTAACACCTAACAACTAACACCTACTTCCACATGTATTACTTTGGTATTGTCTACCTGCATTCTTTCAATTCTTCAAATGCTCCTTTATCTCTGTGTCTATTCTTTCATCTCCTGTTTGATGTGCTCTATGAAGGAACTATATCACAGAATAGTGCAAAGAAAAGCAAGCATGCCCTCTTTGCCACATCCCCATAACATACTCAAGCCCAGTTGTTGTGTCAATCAAACTTCTAGAATCTATTTCTCATGTGGATTAATCATTTTCATATAGGAGGAAAATATTAGACAGGTGTGCTTGAATGAAATCAAAAAGAGTTTTTCATACCCTTTTTAATATTCCTTATTTGAAGTGTTTTGTTTTTACTATAATGTTGTTGTGTTTTGTTCATTGTGATTTGCAATTATTAGCCAATGAAACAAGGAAATGAGATACTTGATGTAGGCATTTTTATTTGAAAAACTCTTGCATTTATTTCAGTAGACCTGTTTTAAAGAAGGGCAAGCATGCAAATCTGCTACTACCATGATAATTTGCATGAGCTCTTCTAACTTTATATTTTATTGGTAATCCAAGGTTGCTAGAATCTTGGTAACATTATTTTTTGTTAGAATGGAAAATATTTTTTATTATTTTGCATATAAACTCTATTAGCTATGTAAATTTTATGTTGTCTTATGTAAAATAAGTTTAGTCAACATGTGGTAGGTTAAATTTGATATACCAGGTTAGCGTTATCCATACTATTTTGCTTGTAACACTGTATTTTTCAGCAAAAAGAAGTCCAAGTCATGTATGTATCAAAAAATGATTTGACATCATTGTAGAAGAAAAATACAATTTTTATTATATGAAAAATTTAATTATGTAGGTCTTAATTAACCAATAAATTATTGATTTAAGTGGTATTGAATTTAGTCCCTTTAAACAAACTCTTGAGTTTGAGTTCTTGGATAAAAAATGTGATTGAAAGTGAAAATTTTAATTTACGATGAAGGACTTAAATTATGATTTAATATTTTTTTAACTATTAATAATTTATTTAAAAAAAAACTATTGAAATTATCCCAGGTATCATTGCGCTAAAGTTTTTGTCTGTCATGTGTGCTTAGACATGTTGAGAGTTGAGACATTTCTGCAATTGAAGCTGTTTTGCAGATTTTTAAATCCCTAAAGCTTCACCGATGCGATGCCAACGTTCAAGGCCCTAGCGCTGCTCGATTTCAACCCAAAGTTTTTCAAGAAAGAGAAGATTAACCTCGCCGGACACGATGAGGTTTTTAAACGCTTTTGATATGCTCTTTATTCTCTATCAAAGCTTTATCCCATTTCAGGATTTGTTAATGTTAAAAATTTTGTTTTTATTTGTTGTCTGTGTTAATTGGTTGTAGTACATTGTAAAAGGAGATAGGGATTTATAAAGGAGGCACCACAAGCCTGTGGCCTTGTGAGCCTAGAGCCCACTAAGGTATGTTATTGGCTCCATTTTCCTTTTTTTTTGCATGTCTTTTTTATTTCCTCTCATTGATTTGTTTGTGACGGTTGTTTTTGTTAGCAAACAATTGCCCTGGCTAAATGAATGTTAATTTTATATTCTGTAAAGGGTGATTATGGAAGCCTATACCAAGTGGAAAGCCTACGAGAAACTGTGGAAACCTCCAACAAATCAACGGTTCATACCTTGTCGAAAGCCTACTCATAATTATTCAAGTAAGAAAATTGAACTTTTGTAGCAAAGGGTAAAATGTGAAGAATGGATATGTTGTTTTTC
The DNA here is from genome assembly GCA_013407115.1 of Glycine latifolia. Lineage (NCBI taxonomy): Eukaryota > Viridiplantae > Streptophyta > Magnoliopsida > Fabales > Fabaceae > Glycine > Glycine latifolia. The sequence goes on along the minus strand of CM023958.1, from coordinate 14,988,542 downwards.
TTGATTTTTTATGTGCCATCATTATTTTTTTATCTATTTCCTAGCCCGTTATTGTATTCTTCATCTACATGATGTTATTCTTCAATTGTTTCCAAAATTGAGTTCTATATCTATCCCGTAATTGTAGTTGTTATATTTTTGTATTTGATGCTTAGAATTCACTTATCTCGATTGCATGGTTAACAAATTTTTCAGAATTATGAGGATATGTTTAGTGAGGAAACAATACTATTTCTAATACTTTTTCTCATTTTAATAGGATGCTACTGGACAAAGGGTATTGTTTCATCAATTATTTGAATATATAGAAGTATTCTATTCTCTAGGTCATCATGTGAAAAAAGTATTTTTTTTTGGACAAAGGGTATTGTTTCATCAATTATTCGGATAAAAGTGCATTCTTTATTTCATCAAAGGTATAAAAATCAATTTTTTAAAATGTCACCGGATTATCCTTTGTATCTATTTATTTTCTTTATAGAAATATAAACATATAAAAATCTTTTTTCTTTGTTGGATTAATGTTTGTCATATATGTCAAGAAAGTAAAAAAATGATGGGAACCTCATCCTTCAATATAAACCTTTATGTCTTATATTGTCCATATAGGAGACTGCTGTCCAAATGGGATTTTATTGTGGATGTAAGCATAGGTGGATTATCCAGATTAACCTGAGATTTCAGCATTTTTTTGTAAATAATACAACAGTTTTCTGTATAGCAAATGACATGACAATTTAGTTTTTGATTTTCTTTTGAAGCAGAACATGTGATTTTCAGATGTTTGGTTTGCTAGGTGTGAATGGAATGGAAATGCTTATCCTTTTCAGAAGTGTTTCAATAGTTCCTGACAAAATCAAAGTTGGATTGTAGAATAAATTTCAAACCCCATTGCTTTCAAACTTCTACTAAGAGGAGTTACTAAAATACCATGACCCTGTTATTCTAAAGTTGCCTATGATAACGATTTGAATAAATAAAGTTCCTAATGTCACCTAGGTGTCATTTTCTCTCCAAGAAAGCAACTGACTTAGGGCATCTTAGTTCCAAGTATTATATGCTTTAGAGCATGATTTCCTATGTTCTTATTTTCTCCACTTTATGAAATTTAATCTAGTTTTTTGCTATAAATCTTTTGCTGATATCTCATGTTTGGAGAGATATCTACTAAGGCAAGTCACATGTTATCACTTCCTAAGGTATTGCAATATTTCTTTTATTGTTTAAATTAAAACAAGCTTTTGGAATTTTTAAACTTTTTTTTATTAAATTCATTTCTTACGATAATCAGTATAATAACATTTAGTTAATATATTTATTAAAAATAATAGTTTAATTTTTTGTTATAAGACAACCAAAGTTAATTAATGTAAATTACTTTATTAATGATATCTACAATTAAAAATATTTTAGTTATGATAGAAATAAAAATTATAATTAATTTATAAAAATGATTTTTGATATAAGAAAGTTTTAAATTACTTATTCACTATATTATAATGTAAATTAGTTTTAATTTTATTTTTTTATGATAGAAATTACAATTATCATTTACGAAAAATAATTATTCTTTAGGCCATCATGGGTAAACCGTTACGGGAAATTTTTTTTTATAAAAAGTATTTAACATAGTTATATATCAAACAATCAACAATATTTATTTTTATTAAATATATTATTTATTTTTAAATTTTCATCATATAAAATAATGGGTAAATAATAGTAAAATAAAATGGTGACATTTTAAAAAAATAAAATTATTTATAGTTTTATTATTTAAATTTAATCAAGATTTGAAATTTTTAAACTCTTTATTTAATTTAATTGTTAAGATAATCAGTATAATAACATTTAGTTAATATATTTATTAGAAAATAATAGGTTGATTATTTATTATAGGACAACCAAAGTTAATTAATTTAAATTACTTTATCAATAATATCATAAATAAAAATATTTTAGTTATGATAGAGATAAAAATTAAAATTAATTTATATAAATGATTTATGTTACAAAAAAGTTTTAAATTACTTACTCACTATATCATAATGTAAATTAGTTTTAATTTCTTTTTTTATGATAGAAACTACAATTATCATTTATAGAAAATAATTATTCTATTGGCCATCATGGTTGAACCGTAACGGAGAAATTTTTTTGAATAAAAAAATATTTAACATAGTTACATATCAAACAATCAACAATATTTATTTTTATTAAATATGTTATTTGTTTTTAAATTTTTATCATATAACATAATGAGTAAATAACAGTACAACAAAACTTCAAATTTATCATGGAGTTCTCATATCCGACAACCGACATTGTGCTTTGGTTCATGGTTTAATTGCAATTTTTTCAATTTAACTCAACCAAAGTCTGAACTCTAGCTTTATTATTTTTTCTGTTAATTACATCTATATGATGAAGCTATGTTTTGTAACTACAATTATTAACTTATCTTACACCATTTGAATAGTGTATATTTCACATTATAAAGTCTTACTATATTTGGTTTTTTAAAACAAAAATTTACATTCCTTCATCTCCATTTACAAATCAAGTTTAATTAGCATAATAACATCATTTCCATCCAAGTCATTTCCGAAATGGCATTCTCTTTACAAGAGCAGCCCAAACTCAGTTATTTTCCACCTCCTTCTAAATCAATATAAGGTCACTTGTAGTGCTATGGTAAGTTTTTAAATTTTACATATTATAACATGTCAAATTCATCCTTACTTTGTATCAATATATCAATTTCTAACTATCCACAATGTTTGTTGCAGGATATGTGAAGTACTATGTACTACTTCTTAAAGAAGGCAACCTTCATACACATTTGTTTTGAAGGAACAATAGAATACAAAATTGTATTCAACCACTGGCACAAGAGTGCAAAGATGCAGGCTGGAAATCATTTGCAAATGACAAGGAATTGAAACCAAACATGGATTTTATCATGGAATTCCCTAATCCAACAAGCAATTGTGTGCTTTGGTTAATTGCAACTTATGCATTAACTCTACCAAAACTAAAACTCTTTCTTTTTAACTTTTTTTTTTGTTACTATCTTTATATCTAGATGCTATGTTTTGTTCCTATATGCATATCTTTATCATATGGTTTGTAACAACTCTATACACATATCTTACATCACTTGAAACATGTTAAAGTAGTACTCTTACTTAAAAGTAATTTAATATCTATGAGTTTATTTGATAAAGCTGATATGCCTTTTTTCAATTATGAATGGTAGAGTAACTTTATCTGTTAAGTCATGCTACTTCTGTTGTGCATTTAAGATTAATGACATGTATAGATTGAGTTTAGATACTGATAGCATAAACCATGTTAATTCTACTTTGATTGATCCAAAATTATTACATAATAGACTTGGACATAGGAAAATGCAACATTTATCTAAAACTCACAATACTCCATTAGATACTTCTATTTGATTTGACAAATGTGAAGTGTGTGCACAGACTAAGATCACTAAAAAACCTTTTAAGTCAGTTTCTAAAAGCACAACACTTCTTGAGCTTATACATTCTGATCTTTGTGACTTTAAAAACTATGTCGCCGGAGGGGGACGAAAGTACCTAATCACACTCATAGATGATTTCTGTAGATATTGTCATGTTTATTTGTTGAAATCGAAAGATGAGGCTTTTGAGAAGTTTAAGGTTTTTAAATCTAGAGTTGAAAATCAACTTAATTTGAAAATTAAGAGGTTTAGGAGTGATAGAGGATGAGAATATATAATGACTGGGTTCAAAGAATTTTGTGCTTTGGAAGGCATAATACTTGAAACTACTGCTCCTTACTCACCCCAATCAAATGGTGTTGCAGAGCGTAAGAATAGAATTTTAATTGAAATGCTAAATTCTATGTTACTTACAACTGGCATGCCTTCCTCCTATTGGGGAGAAGCTGTTTTAACTGCTAATCACATTTTAAACAGGTTGCCGCACTCTAAATTGTCTAAGACACCTTATGAGATATGGTACAAATGTCCTTGTAGATATGATACCCTTAAAACTTGGGGTTGTGTTGCCTATGTAAGGATACAAGATCCTAAAAGGCCTAACGTGGGACCTAGACCAACTACTTGTGTATATCTAGGTAGTGCAGAAGATAGTGCTGTAAATAGATTTTTGGATCTATCTACTAATACAGTGATAGAATCTAGAGATGCAGAATTCTTTGAGTACAATTTTGTTAGCAATCTTGACTTGAAGGTTTTTGGATCTACATATATGATTTTAGAATCTCTTGTAGAATCTGTAGCTTGTCCTTTTGACACTAATCTCACACAATTGACTATTGAACCAATCCCAGTTAGAAAATCTACAAGAGATAAAGTTTTTAAAAGTTTTGGTGAGGACTTTGTCGCTTACCATATAGAGGGTGATCCATTCTCCTATCAAGAAGCAATGAGATATAGGAAATCCTTACTGTGGGCAAAAGCCATAGATGATGAAATGAGTTCTTTGCTACAAAATCACACTTGGCAACTAGTCAATTTGCCAAAAGGGGCTAAGGCTATAGGCTGTAAGTGGGTATTAAAGAAGAAACTGAATAGTGACGGATCAATAGCTAGATATAAAGCAGGTTTTGTAGCTAAAGGCTTTAAACAACATAGTGAAATAGACTTTTTTGATGTTTATTCACCTATATGTCATTTGTCAACTATAAGAATTCTTCTTACTTTGACATCTATTGAACACTTTGTAGTGCATCAAATGGATGTAAAGACAGCCTTCATAAATGGAGAGTAAAATAAAGAAATCTACATGGAACAACCTGAAGGGTATGTCATGAAAGACCTTGAGAAAAAAGTTTGTAAATTGAACAAACCTTTGTATGGTCTTAAACAAGCACCTAAGATGTGGCATCTTAAGTTTGACAAGGTGGTAAAGAGCTATGGTTTTTAGTCCAATTATTCAGATAAATGCCTTTACTATCATTTCATGTCAAATAAGATAGTCATCATATGCTTGTATGTTGATGACATGTTAATTCTTGTCAAATAAGATAGTCACCATATGATTATAACAAAAGACTGAGTCCTAATGAAGGGACCAGTGTGGATCAGTTAAAGTACTCAAAACTGATAGGTAGTCTCATGTATGCTATGAGTTGCACTAGACCTGACATAGCCTTTGCAGTTAGCATGTTGAGTCATTTCATTAGTAATCCTAATAAAGAACATTGGGATGCCCTCAGTAGGCTGATGAGATACCTTAAAGGTACTAAAGATTATGCTCTATGTTATTCTGGTTATCCTTCAACTGTGGATGGACATTCTGATGCCTCATGGTGTTCAGAAATTGGAAATAGTAAATCCACCAGTGGATATGTATTCACTCTGGGTGGAGCTGCTATTACTTGGAAATCCAAAAGACAGACTTGTATTGCGTTGTCATCAATGGAATCAGAACTTTTTGCTTTAGCCTCAGCTGGTGAAGAGGCAAAGTGGATAAAAAATCTAATTATGGATATTCCTTTCACTAAACTAAAGATTAATTCTTTAAGTTTATTTTGTGATAGTCAAGCAACAGTCCAAGTCATAAAGAATGCTATCTTTAATTCAAAGAGAAGACATATAAGACTGAGACATGCGTTGTTGAATTATCTGAGAGAACATGGAGTTATCACTTTGGTCGATGTGAGATCGAAGGATAACATGGCTGATGCTCTCACAAAGGATTTGCCTAAAGATCGATTATTCAAAACAGTGGGGGAAATGGGGTTAAAGACTATGTAGACAAGTCTTAATTATCATTTACTTACCTTAAATTGTGTGTTTGGAATTATCGAATCTTCTTTTGTTGGCCAAATGATAAGCACAATTTATATGTTTCATCGATGATCGTGGTTGCTAACTATTTTGAAAAGGGTGAGTTATCTCATTCCAAACTTGATGAGATGATTTTAATCCAATTCAAAAGTTCTATCTGGGAAGCTTGTGTCATTCCAAACTTGATGATACAATCCTACCAGGTTGGCCTATCCTTTTTGGTTAAATGATCTCATTCCAAACTTGATGAGTTGATTTTAAACCAATATCTGGGAAGCTTGTGTCATTCCAAACTCGAGATATAATCCTACCAGGTTGGCCTATCCTTTTGGTTAAATGATCTCATTCCAAACATGATGCTAGATTATTTGACTTTAAGGAATTAGTAACTGTGACATTCCAAATTGAAACATAGAAATAGTTTATTATATAAGAAGCCTATTGGTCTTGTTTTTAATTGAAACATGACATCAAAATAATGAAAGCAAAGAAAAAGTCCTATTCAACTGAAAAATTTTAAATTTGAAAAAAAAACTGAGCGAGCAACTCAAGTCCCCGGCAACGGCGCTAGAAACTTGTTACGTATTCTCGGCAAGTGCACCGATTTGTCGTTGTAAGTTACAAAATTTATAAGATTGTCTCCACAGGGACTTGAGCTTCTCAGTTAATCCAAATAGAATTTAACAGTTCAATAGTTATGTACAGGAAGGATAAGCAGGATTTCATTTGTTTAAGAAAGTAACGGAAAATTACCAAATTAGTAAAATGAAATATATTTATCGGAAAGTGGGATTGGGTTTCATCATTCATATCCTTTTATATCCAATTAATATTACCATGCATAAATCATTATCTATCCTTATTGATGCACACATTATTTCACCCCGAATCGATCCCTCGCATTTGAGAATCCTAAGGATATCTACGGAATATCGATCCCTCGCATATGAAGTAAATACCCCAGCATTAAGAATTATAATCGCGTGCTTTATGCAATCAAAATGGTATGCCCTATTCCTAGCAACATAACGTAATGAGTAAAATCATTCAGTTCAAACCCTAAGATTACTTTCTAGTCTCACTTAGGATTTTAATTCATGAAACTAGTGATCAAGTAGAATCAAGCATTAAGCACAAAATGAAATTACCAACAAGGAATAGAAAAGATTAATGCATAGATCAATATTAAAAGAGATACATAGGGATAGAAGATTACATCCAATCCTCAGAGAAGCTAGCTACTCATTGTGGAGAGAACCTCCTCAATGGAAGAATTGATGAAGGGCCCCATCATCGCTTCTTTCCGACAGAGTCTCCACACTAAATCTCACTTTTCTCACTTTCCTAACCTACCTAATACTATTATTTAAGCTCCTAAACTAAAGAACAAGCTTTAGGAAGCAAAAGAATGAAGAATGGAATGCTTGGCTTCAAAAATTCGTTGGCTATTTATAGAAATCTCCCTCCTGCTAGCTTCACTCGCCCAGGCTAGTGATTTTGCTTGTGTTTGCTCGCCTGGGCGAGCTTAACTTTATCTTCTTGGAACTTGCAGCTCGCCTGGGCGAGCCAAATGAACTAGAGGAGCTCGCTTGGGCGAGTTAATTGCTTAGTGCTGAAGAATCCTTTTGGGCCTGGACGAATTGTGGGCCTGTTTGCTTGTAACACCTCCGAGGTTTGACCTTATAAGCCCTTCTTGCTTGCTTTGCTTGTTCGGAAGTCTTGGAACCTATCAAAATACAAAATATGATTGGATTAATCTTTCGAAATATAAAAACAACATTCATCAAATGTACTAGTTATAAACTAACTAGGTTTTAGGGCAATTTCATAGATAAATTTAGTGAAAGCCAAAGATAAGTGCCTTTATTGTAGTCCTATTTTTACTAAGATATGACACTTATCAATTACAAGACTAGGTTATTGTAAGTGATGTGACTATTAGTCTTATTCTGTGAAACGAGACAATCGTTACTCTCTTACAAATAAACTTAGGTTGATGACTCTTTATAACTTAAACTATTTAGGCCTTGTTCATAATTTATGAAACTGGCTTGATGCTTATGAACATGATATTATGATGCTTTATGACATTGATATATGTTTTTTCTTTGCCTGATGATATGATGCTAAGTTCTTTTAGTAGAACTAGACATTTTTAGTAGTCTATTCAAATGATTGAATTCATGATAATATGAAATTCATATTTGACATTCTACAGGGGATGGCAAAGATGGAGGAGAGCTTACTGAGTGGAATACTAAAGAGGACGACCTGCTTAATATATGAATCTATCATTTAGAGTTGTAGGGAACTTGACAGTTCACCTGCTATTGCCCATTATGTTGGAGTCCATTTACTTGAGACTTACATTTTGTTATTTCTATATTGTGAACATCATGAGTATTATGCTTTTTTCTTATATTTGTAAGGCCTTAGACTATTTTGACTGGCCTACTTATACTTGATTATTATGCATATGTTGGTTGTGAACTGATTTTGAGATTGATTTTTT
>CM023958.1:14938020-14955224 GCA_013407115.1 Glycine latifolia | reverse complement strand
TATTTCATGTAATTTAAAAATAATATGTTTGACCAACACTTACTTGCTCGAACTAAAACTCAAATCCAAAGAGATAACCAACACCTTTGCAAATGCTCAAGATAGCTGCAAATGATGGGTGCTACTGCAAATGCTGAAGGGGGGGTGGATAAATAGGTTGCTGAATCACGTCCTGGGACAACGTGACTGGGCTTGAGTCACGTCCAGTGTGGACGTGAATGGGTGTTGATCACGTCCAGGGTGGACGTGTTTGAACATGCTGGCCCATGACGTGATTAATCACGTCCAGCTATAACGCGTTCCATTGCCATAGATTTCAAATTATGTTTTAGATTGCAATATTTGCCTAATTTTTTATTAAAACTGTTATATTTATAATTTTTTGCCCAAGTATATATCTCCCTATACACACGCTAGTAATAACAAAAAGGGTACTAAACAGTTATTTATTATATAACTTTATAGTTATTTATAATGATTCAACAACTAATGAATTCATTTATTAAATAAATTTCTATAAGTCTAATAATCAGTAATTTGAACTAAAATTTGAATTAAAATATAACAAAATGTATATATTATTTTATTGCAATTATTATAATAATAATTGCTAATCATTATAATTATTATATCAGTCAATTCTAACAATCATTACAATTATTGTAACTACATAATATATAAACAATTCAATTAAATCAATTTATTTGGAGAATGTTACATGTAATTTTTTTTAGTTTATTTTAAAGCAATTTATTTTATAGAACTTCTAAAAAAGTCACGTGTATATTTCTTTTTTAAAAACATTTTCGTATCTATATAATATATATATAGATTATAGATAGATTATTTGATTGCAATAATAATAATAATAATAATAATAATAATAATAATAATAATAATAATTTCTAATCATGTAATTTTTTTTATTATTTTAAAGCAATTTATTTTATAGAACTTCTAAAAAATTTACTTGTATATTTCCTTTTTAAAAATATTTTTGTATGTATGTATTATAGAGTATAGATATAGATTATCGGAAGAAGAAGCCATGCTATTACATAAATAAACATGTACGTAGTTCTGCAGTAAAAAAAAAAAAATGGAAGTAATTGTTAAAAAACCAATAGAAACTCATTAAAAAAACTCTTGTAGCATGTTAAAAAAAATTATGAAGCAAGGCAAGTAGTTTTGATTTAAGAGTAGTACTTGTTCGAAAATGTAAATCATTTGAGTTGATTGTTTGTTTAATTAATAATATAAATTCTTAACAGATTATTTTTTTTTTTCACAAAACTTTCTAGTGATAAATAGTAAAAATAGAGAAAATTACGTTAACTTTGACATATTTTATACTAATCAATTAGTTAATTTTTAATTTTAATCATCGATTGAAATACAAACTTCTATTAAATAATCTTTTATAGTTTTAATTTGAGAAAATAATTATATATTTTCTTTTTCATAACTAATTTTAACAATTTATAATTTAATAAATATTAAATATAATAATTAAGTAATATAAAAAACTTTACAATATGTATGAAAAATAGCTTGTAGATGGAATAGAAAAGAGGAAATCAAATACTAACTAACAGGATAATTCAACTGTATATATATATTTAACATATAAATAAGTGTTAAATAATAATAAAGTTACATATTACAAAAAATAATTTATTTTTATATTTATATAATTAATAATAAAATCTTATATATGATCTTATATATTAATTAATATATTATATAAAAGTTTAGTATAATCTATTTTTAAATATTTATTGTAAATCTAATTGGTTTTGTAATTCAGTCAAGCTAAATTGCTAATTTAACAAATTGTAAACAAATCCCAGCGGTGTATCTGAAAGTAAAATAAAAAATCCATCCTATATTAATATATATATTTATGTATATAAATCCACTTATATTTAAGACATTTGTTTATTCCAAAACCATTACATTAGTTTAAACCTATCATATTAAATTTGTAATTCCTAATGTCTTCATTGTCGGCTTACCATTATTTAGACTACCATACTAAAATTGTAATTTCTTAGATATAACTTACTAATATTAATTTCTAACATTTTCATTCTCATCCAATCATTCGCTTTATTCTCTTTCCCCTTCTTTTTATCCATCTATATATAAGAGTTCCCCTTCTTTTTATCCATCTATATATAAGAGTTAATGGGCATGATTTTAACTATTTTTTATTCACCCATTTCGGATATCTTTGTATTAAGGTTTAGTTATATATTTTTTAAAATATTTTTTTTCCTGCTCGTCTTATTCATTATTAATGAATTTCTAACATTAATTTCAATGTTTTATTTGTTCTCATACTTTAAGAATTAGAATTATACTATATGAAATGTATGACATCAAACTGAATTAATTTCACATTCTTACTTTTTTGTATACTATTTATAACTTGCTTCTTATCTATTGTTTTCATTTTCTTTTTACACATTACTTTTTGTTGTTTCAATAAGAGACAAAACTTTGAAGCTATGGTAGTGGAACATCTAAAAATAGAATTTCTAACATTAATTTTAATATTTTATTTATTCTTATACTTAAAGAAATAGAATTCTACTCTTTAAAAGATATGATAAGCAAATTGATAAAATTAAATCAGTTTAATATTTCTACTTTTTTTTATATTACCTTTAACTTGCTTTCTATCTATTCTTCATCAAAGTTTAAAATAAAGTGACAGCATGAAAATACTTATTTCGATAAATTGATTTAACCACTCCTTAAAAATATATTTATTTATTAAAAATATTTGAACTATACTGAATTCTTCTAAAAATAACCTAACCAACAATTCTAAAATTATACATGTGCATTTTTTAAATAATGTACCCATGTTGTTACAAATTTAAAAATTAACATATATTCTTTTTAGTGAGTGTAAGGAGAACTAAATGACTCTGAATTGTGCAACTACTACAAGAGGAAGACATGTGGGTGCCACATCCCCAGGTATTTTCTGGGTAGAAAACCTTTATAACTTGAATAGTCATGCTATTCTATCGGGATCTTGTTTTAACCGCATTAAAGAGCTTATAGCAAAAGCCAGTCCTACGCTGTGTGCATGCTGTGCATCCGAATGTATGAAATGTTTTTCCTTTTTCTTTTTTCAAAGCTTCCATTAAGAGGGATTTTCTGATTTTCTTTCTTTGACCTGTTGTTTTGTTAAACTGTTGGTTGATAGATTGGATTCTTGATCCCCCAACTGAAGCTGAATCACTGAATCAAATGGAGATTGGAAGAACAATTATCTAGGATTGAACTGATTCATCAAAAACAGCTTTGAAATTCACAACATAAAAAAAAAAGCAATAATAATTCACAGAAAATGTATTCTTCACATAAGAGATTCAACCTTTGCAAAATTCTTCAATGCACCATCAATCAATTTTTGTAAAAGAACTCAATGTGCCAAAGTATCACATATATGGCATGTTCTCAATGTAGATTGTAGAGATATTAGCCAATGAAAAACAAAAAAAATCTATTCAGATGAGGTTGTCAACTTTAAAAAAAGCATATTTTTCAAAATTTTCTGAGCTGCCAGCTTCATTCAGGATTTACTTCAGCAGGATAACCCAGTAGTTATAAAGATAATGGATGTTGCAGTAGACATCCTTCCCAGGCATCTAGTGTGATATCAATTGTTTGTTCGCTGAGTTGGTTAACAGTCTACCTGTTTCTGCCCACATGGGCATTTTCACTAAAAGGGGGTATTTTATTTTATAAATTACCGATCAGTGGTAACTTTTAAATTATTTACGAAAAAGGGGTAAGTCATAAAAAAGTTTACGACTTCTAAAAAGTAAATCGTAAAATTATTTATGACTTCATTTTTTTACTTTAATTAATCTAAAATCGGATAAAATATTTCTGAGCTTAATTTTTTTTAAACTTACGAACTTTAAAGTCGTAAAATAAAATCCTCAACAAATATATCACTTTTTTTTTTAAAGAAGTCATAAATTATAATACGACTTCCACAAATTTTTTAGGAAGTCGTATAATAATTTACGACTTCCATTAACTTTCTTTTTTTTTTTTGGTAAAGTCGTATGAAAACTTACGACTTTACCTTTTTTTTCTTTTTTTTTTACAGTTTTTTAGGATATTTTTATTTTAGTTTTGTTTAATTTTTTAATTTTATTTTATTTAATCATAAAATTATTTTTATTTTTACGTTTGATTTAATATTTTATATATATATTTTATTTTGTATTGAATATAAATATTAAAAGAAAAGATTATTTTGTTTTGTTATTTATTTTTTTTAATTTTAATTGTTGTTTTTATTTTTATTATAAAAATTATGTTATTTTATAATTCAGAAATTTACAAATTAATATATTTGTTTGATTTAATATTTTGTATAATTTTATTTATTTTTTATTGAATATAAACATTAAAAGAAAAAATTATTAATCTTTTAATTTCTTTTTTTTAAAATTTTGGGAATTCGTATGATATAAAACTTCCCATTTTTTTTTAAAGTCGTAGAAATACATACGACTTCTCTTTTTTTTTCTTACGGTTTTTTAGGATTTTTTTATTTAAGTTTTGTTTAATTTTTTTAATTTATTTTATTTAATCATAAAATTACTTTTTATTTTTACGTTTGATTTAATATTTTATATTTTTTTTATTTTGTATTGAATATAAATATTAAAAGAAAATATTATTTTCTTTTGTTATTTATTTTTTTAATTTTAATTGTTGTTTTTATTTTTATTATAAAAATTATGTTATTTTATAATTCAGAAATTTACAAATTAATATATTTGTTTGATTTAATAATTTGTATAATTTTATTTATTTTTTATTTAATATTAACAATTAAAAGAAAAAATTATTATTATTATTATTTTTGTTATAAAAAAATAATAATAATAATCTGTAAATTTCTGAATTATAAAAAAAAAGAAAAAAAGGAAAAGTCGAAAGTTTTCTTACACCTTAACAAAAAAAAAAAAAAAAACGAAAGTTAATGGAAGTCGTAAATTATTATACGACTTCCTGAAAAATTTGTGGAAGGCTCAGAAGTCGTAATATTTTATCCGATTTTAGATTAATTAAAGTAAAAAAATGAAGTCGTAAATAATTTTACGATTTGCTTTTTAGAAGTCGTAAACTTTTTTACGACTTACCCCTTTTTCGTAAATAATTTAAAAGTTACCACTGATCGGTAATTTATAAAATAAAATACCCCCTTTCGGTGAAAACGCCGCCCACATGAGCTATGGTACAGTTGTCTATAATGACATCTTCGAGTGACGAAAGAAGATAATCAAATAATGCTTCTCCCCAGGCATGTTACTAGCAGCTTCCTTGATCAATTTTGGACAGTGATTTATCTTTGTTCTCATCTTTGCTTTTCTTCAGTGTATTGCAAATTAGGTAGGTAGCATTCTCCAAAATGTTGGGAAAGTATATTGTGGATGTTATTTCATCCAAAGCGGTATTGAAATAAGTGTAGGTTACATGTTCCTCTTAACTAAACCATAACCATGTCCTGCTCATTTTTACTACATATTTCACTATTTAAATAAGATTAAAGTTTATTACTTTCTTTGGTAACAACAGTTTTTGAAGATAAATGCAGCCTTCTTCCCTATTGTCACTTCTGGATATCCAGCAAATGCATGTGACCCCACAAAGGATCATTTCTGGTTCAGGTTTTACTTTTCTAAACCTTGATCATTGTATTTTTTGTTTTACTCTTTTTTATTTTTCCCTGGGAGGTTGTAAATATTATTTTGTAAAGGTAGAGGAATTGTTTGTTTGAACGTGTTTAGGGAAGGACTAGCAATCATGAAAGATACCTGTAGTTAAATAAAAAGAAAAGTGAGGTTGAGGGTCTTAGGAGTTAGGACTCATTTGAGTGGCACTAGCACCAATTCATTAGTAGTGAAGAACACCTTTTGTTAACTTACTGTTATGGCATAGACATGGACTGTTTTGCCCTTCATGTTTATTCAAAGAATTATATATCAATAGAGCTGCAGAGACCAACCACAAATGAGTTAGCTCTGTCAAGAGGCTTCAAACTGTTACAAGTGGAAAAACATGGAGCGGAAGCTGAAAAGAAAGAGGAGATTTTTAGTGTTGATGAAGTTAAGGTGTGTGGGTTGTTGTTCTGATTTAAAGGCACGAGCGAGTTTGTGAACTGTTGGTGTATTATACTGATTTACTGAGGTGGATATAATAGTAAGGTGCAGGTATTTTGGAACTTTGTAATGGGTTGGAAGGGATTTAATAGCAATAGGATATTCGGTTAAGGGGTTGGGCTTATTTTTTTGGAGAATTGTGCTCTAGCTATTTGTTTCAAGATCTCTTTATACGTTTTTAAGCAATCTGGCACCACTTGTGCTTTGATCGGCTTTTAATAAATTTGTTATAAAAAAAAAAAAAACAGTTAGCTTCACTTTCTATTTGTTTTTGGCCTTTCTAATTTTATAAAAAAAATGAATATGTAGTTAATTAATAAAAAAAGGACTATTACCAGAAAAAAAATACCACAGTATAAGACTTAACATTTTATAAGAAACAATTAAAATATAATAATGTAACTCTTGTGTTTCTGTATATTAAAAATATATTATATTAATCTTGATATATATTAATATTAAGTATTGAATAATAATTTATAATTGATATAAACCTTTATAAATATTATCTTATAATAATTCTCATAAAATAATTCAAATCACATATTAAGTACATTTTAGTTAATGCACCAAAAAGTACATTTTAATAATAGATAAAACTAAGTACCGTAAACTGCAAGAATAAAATTTTAATCATATTTATTACAATAAATTATATCTTCCTCCTTTTGAGAGATGCACCAGTTACTCTTTCTTCTTTTAAATATAAAATTTTCTCCATTAAAATTAAAAATTAAGTGAAAAACAACAAATTTCCAAATGAAAAAATAAGTAATTAATTGAATAAATTTCATCTATTTAGTTTTGTAAAAAATTACTTAACTACCCATGCTAAAGAGAAGAATTAGTGCTAAAAAAAATCTCTATTATCTATACTTGTAAATAGCTAAAACCAATTCGATTCATTTAAGTTTAAAGAAAAAATCGAGTAACAGGTAAGCAACTTACTAAATCATATAACTCCATATTTTTTACTTGGTTTTAAAATTTGTTAACTAATATTCTTTATTTCTCCAGTTATTTACTTAACTTTTCTTGTAAATAATTCTTAGAAAATTAGCTCTTCAATTCGTTGTCCTTCCATTTCAACTTCTATATATGCTGTTGGCTTATTCAACTGGTTTTATTAATAGGACTTCGAGCCAGCCAAAACCAATAATAATGACGAGTGTAATGAGTGAAAACTGTCAAACCAAATCCTTAGCAGCACAACCACATTACATTATAAGATATATATAAGTATGTTTGGGTATAAGTTTTCCTAGAAGCACTTCTAGAAGAAAAAAGTAAGAAGAAAAAGATAAAATGAACTTCTTTATAAGCTAAAATGAGTTGTCTATTAATTAATTTGTAGATGTCATTTCATCTTTATTTAGAGAAGTTATATTAGTGAACTTCTAAAAATTAGTTAATGGAGAACTTCTTTTTATTTATGGAAAAGTTCATCTCATTTTTTTCTTTTTATTTTTTTCTTTTAAAAATATTTCTAGAGAAACTTACCTAAACATATCTATAATCATAGTCATATAGAGTGTTTGCATGCACAATTAATTACACCAAAAGTAAAAAACTAAATGTCATTCATATATACAGAGAGAACCAATTAATGTGTCTGTGTGCTTGTGCCTCCCCCTAAGTTTTCATTATTATTAGAGATTGAGCCAAGGATGCTTAAGGAATATGCGTCTTAGCAGGAGAATACATAAGTTTAAGGTTTCTCCCTTTCATGAAATCTCGTTATAATACAACACTAAGCTGGAATAGCTTCCCACAATTTGTTGTAGCTTGATAGTACGTACGAAGCTATCACAATGCTCAACCATTACCTTCCATCCACCAGGGTACAAAATCAAGAAAATTTTCTTTGTTCCTCGCAAGTATGTGTGTCTATAATGTTGGAGGTAAGGAGGTTTGAGAGAGAAGAGTTTAGTGTTGGGTGCTTGAAGTATTACACCAAGAGACATCATAATTTGGAATGCTCAACAGTGTTACCTCCAGCTTAGGAAAAACCCTAGTAATATAGCAAGTTATTGGGCTCAGTGGCGGCGCCACTATTGAAACCAGCGATGGCCACGACACTACCTAAAAAATAAAATTTGCAATTATTGAGTGACAGAATTTTTTTTAATATTTATATATACTTATATAATTAATTAGGATTAAAAGTAAAATTTGGCACTACCTAAAAATAAAATTTGGCACCACCTAAAAATAAAGGCTGGCTCCGCCACTGATTGGGCTCCAGCCCTTATGAGCTTATATAACCATACAATAACCTATTGGACTTGTATGTGAACATATTAATATTTAATATATATTAAATATATTTAACAATCTCCTCCTATGTTCACCATATAGTACAATCCAATAAGGTAGTCAGTGTAATGTTCAAACAAACATGAATCATCCACATCCAGTCAAAGACAATCAACTCGGATCAGTCAAAGAGTTTTAATAATAAAATATTAAACTCAAACAACATTTGCAATCAAACTAAGTGAATCATCATACTCATGAATCTGTTTTGAGATCAATATATCAATATAAATACCAAGAGTTTTAGATTAAATCTAAATTCATCCAAATCCCAACATCTAAAAATCAATCTCAAAATCAGTCCACAACCAACATATGTTTAACAATCAAGTATAAGTAGGCCAATCAAAATAGTCTAAGGCCTTACAAATATAAGAAATAAGCATAATAATCATAATGTTCACAAAATAGAAATAATAAAATGTAAGTCTTAAGTAAATGGACTCCAACATAATGGGCAATAACAGGTAAACTGTCAAGTTCCCTACAACTCTAAATGATAGATTCATATATCAAGCAGGTCATCCTCTTCAGGATCCCACTCAGTAAGCTCTCCTCCATCTTTTCCATTCCTTCTTAGAATGTCAAATATGAATTTCATATTATCATGAATTCAATCATTTGAATAAACTACTAAAAATGTCTAGTTCTACTAAAAGAACTTAGCATCATATCATCAGGCAAAGAAAAACATATATCAATGTCATAAATAATCATAATATCATGTTCATAAGCATCAAGCCAGTTTCATAAATTATGAACAAGGCCTAAATAGTTTAAGTTATAAAGAGCCATCAACCTAAGTTTATTTGTAAGAGAGTAATGATTGTCTCGTTTCATAGAATAAGACTAATAGTCACGTCACTTACAATAACCTAGTCTTGTAGTGTTAAGTTTCAATTAAGAACAAGACCAATAAGCTTCTTATATAATCAACTATTTCTATGTTTCAATTTGGAATGTCACAATTACTAATTCCTTAAAGTCAAATAAATCTAACATCAAGTTTGGAATGAGATCATTTAACCAAAAGGATAGGCTAACCTGGTAGGATTGTATCATCAAGTTTGGAATGACACAAGCTTCCCAGATATTGGATTAAAATCATCTCATCAAGTTTGGAATGAGATCATTTAACCAAAAGGGTAGGCCAAACTGGTAGGATTGTATCATCAAGTTTGGAATGACACAAGCTTCCCAGATAGAACCTTGAATTGGATTAAAATCATCTCATCAAGTTTGGAATGAGATAACTCACCCTTTTCAAAATAGTTAGCAACCACGATCATCGATGAAACATATAAATTGTCGTTATCATTTGGCTAACAAAAGAAGATTCGATAATTCAAAACACACAATTTAAGGTAAGTAAATGATAATTAAGACTTGTCTACATAGTCTTTAACCCCATTTCCCTCACTTAGTTGAATAATCGATCTTTAGGCAAACCTTTTGTGAGAGCATCGGCCATGTTATCCTTCGATCTCACATCGACCAAAGTGACAACTCCTTATTCTCTCAGATAATTCAACAATGCATGTCTCAGTCTTACTTGTCTTCTCTTTGAATTAAAGATAGCATTCTTTACGACTTGGACTGTTGCTTGATTATCACAAAATAAACTTAAAGAATTAATCTTTAGTTTAGTGAAAGGAATATCCATAATTAGATTTTTTATCCACTTTGCCTCTTCACCAGCTGAGGCTAAAGCAAAAAGTTCTGATTCCATTGATGACAACGCAATACAAGTCTGTCTTTTAGATTTCCAAGTAACAACAGCTCCACCTAGAGTGAATACATATCCATCGGTGGATTTACTATTCCCAATTTCTGAACTCCATGAGGCCTCAGAATATCCATCCACAGTTGGAGGATAACCAGGATAACATATAGCATAATCTTTAGTACCTTTAAGGTATCTCATCAGCCTACTGAGGGCATCCCAATGCTCTTTACTAGGATTACTAGTGAAACAACTCAACATGCCAACTGCAAAGACTATGTCAGGTCTAGTGCAACTCATAGCATACATGAGACTACCTATCAGTTTTGAGTACTTTAACTGATCCACACTGGTCCCTTCATTAGGATTCGATCTTTTGTTATAATCATATGGTGTCTCACTCGGTTTACACTCACTGTATTCCTAGGTAGAAAGTAGTTGCTCAATATAATGAGTTTGGCTAAGGGAGATAACTTGCCTTTCAAAGCTTACTTTCATACCGAAAATGGTATTAGTTATACCAAGATCCTTCATGTCAA
This sequence comes from Glycine latifolia, assembly GCA_013407115.1. Classification (NCBI taxonomy): domain Eukaryota; kingdom Viridiplantae; phylum Streptophyta; class Magnoliopsida; order Fabales; family Fabaceae; genus Glycine; species Glycine latifolia. The sequence goes on along the minus strand of CM023958.1, from coordinate 14,944,446 downwards.
ATTCTTTAGCTAAAATGATTTTCACATGATCGAAGCCAAGAATTAACATGTCATCAACATACAAGCATACGATGACTATCTTATTTGACTTGAAACAATAGTAAAGGCATTTATCTGAATAATTGGACTGGAATCCATAGCTCTTTACCACCTTGTCAAACTTAAGATGTCACATCTTAGGTGCTTGTTTAAGACTATACAAAGATTGTTCAATTTACAAACTTTTTTCTCAAGGCCTTTCATGACATACCCTTCAGGTTGTTCCATGTAGATCCTTCATGTAACTCTCAATTTAAGAAAACTGTCTTTACATCCATTTGATACACTACAAAGTGTTCAATAGATGCAAAAGCAAAAAGAATTCTTATAGTTGACAGATGACATAGAGGTGAATAAACGTCAAAAAAGTCTATTCCACTCTGTTGTTTAAAGCATTTAGCTACTAAACGTGCTTTATATCTAGCTATTGATCTGTCACTATTCAGTTTCTTCTTTAATACCCACTTACAGCCTATAGCCTTAGCCTTTTTTGGCAAATTGACTAGCTGTCAAGTGTGATTCTGTAGCAAAGAACTCATTTCATCATCTATGGCTTCTGCCCACAGTAAGGATTCCTTAGATCTCATTGCTTCTTGATAGGAGAATGGATCACCCTCTATATGGTAAGTGACAAAGTCCTAACCAAAACTCTTAGAAACTTTATTTCTTGTAGATTTTCTAACTGGGATTGGTTCAATAGCCAGTTGTGTGAGATTAGTGTCAGAAGGACAAGCTACAAATTCTACAGGAGATTCTGAAATCATATATGTAGATCCAAAAACCTTCAAGTCAAGATTGCTAACAAACTTGTACTCAAAGAATTCTGCATCTCTAGATTCTATCATTGTATTAGTAGATAGATCCAAAAATCTATTTGCAACACTATCTTCTGCACTACCTAGATATACACAAGTAGTTGTTCTAGGTCCCACCTTAGGCCTTTTAGGATCTTGTATCCTTACATAGGCAACACAACCCCAAGTTTTAAGGGTATCATATCTATAAGGATGTTTGGGCCATATCTCATAAGGTGTCTTAGACAATTTAGAGTGCGACAACCTGTTTAAGATGTGATTAGCAGTTAAAACAGTTTCTCCCCAATAGGAGGAAGGCATGCCAGCTGTAAGTAACATAGAATTTAACATTTCAATTAAAGTTCTATTCTTACGCTCTACAACGCCATTTAATTGGGTGAGTAAGGAGCAGTAGTTTCAAATATTATGCCTTCCAAAGCACAAAATTCTTTGAACCCAATCATTGTATATTCTCCTCCTCTATCACTCCTAAACCTCTTAATTTTCAAATTAAGTTGATTTTCAACTCTAGATTTAAAAATCTTAAACTTCTCAAAAGCCTCATCTTTCGATTTCAACAATTAAACATGACAATATCTAGAGAAATCATCTATGAAAGTGATTAGGTACTTCTGACCCCCTCTGGTGACATAGTTTTTAAAGTCACAAAGATCAGAATGTATCAGGTCAAGAAGTGTTGTGCTTTTAGAAACCGACTGAAAAGGTTTTCTAGTGATCTTAGTCTGTGTACACACTTCACATTTGTCAAATCGAATAGAAGTATCTAATGGAATGTTGTGAGTTTTAGACAAATGTTGCATTTTCCTATAATTCACATGTCCAAGTTTATTATGTAATAATTTTGGATCAATCAAAGTAGAACTAACATGGTTTATGCTATCAGTATCTAAACTCAATCTATACATCCCATTGATCATAAATGCACAATCGAAGTAGCATGAGTTAACAGATAAAGTTACTCTACCATTCATAGTTGAAAAAGACATACCAGCTTTATCAAGTAAATTCATAGATATTAAATTACTTTTAAGTAAATGTACTACTTTAACATGTTTAAAAGTTAGTAACTTACCTGAAGAAAGCACCAAAATAGCAGTTCCAGCATGAGTCACCCCTGCCTCACTACCATTACAATTTTCTACGGTGTCTTTCACTTCTATGATCTCAATGAGTAAATTCTCATCATTTGTTGTATGACATATAGCACCACTATCCAACAACCACTCAGAAGAGACACTGACCTTTCCATTATTCATCATTACAATGAAAGCTTAATGCTCAAATTCACTAATTAGCATATTAACCTCATTTTGTAGTGTGTTGTTCTTTAACATATTTGGTAGCTTACACTCTGCTACCCAGTGGTCCCACTTTCCACAGTTATGGCACTTGCCCTTCTTCTTCTTGAAGACAGTCTTTTTGGCCTCTAACTGTGAATAGGATTCACCTTTTGGTGACTTGGAACTTTTCTAATATTCATAGGAATTTGAAACTAAGTTGACAACTAATTGTTGTTGTCCTACTTGTTTCAAACTCTTTCTACGAATGTTTTAATCTTAAAAATGAATATATCTTTTTAATTCATTCAGTCTCATCTATTCTTTTAGTCTGTGCATGTCAGACTTAAAAGAATTTCATTTAGCAGGTAGCTTACTCAACACAAGATCAATCAAAGAGATTATCAAAAGATTTAAGCTTTATGATATCATAGAAGCTATGTTTTGTCATTTTAATTAAAGTAAAAGAGTTAGAAAGAGTGTACCTTAAAATCCTTCAAAGAATGTCAAACCTTCTAACTTTTCAAAACAGCATTGTAGAGGTGAAATTTGTCAAATTTGACCCCAAAAATAGACCCGGAACGCCCAAAAGCCTTAGAAACAACTATTTTGGGTCGCCAAAGACATGTTGAAAAATTGCTGGAAAAGTTCGTCGGAGAAGATGAATTAGTCTCCGGAAAGTTCGCTCGAGAAGACGAGCTAGTCGCCGGAGAAGACAAACCAGTCACCGGATAATTCGTTGGAAAACTGCAGAAACTTCCAACGGCTATATCTCCTTCGTCTGACCTCTGTTTTAAGCAAATTACCACTCAAAACGATCATCTCGACGAGTAGAACAAAACCCACAAGGTTTCAACTCGTGAAATTGGCTGAAATTTCCAGGATCTGGCCTCAAAGGTTGCGGCTGTAGAGTTTTAAACTCAGATCCCGGTCAATCCTTCCATCGAAACATGAAAGTGATCACACCCTTGAGTTCCTCTCAATGAGATCTTTGAAAAAACACCTTACTCGCTTAAATCCGATACATGAAGCTAATACTTCAAGATTGTTGGAGGTAAAGAGGTTTGAGAAAGAATGGTTTAGTGTTGGGTGCTTGAAGTATTACACCAAGAGGCATCAGAATTTGGAATGCTCAACAGTGTTACATCCAGCTTAGGAAAAACCCTAATAATATAGCAAGCTATTGGGCTGCAACCCTTATGGGCCCATATAACCATATAATAACCTATTGGGCTTGTATGTGAACATATTAATATTTAATATATATTAAATATATATATTCAACATGTAATTACAAGTAACCCTTGTCAACCTACTACAAATATAAGAACATATAGTCACTAATCACTATTATTGTATGAGTACAAATTTTAGTTATAATAACATACAAATCTTTGGAATAAAATGAAAACTTGTTTCTACTATTTTTTTATACAAATCTTTAAAAGCAAGAAATAAAATGAAAATAAGGTGACCTTATTATATTTAATAGTGAAAACATAAAATAAAAATAGAAAACATTTTTCAAACCAAGTAAAATATCCCAATGTTTTCTATGGAAAATAAATATAACTTTGTGCTACTACCTGCAAAGGTCAAAGAATGCCATTTTACCCTGAGTCTTGTCATATCTAGAAACTTGCAAATGAATGGATATGATCAACACATACTTGAAAGAGGCCTAAGGTACCTCATTGTATTAATGAGTATTTAAATTTTCGATTACCATGAAAGGGAGAACATTTACATGTTGTAGTCTTGTTGCCATGTTCAAGTACCTAAAGAAGGACGACCAAATGATATAAATGAGTTTTTCTATTGAGAAAAACAATTTGAACTACTTGGAGTAGGTCTAACTGATTGTCTAAAGTAGCTAAGTAAATGGTCAAATGACTTATTTGATTTTTTATCTTATTTTTTTTGTTTATTTTGATATTTTATCTTTTAAAACATTCATTTTGATCTTTTACACTTTTAAAAAGTTCAAAATGGTCACATTTTGTTAGTTTGAAATTAACGTCGTTAATGATAATAAAATACCTGCGATTTATTTTGATCCATCATTTTTTAAAAGGTCTATTTTGATCTTTTACACTTTTAAAAAAGTTCAAAATGGTCACATTTCTAAAAACCTAAGTATAATATCATCCACATAAAATTTGATGTAACCTACCTTTCCTACAATCACATGCACAACATCCTCTTTGTTTTCTCATCTCAACTCAAAATCGTCGACCCACAACCCTTTTCGCACCCAAACCCGAGGAGGTCGTGGGATTTAACAAGAACTTCGACTCTCCAACGAGATAATCCGCAAGACACCGTAATGTGATTCTCCCTCATCCTTTCAACAAGAAACTAGATGCCCACTCAAATGATTCTTTTTATTCCTCTCTTTGTTTTAATTCTTGAAGGTTTGGTGACTTTTCAAGTTGAATTAGTTGTGCGATTTTGGAAATTTCTTGTGAGTTTGTGATTTTAGGATTTGTGAAGGATAAAACTATTGGTGCTTCATTTTGTGACCACTTTTAGTCGTCATTATTTGATTAACGTTCACTTCAAACTAGTCAAAGGACCATTTTGAATTTTATAAAAAAGATAAAAGATCAAAATAAACCTTTTAAAAATGATGAATAAAAAATAAGATAAATAACCAAATATATTTTTTGACCTTTTCTAGATAACTACACTTAGGCAAGTTAGAAGAGAACCTTTAGACTCAATGTTACGTCATGTAAATCGATGGGGATCAAACAGAAAAATACCAAGAAAGTGACATAGCGTAGTCACATCTATTGGAGAATTATAAAGTTGACAAATAAATACAAGTAAAAAGTGTATATAACTCAGACTTAAGAAACATAGCCTTTTTATTTTAGATAAATTATTGTTTGGGTCCTCTAATTTATTTTTAAAGTTTAATTTGATATTTTAATTTTTAAATGATTTAATTTGAATTTTTAATTTTAAAAATTGATTTAATTAAGTTCTTCCATCCAAATTGAAGCTAACACGTTAAAATGCTTGTTGTTTTAACAATTGCAGGCGGTTTAGAAACCGCCATCAACGTCCACAACATTGCCGATGCCGTTGGGATTGAGCCCTGCTCACTGCCGTGTTCGTCCTCTCCTTTAGCAACCTCACATACAGTGTCAAGGTTCGCTGCAAAATGAGCATCTCCTCAATGGTGAGAGCATTGTTCTTTCGGACAAGGCTCCAATGAGGTGCGCAACGGCGAGATCATATCTTGGTAGTCCTTGGCACCAGCAGTTCAAAAAAGTGGAAGTATCCACCGAATTAGACCGTGAAAAGTCATGGACGCCGGTGCCCACCCAAGGATGCATCTCTGGCCAAATAAGACTCTTTGACCACCGTTACTTCCTCCAACAGCGACGATAACTAAGAATCCTTGTCTGATAGCTTTAGGACCAATGTGGCCTTCGAAATAGGTAATAATGAAGCAGGGTTGATGACAATCCCACTAAAAATAGATACCCTTTAAGTATACTTTCTTACTTTTTTAATTTTAAAGTTCTGTCTCATCTTTCTCCATAGCTACTTTAGTTTCGGGGGTGGGGGTGGGCTTCCGGGGTTTGGGTTTTTATTTGGAAAAAGAACCTAAATATTACTTTTTTATTCAGTATTTACCAAAAGAGTGCAGTTTCAAACTTATTTACAAAAATGGTGCACTCCAACACGCCTAAACCAGGCGTGTTTAAACACGCCCAAGCTAGGCGTGTTTAAACACGCCTGGTTTAGGCGTGTTGCAGTGCACCAGCCCCTATAAATAACCCCCAAAAAGTCACTATTTACCATTCCTTACTATTTCACCTTCTTACTAAAAGTTGCTCTGCCTTCTCTCTAAAGCTTGGGAGTTGATATTTTCTGAAGCGAAGCTCTGCCAACAAGTAAGTTGATTTAAAAATTTTGCACGGTATTTAATCTGTTATATTTTTTAATTAGAAAATTGTTCGGACCATATGAACTTGTTAGCGACGTAGATGTTAGATTCATAGGAAATTGTTAGTGTGTATGTTGGTTTAATGTGATGTGTTTAGGGTTTATGACTTGGTTTAATGATTTAGGGTTTATGGTTTAGGGATTGTGGTTTAGGGTTTAGCGTGTGTCGATGATGGATTAGTATTTAGTGTGCGTCAATTAGGGATTAGGGTTTAGGGTTGATGGGGTTTAGGTTAATGGTTTTCCGTGTGTGTTTGTGGTTTCATGGTTTAGTAGGTTAGGGTTTGGGGGGTTTAGGTTCATGGTTAATGGTTGAGTAGGCTAGGGTTTGGGGG
>CM023958.1:14887022-14937920 GCA_013407115.1 Glycine latifolia | reverse complement strand
TAATGGTTGAGTAGGCTAGGGTTTGGGGGTGTAGGTTAATGGTTCAGTGGGTAGGGTTTGGTGGGTTTAGGTTAATGGTTTAGTGTTGTAGGGTGTTATTGTTTAGTGGGTTAGTGTTGGGGGGTTGGGCTTGAAGGGGTTTAGGTTAATTGGACATTTGGGGGTTAGGGTGTATGGTTTAGGGTGTGTTTTGTAGGGTTTATGGTTTATGTTTCAGAGTTTAAGGGTGAAGGGTGTTTGTGTTAGGGCTTAGGATTTAGGGGTTGGGGAGTGTTTTGTTCTATTTAGGGTTTAACGTTAATGTTTCGATGGGTATGGGTGAAGGGTGTCTGTCTTATGGGTTTAAGGCTAATGTTTTGTTCTGTTTACGGTTTAGGGTTTTTTTGCCAGTGTATATTATTTTTTGTCGGTGTTTATTTAATTTAAACTTTTTGCCTATAAGATAATTTTTTTTGAATGTTTTGTGAGTCGAACATATTATTTTTTAACATGAATTTTTTTTGTTATTAAGATACTACTGATTACATGGCTGATTCATCTTCCTCTGATTCTCCGCGATCTGGATTCGATGGTGAGGGTGGGTCCATGGACCCGACGGCCTATGTTGTCCCTACCTCGTATAAGTGGGGTGCTTTGCGTAGGCAAACTCAGCGCACCCACGTTTCACAAGCTGTGTGGAATGAGGGCACAACTCGAATGTTGAAGACTCGACATGGTAAAGTGATGGGGAGGGGGGCCACATCACGACGATATACCTGACGTCGTTTGTGATATGTTAAGTCATGCTGGCTTTCTACATGTCGCACGTATGCGACATATTCAGGTATGCAAGTATGAAATTAGTAAAGAATTTTTAATTTTATAACTGTACTTATTGCTTGATTAATGATTTTTTTTTAGATGGATGCTGAGCTTATTAGTGCTCTGGTCGAGCGGTGGAGACCAGAGACTCATACCTTCCATATGCCGCAGGGAGAGATGACCATCACGTTGGAAGACGTGGCTGGTATTTTAGGATTGCCCACTGAGGGCAATGTCATTTCTGGAGTGACGGTAGCCGAATGGGAGACCGTCATAGAGGACATTTTTGGTCACCAACCAGAGGAGGACACTGAGCTGAAAGGTGGATATTTGCGCCTATCTTTCTTTGACAGACATTTTGCGCACTGGGATGAGGTGGTTCCCGAGTTGGAAGCCGTGACGCGCTTTACGAAGGCGCACATTGCTCGACTTATTGGATCATGGCTGCTTAGTGACAGATCCGGAGGGAGCATGGTGACAGCACGTTACGTCTCGTTGCTTGTTGGGGACTTCGAGGACATTGGAAGATATAGCTGGGGCTCAGCGGTCCTTGCACATTTGTTTAGACAAATGTGCGAGTGTACAGATCCACACAGAAGTGACATTGGTGGATGTCATATGCTGCTTCAGGTGTGGGCGTGGCTTAGATTCCCACCTATTGCTCCAGCTATTCCGCTGCCTACTCACCCGGAGTGGCATTTCGGACACCGGTATGTATGACTATATTTTGTTTTGTTCACAATTTTTTCAATTCAGTCTTATTCTATAATATTCTAATGTTTGTTATTTTGAAATAAGGTTTAATGCTTTAGGCCTATTTAAACCACACGAGCTGGTTTTGTATAGGATGTCATTAGATTCTCTCAGTCGGGACGAGGTACGTCTAGGGTTTAAGTGATTGTAAGTTTGCATTTATGGTTGATGTCGTTACATAATCATGTGTTAGTGTGGTCTGTGCAGGTGGTATGGCAACCATATGGAGACTACCACTTTCTTGGTGCATCTGAGCATCAACGACTATTGTGGATGACAACTGCTCCTGTTATATGCTTCCATACAGTTGAATATTCGCAGCCGGATACATGCATGCGCCAATTCGGTAGGGATCAGCCAATCCCACGTGCTCCCAGGAAGCTGAAGGGTGTGCATGACCTTTCCCTCTGCGGTAAACGAGAAGACAACTGGGTCCGTAAGCTCAGACCGTTTATTAGGCGCTGGGAGGTTAGGGACCAGCACATTGACCTTCCCCCCCTGCTTCAGGGGTTCCTGTCACCACACCATGAGTACATGGTTTGGTATAGGGAAAATGGTAAGCATTTCATCATGAAGCAGGGTGCCAAGACGGGTCGTGGTGTAAGTTTTGTTAACAGACATTATTTTTCTATTTATTTTCATTATGCTGGATAACATAGTTCACACTGATGTTTTCGTTTTTTTATTTATAGGTTGATGGGCTAGAGACGTTGTACTTTGCGACACTCCCCCCAATGTCTCGACTCTCGACATCCAGTGGGCGAACCAGGAACTCGGTCACTTAATGTCTGTCTTCACAGCGAGTTGTCGAGTGGAGGAGGCAGACCCACATGCACCCGCGTCGTAGCTTCCGGATGACCCACAACTGTCTGTTGCTGTTGGCTGTCCCAGGCCTCGCACTTCTGGTATTTATAGGCCTCCAGTCATGGCATTGACGTATGGGTCCCAGACAGTCTATTACGAGGCTACTGATCAGGGGGGCATGGACTACGCCGAATTTAGTAGTCAAGCCCATATGCCTTATCTGGCTAACTCGCAGACGCGGGCTGCATATTTTACTACTGCAATGACATCTGCAGATGATCCCGTCGTTTCTGGCGACTGAAGTAGTACCCACGTCGATGACATGTTGGGTTCTATTGATTGTAGTGTAGAAGCCTGTGGGTATTGGCCATCACATGTACCCGGTGGCAGGGCAGATGTTGACCATCCTGTGTCATTGTATGCAGAGCAGGGCACTCCATGTCAACCTCCATATGTCCCCACATATGATGCAGGCCCGTCACAGGGACAGGCGTCCCAGCTAGTGCCCTCTGATCCAGGCAGTTCTGAGCGACCCAGAAGATGAAGGCTACCTGATCGTCAGGCACGTAATTGGCAGTGGCCACCACCGTCTTAGTTTTGTTTGTAACCTTTATTTTAACTTACATTTGTTTGTAACCTTTTATTTTTACTTGCATTGGGAAGTAACCTGTATTTTAACTTACAGTTGTTTGTAACTTTTATTTTAATCATGCTCGGTCTAATTATTATTTAAACATGTGAACCCACATTATATTTGATTAGAAACGCCGTGAATAACACAAATTCTTAAAAACAACTACTTAAAAAGGAAAAAATTGAAACATGCATTTTAAATAAGAACACTAATTGACGACACCATGTGTCATTCCATCTGGATATCTGGTTTGGTAAAAGTAGCTAAAATCTCAATTGGACAAAAACGTTTCCAGTAGTTGGATTCTGCTAACATTTTGAACACGTCTTCATCGCTTATCAACTCTTTAATGTCATATTCGATTGCGGTGTCTGAATATTGGGCATGGGCTGGATGTCAGAAAAACAATTTTCTCACCACCTGTGACGTGTGAATCCCATTAAGGGGAACCTCGACAGGTACAACTTGCTTGATGACATCCTTGACTGTTTCAATGGTGCAGCCTAAAGGAATTTCAAATCGTATTGGGTTTGTTCCAGTAAAGGCATAACCAATAAAATTCGCTCCTTGTGGTATGTTCCACTTGTCGTTGTAATATAGCATTGCATCATGTTGGGGGACGATGTTCTCACGAAGCAGGTTGAGTATACCATCTGGTGTTCTAATGATGATACATAACATTTCTATAGGGCCAGGACCCGACATTTTTTCATTGCACATTAACATTGTGCAAACATCATCATCACTTGTCAGTTGTACAGAATGAAAAAAATAATGCTGACCTAAATGTAGGGATGGTTGTCGGTAGTGAATTTTGTCAACAACATGATCGTTGCTTAGCAGTAGGGTGTTGTGTATCCTACTCTTCAATGTATGAAAAGAACAGTCATCAGGAACTCGCATTGGTATTGGTGAAGGACATTGGTACATAACACCAGTTTCGTTGTGTGTCATTGATCTATTTGGAAAAAATGAATGCTAATTTCGAATTAGCAATTGACTGACTGCTTGTTTCTCCTAAAAATGTCATCCTATTCAGATAGAATTTTGCGACTGGAGGTGTGGTGTGTGGTAGTGGTGTGTTTTGTGGTAGTGTTTGCCTTATATAGGGGTTAATGACGCCCTAGTTAGGCGTCTTGAATGACGCCCTAGTCAGGCGTGTTCAATGACGCCCTAGTTAGGCGTGTTCAATGACGCCCTAGTTAGGCGTGTTTAATTACGACGCATGTGTTGGGTCATCAAAACTGTGAAGGGATTACCTAGCGCTTCCTCTTTGGGGCCATATCAAGTAGCAACTACTACTGCTTCCTTCTTTCTCCAACCCCAAATTAAAAATGATAAAAAGAAGAAGCATATACATAAACACGGCGTAGGCAAACATGAAAGAAAAACAAAACAATCTCTTACAATATTTTTACATCAAAACATAAACATACTTGTAATTAAACAAACATACAAAATCATGAAGTACCCCCACAAGAAGGACAAGCTCTCTGATTATGGCCAACTTGCTTACAAAAACCACACCTCATACGTCTCTGAGATGTTTCGACTTCATCCATCTCGTTACGTATTCTAGTGGACCTTGGACGACCTTTGGCATGCAGCATTGACCTGTCAGGTATGATGACTGGACCTTCACTCGGTGGAATAGCCCGTTCATTACCTATTAGCTGCCATGGCACTGAATACGCCTGAACCAACCTACTTACAAGGAACACATCATCCACATACTGAAAAGGATTTTGACGCACATGTAAAGCAGCAGTTGCGGCATGACTACGTGGGTATTTGAATGCCTTAAACTTGCCACACTGACAAACACGGTCGGCAAGGGACACTGAATATGACATTTCGGGACCATCCTCCACCTGAAATAACGTTCGGTGAACGTTATATGTGACGACATGGTGGCCTGTATCAAGGGATTGATTACGACTCATAGCATCAACCACATTTTTGCAATATTGTTGTGAATGATGAAGCTGTTCGACAGCCGCCTGACCCCTGCCTACAAAATACTGAACCAGTCGGGTGTACGTGTGTTTGACAGTAGCAGTGATAGGCATGTTCCTCGCTCCCTTCAACACTCTGTTAACTTATTCAGCCAAGTTTGTTGTCATGTGGCCGTATCTTCTCCCCTCTACATCATATGCACGTGTCCATTTCTCATTGGGGATGAAATCAATCCATTCTGCAACCTCAGGACTGGTATCACGAAACCGTGCAAATCCACGGTCAAAATCGATCATAGATGGAGTATAACCTGCATAATAATAAAATACATTAACATAATTCCGTTTACAGATTTATCTTAGGTAAATATATCAGAAAGATTTGTTAACTGACCTAGATTCATGAGGGTCTTCTTTAATTTTGCATCCTTGAACCTTTGATTAAAATTACTAACAATATGACGCAGGCAAAACATGTGATGCGCATAAGGTGGTTGCCAACCAGCATGACTCTGAACAACAGATATAATGCTCCGGTGTGGCGATCTGAAATCAGACATATATTTTGCATGCGGGTAACGTTGAACCGAATGTTAGAAAGGAAGTAATTCCAAGCTTCTAGCGTCTCCCCCTCAATAATGGCAAATGCCAAGGGCACACATTCATTATTTCCATCTTGACTTGTGGCAATCAGCAATTTTCCCTTATACTTGCCATATATATGAGTCCCATCAACTTGAATGATGGGTTTGCAAAAGTTAAAAGCCTCGCAACACTGTGTAAAAGTCCAAAAGATGCGATGAAACACGCGCTTTGCCCGTACCAGTCGATTTGCCACAAAATATTCATTTGTTTGAATATCATAAAAAGAACCTGGTGAAAAACGAAGCATGTAGTTGCACCACCTGGGCAGGAATGCATAAGATTCTTCCCAATCCCCATAAACCGTTGCCATTGCTTTCTGCTTTGCATACCAGGCCTTTCGATATGAAACTATAAATCCATACGTATTGGTTATCCTTTCTTGAACCAATGCGATTGAAACTGACGGTTCCTCCTTAATCATTCTTAACAAAAAAGTGTAACATTCACATTAACAAGATACTTTAAACCCAACTATATTTTCCATATAAAGCATATTCAATAAAAACATACTTACGACAAGTGAAGCAATGACGTCAGAATCAAGTTGTCTATGACCCTGTGAAATATGACCATTCAAGCAATTGTGTTTGCCACCCTATTTTGAAACACGCCGTTTCTCACTGTATGTTGGTTTAATAACCCTAACCCTCCAAGGGCAACCATCATTATACGCAATACACCTCATGGAAAACCTGTCAGGCCTGCTTTCAACTACAATTGCTTCTTGATGCTCCTTCATCAAGTTATGCTTAACTGCTATTTGCGCTTCCTTTTTCGAGTCAAATTCCTGTTTAACAAACAAATCATCCCCTAGTTGCCATGGACCTTGCACTGATCCTGAACCCGAACAAGAACTGCTAAAACAGTCTTCTTCGGTTGGGTAATTCCAATCAATATATGTATAATGAGGAATTCCGTCCCAGAAAGGAATCACCTCAACACCTGCACATTGAAAGTCAGTTTTAATAAACAATATTAGACAAATTAAATAACAAAACAAATTTCTTCCAAAAAATTAAAAACCTAAGTTGACCCCACATTCTAATTCATTTACTCAGGTAACAAACCTTCAACACCTTCTTCTGGTCGACTGGATCCAGCCTCCGCACGATGACGACTTTGAAATGACCCCACATTAATATCTTCCTGGAATGCAATCTCATGCACACCAACATCCTCATCATTATCCGTGGCACTAGCATCCTCCTCAAGAAGCCGACCTTCCATTGCGATATTTTCATCATCATCATCCTCTTCATTGTCATCCATGACCCAAGTTGGGTCATGTGAATCCTCCTCGGACACATTTACCCTTACCCCTCTGGCAACATATAATGATGTATTATGTGCAACTGCCTGGATGGGTAAAACAACATCCTCTGCTTCTGTAAAATCCACGTACAGCGCCAGAAAATCTTTCCATGCCTGGTTGAAATATTCTTCCACTACCAATTGTATGTCTTCATCATCTTGTATCTGAAACCCCAAGTATTTTTCGTGTTGCCATAATCTTGCTGTCACTAAAGTGATACATTGGTTGACATTTACACCTAATTTTTTCCGTATCTTCTCATGCAATTCACTCACTGTTGACGTTCGCTTGATAAGGGCTGGTCGTGTATCCCCTTCAAAAACAGCACCCTGTTCTCCTTCAACTTTTCTTCCATTAAAATATAAGATAACACGAACAAAATCACTACTCGTACTCATTTCTTGCTGTCAACAAAAACAACCTCAAATATCCCTATACAAGGCAAAATCATTAGAATGATAGCAAATTTATAAATGAGCCAAAAGCACTAAAATGCAAGATGTGGAGAACCATAATCCACACACCCTAAGCACTCAAACATGAACCTAAACCCCCTAAACCCTAAACCATCAATCCACAAACACACACGCTAAACCATTAACCTAAACCCCATCAACCCTAACCCTAATCCACCACCCTAAGCACTCAAACATGAACCTAAACCCCCTAAACCCTAAACCATCAATCCACAAACACACACGTAAACCATTAACCTAAACCCCATCAACCCTAACCCTAATCCACCAACCATAAGCACTCAAACATGAACCTAAACCCCCTAAACCCTAAACCATCAATCCACAAACACACACGCTAAACCATTAACCTAAACCCCATCAACCCTAACCCTAATCCACCCACCATAAGCACTTAAACATGAACCTAAACCCCCTAAACCCTAAACCATAAATCCACAAACACACACGCAAACCCATTAACCTAAATCCCATCAACCCTAAACCCTAATCCACACACCCTAAGCACTCAAACATGAACCCAAACCCCCTAAACCCTAAATCCACAAACACACACGCAAACCCATTAACCTAAACCCCATCAACCCTAAACCCTAATCCACGTACCCTAAGCACTCAAACATGAACCCAAACCCCCTAGACCCTAAATCATAAAACCGCAAACACACACGGAAAACCATTAACCTAAACCCCATCAACCCTAAACCCTAATCCCTAATTGACGCACACTAAATACTAATCCATCATCAACGCATGCTAAACTCTAAACCACAATCCCTAAACCGTAAACCCTAAATCATTAAACCAAGCCATAAACCCTAAACACATCACATTAAACCAACATACACACTAACAATTTCCTATGAACCTAACATCTACGTCGCTAACAAGTTCATATGGTCCTAACAACTTTCTAATTAAAAAATATAACAGATTAAATACCGTGCAAAATTTTTAAATCAACTTACTTGTCGGCAGAGCTTCGCTTCAGAAAATATCCACTCCCAAGCTTTAGAGAGAAGGCAGAGCAACTTTTAGTGAGAAGGTGAAATAGTAAGGAATGGTAAATAGTCACTTTTTGGGGGCTTGATATAGGAACTGGTGGACTGCAACACGCCTAAACCAAGCGTGTTTAAACACACCTGGTTTAGGCGTGTTGGAGTGCACCAGTTTTGTAAATAAGTTTGAAACTGCACTCTTTTGGTAAATATTGAATAAAAAAGTAATATTTAGGTTCTTTTGCCTTTTATTTTTGTTGCTTTTAGTATAAAAAAACAACAACACTTACTGACGGTTTTTAATTGCCAGAAAGTTTAAAAGCAAGACTTTAACAAAGTTGCCTCCATTTTAGACGGAAGGACTTAATTGGAATGCTTTAAAAAATTATAGGATCAAATTGAACCATTTAATAATTAGAAGATCAAATTGAACTTAAAAAATAAATTACAGGATCAAAATAGTAATTTAACCTTTTCTTTTTGTTTCGAAGGAAAAAATAAAAAATTTAAATGTTTCACAAATAGTGGATTCTTATACTTCTCCAATAGCATCTACCTATAAAAGTGAATATAGGCATAGAAATGAACAAATTGAATACAAGCACATATTATTTAGGATATGTTTGAGTAAGATTATTCAGAAGGACTTTTAGAAAAATAAAATAAAAAGAAAAAAATAAAATGAGTCTTTTTATAAGTTAAAATTAACTTATATAAAAGTTAATTTGTAAAAGTTCTCTTATCTATTAGAGAAGTTATTTGAGAAATTTTTTACTAATTAGCTATGCATAAACTAATTTTAACTTATAGAAAAGTTCATTTTATTTTTTTTCTTATTTTTTCCTCCTTAAAGTCCTTATTTTAATATAATGGTTTTCTCTACTTCAAGAAACAGATTTACAAATGTTAGTATCACTTAATAGATGTAGGGAAAAGGAAAATTGTTATGGATTAGACTCATCTGGGCCTAAACATAAGGCCATCCCAAGATCACAAGTGTTGACTAAGGTCAATGCTTATAATAGATAAAGTAAGAGTAAATTATATTCGCACCCCTTGTGTTTTGCTCAAATTTCACCTGATATCCCTCCCTTTTTTCACATTACTTTTACCCCCTTCTGTTAACGTTGTTAACTAATGTTAATTAAAATATGTGAATAGACAAAATTGTTCTTATATTTTAATTGTAAAATCCAAATTATCCTCTCCCAATTAGTTTCAGAATTCAAGGTCCACGTTCCATTCCTCTTCCCCATTCACGAATACTGTTCATCTTCCTCTTATTGGTGAGTTCTTTTTTAGCGTCCACGGGGTGCAATTTCCTCTTCCTCTCACGACATTCAAGTTCCATTCATCTTCACTGTTTGTGAGTTCTTATCGTTCATCTTCCAGTTCACGAGTTCTCCATTGTTCCTCTTCCTCTATCATTATCTGGTCTTGTTTTATACTCAGTTTTGCATTGTAAACATTATAGACAATTTATTAGTATAATAATAATTACTTGCAAGGAATTTTCAAGAACACAATGAAAGATAATGGACCAATAACCAAATTCATAGTGAAATATAATTTTGCCTCTATTCCCTAATGAAAATAACATTTCTTTTACAGTCTATTGTTTGGGTTATTTTCAATCTCCATTTAAAGAAGCATCTCATGGGTGACTATCCAACAAAACTGATTTTGACATTAAAATCAATGTGTCAAAGAAATTTAATTATGCCTACTGGTTTGAATAGTCGTGTCTTTGTTACATCATCAAGGAAAATGAAATGTATAATTTCCCATATGAAATTGGACGAGTCATAAATAAATTGAATTGAATTACTCAATCTTTTCAGTTTAACATTATGATGTGCCTTGCAACTCTTGATTGAGACATTATATTAAACACCTTGCTATAAAAAAAATATTTCAAAGAAAGGAGATAAAAAAACAAATGCAGGAGGAAAACACTAAATTTGAAGCAAATGATCATATTCAATCAGAGAAAAAAATTGAACTAAAAAATTGAAAAAGAAGAAGGAATGGTGTTAACACTGTGTACCAAGAAGGTGGGTTCACGTCTAACAAAAAGTTGGATTCATGTTCAATTACATAGAAGAAAAAAAAGAAACAAGAGTCTTAAAAATATTTTTAGGTTGAGAGGAAGAAGATGAGGATATTTTAGAAATAAAATTCATTAAAAGTCATATGACCAGCATGTGTCTAATTTCTGTTAAATTATTAGACAGTGTTTAGGATGGAGGGGGTTTGAGTGTAATGTGAGCTAAATAATTAAGGGGTTTTTTGTAGGTGCAAAAAGGAAGGAGTATCAGCTGAAATTTAAGCAAAACACAGGGGGTGCAAGTATAATTTACTCATAAAGTAACCTACATTCCTATATAGTGAATCAAATTTCTCCTAAGAGTGAAATTACCTTGACGCTATGCCAAAAGGAGATAAAATCCCCATGAGCAATCTTGGGCCTTGTGCTAAGGATTTAAGCCCAACCATAGCACTACTTACTTTTGCTAATGGCACTATTCACGTGGATGCCTTTGGCCCATATTACAAAACTGACCCCTTAAAAATTGCTTTTTTGGGGGGGGGGGGGGGGGGTGTTTAAAAAATGCACAACAAAAGTATGTTTTTATCATGCAAGTATACAACGAAATCGTACTTTCGTTGTATATTTTTTTCAAACCCCAATTCCACAACAGCAACACGTTTTCATTGCACATGGGTAGTTATACAATAAAAGTGTGTTTTCATTGTGTTTTTGTTAGGCCACCCATATTTTCATAATGGAAACATATTTTTGTTGTGTAAGTACCTATGTGCAATGCAATTTTTTTATGAGCTCTAACAAAATGGAAGCACATTCTTGTTGTATACCTCCACAATGGAAACATGTTTATGTTTTTGTAATTTATTTTCCAAAAATAAAAAATAACAATGGGACCATGTTTCCATTGATATTTTTTCTATCAGCCATAACTTTTGCTAAATTGTTAAGGACATCATTAAAAGACTTGCAACACTCTATGTATGATGTACAACAATTAACAAACATAATTAGCAAAGTTTATAATCCACATTAACTGAATAAAAACATTAGCTAGAGTTTTACCAAGTTTCAAATGAATATGCATAACAATACTTAATACAAGAGGGATTAATTGAAATTACTAATCCTCAATGATGTTTACTACATATTGAGATCCTATAGTTGAATGAAACATAACTGAGTTGAATTCTTGTATGCGTCGTAAGTACGGTCTTTGCCATGAACGAGCTTCACCTATGTAGTGTGTTTTCCATTGTGGAGCAATACGAGGCAGGAGACAACCACCCTTCAAAAACATCTATATTATCACAAAAATGTGGTGTAGTTGAGTTAGTTAACAAATCAATTAATATTTACAATACCAAAAAGTCTCTTAAGTAAATGTTGTATACTTGCACAAAGTGATTCCTATTAGCAAATCCAATTGTAATAAGGCATTGTTGTGCCACAAATGGTGTCAAACTCTTGAGCCAAAACAAAGTCCAACTTTGGAGCATAGATAAGGAAACCAAGACAACATTATAACAACTAGCAATGACATAATTCACGTCAGAAATGGTCATCCACTTGCCAATGGATGCTATTGGGCCAAACTTAACATACAAAGAGTTTAACAATTTAAACAGTCTACCTTGTGTGCTAAACAACTCAACATATTGAGAATTCCATGTTTGAAGTTCCTGAATCAAGTCTTGTCAAACTAGACCCATAATTCCTCACCCTGACCTAGTAAGACTGCAATTGTTCTATAACCATAGTTTCCAATGGGTCTCGACTCACTCCCAAATTGAAGGTGCATGATTAGTAGATTTCATAAACTTCAGTGCACCTTTTTTTTTTTTACTTTCTCTTTGGGGAACACATTGAAGTGGTATCTAGAAATCCAAGTTCATGGACCTTATTCTTCAATGTCATTTTTGCCCACATCAAGTACTAAAAATCTCTTTAACAATGTATCGACCTCATTTGTAAGAATTAAGTTTCCCCAAGAATCACTTGTACCACTAATGGATAACATCTTCCAATGTACATGAATGGAAGACATGGGTATTGAGCCATTGATTTAGCTATACCTAACAAGTCCACAGGCACACGGTAGACCATAAGTAGTTCTGAGTGTGCAGCCACATGCAAAACTGTCAACACCAACTGAAGCAGAGTGCTTTAATTCATCAAATATTAAACTTTGTGTTTATGTTGAAACAAAGCCACATAGTCTATTTAAAATGGTGTATTGAACCTGTGGTTTATCACGTTGATGCTTTTTATAAAATGATGCCTTAATTTTAGTATGATGCAGTATAAACATGTTATTCATTGCATCCCAACAAGTACACAAGTCTCCCATGCTATAACAAAGCAACCTCTTCAGTCTTGCATGTGCGCTTTCAAACCTATAAAAAAGTTTAGTGTAATGTCAACAGAAGATACATAACAAACAAAATGTGAAATAAGTAATTAGAAAAATGTACCTATTAGTTATTGTTTTTCTAATATGCATAACACGATCAGTTCATGTTCATGCTTGTCCAAATCTTTCCTTATAATTCAACAACCATGTATAATAAACATACTCTTGAAATATTGCATAACGTGCACAAATGTTTGTTAAGCTTTTAAACTATTGCACATATATTTATTCATTAATAGAATTCACAAGCCTACCAAGGCATCCCTCACAACCTCCCAGTATTTTTCCTTTGTCACAAGTATCTTGCATTTTGCTTTGACATTCTTAAAAATGTGGAATTCATATAACAAGTTGGTTGTAGAAAGGAAGACAACCTCCAACACATTCATCAAAGAAAGATATTTGTTGGTGACAATTACCTGAGGCAGCACATCATCATTCACAAACAATCTTTTGACTTTTTAAAGCCCATTCAAAATTATTTGTCCTCTCAGATTGTAAATAAGCAAATGAACAGAAAAAGTCATTTTTATTGAAATCACACCAACAATGTCGAACAGCGAAAAACAATATTTGTTCGTATTATAAGTAATATCACAAATCAACATTGTTGGGAATGCATTTAATAGCTTGATGGAATTTGGATTTTCGACACCATCTTGAGTGTCTACTCTTCTGAACCAATATACAAATTGATCTGCTCTATCAACTTCAGTAAATGTTGTACTTCCATTCTTGGACCCCTTTGTTCACGCTAATATCTTTATTATTCATTGTATACGGTCTTGATGGTGGTGACATTTTTCTGATCTTGATCTTTGATTGTCAACAAAATTTGACTAGGCTTCACAATATTTTTGGTCATTTGACTAAGCAAAGTTTTTTCTTCACTGCTTAAACAACCTACATATGCATGCCCGACCAATGTTTCACTAACCTCGTGGTTATGAACACCACCAAAAAAAAATGTTTACAACCAACCAGTTTGACAAACTTTCCCTTTAATTTAAACGGATATCCACATTTTCTGGTTCCAATGCTCTTGCGGACTAACTTATCCTTGTATTGCTTGTATGTTCCTCCATTTTCACAACCCACTACAACATAGATTTTCCTCCCATTTTCTGACCTATGAATGACAATAACAAATCCAAAACTCTTCCCCAAATCTCAAACCCGACGCAACAAATCATCTTGACTTTCAAAAACCTAAAAACAAAATATTTTTCATCACTTAAGCAACATACACATACATAAATATAAAATCAATCACCAACTAATCAACATACCTCATTAGTCGTGAAATGATTGGAAAATTCAGGGTAATCAAGTGGGGGGGGGGGGGAGTCAATGTCCAACCCATTGTTAGGATCTTCAAGCATTATATATGATTGATATGCAAACATTTTACTGATTGATCAACAAGCATTTCATCTAATAGATTGGGATGGTAAAAATAATTTTGAATATTATCATATATGTTTCCAAAATGCTAAGGCATTGTAACTTCATAAAAAAATGTATTTTAATCTATGTATTTACTGGAAAGAACCATTCACGAAAATCAGAATTACAAAAAAACAAAAAATAACACATAACGAAATCATAATTCTATTGTGTGTTAGAGTTTCAGTCAACAACGAAATCATGATTCTATTGTGTTTTGGAAAATAAAAAAATAGAATCATGTTTCCGTTGTGTTTTTTTACACAACAAAAACATGATTTCGTTGTATTTACAAAAATATTTACCATGTTGAGTAATCTGAGGGAGACGAGAGAGAAGAGAAGAGTTGGAAAAGTAATGGAAAAATGAGAAGTGAGAGAGGAAGGGAGAAAGGTTGGGGGTGTAAGAAAAAGGGAGGAAGGTAGACTGATAAAATTGTTATGATTGGTAGTGCCAATATAATTTAGTAGAAAAAGAAACGGATTTGAAAGAAACCATAAAAATATGTTTATTGTACACCCCTTTTCCTGAGATTGTAGTTCAATTGGTCAGAGTACCACCTTGTCAAGGCGGAAGCTGCAGATTCAAGTCCTGTCTGTCCGTAATATATAGGTAATTATTTGATATACATTGTAACTCTAGAATGATTTTTATTGGCTTAGCTTGAGTATCATGATAGTGACTTTTATAGATAGCCACTTGTTTTCTAAGGTGTCTTAGTTGCAATCAAGCATTAATCGATCTTAATAGAACTCATCCCTCAATCCTGAAAAGTGTACCGATCGATCAATATCCTTCAAGACAGTTAGTCCTAATATAACAATTTGCCTCAGATGAGTTAACGATCGACCTTAAACATGGCAAAAATATTATTTACATCTATTTTGGATAGAACAAGATTAATACCTAGGTTTTTTTTTATAGATTATCAGTAATATTAAAATGTTTAAAATAACAAGGCATAAAACATTTTTTTTATATAGTAGGACAATTAGGGAAAAAAAATCTTATGTCGCATTATCAACACACTTTAAGGTAATATTAAATGTTTGGAGTGACCTTAACCCCTATATAGGTTGATCACCCAATTAACTATTTAAGGTAAAAAAAAGTCTGTCAAAGGAGGAAAATGGCTAGAAAGTATATAGCATAGGGACATAGTGCGTTGACTGTATTGACATATACTAGTAGTGTGACCGACTAAGATAACTTAGATCTAACACATGTTTTACATGTATGCCACAAGCTATATGATCACTTCATGTATTAGATAGTAGTTTGCAAACATTCTTCTTCCAAATATTCCTTCCACGTAGATAATTAAGATCAGTACTGGCTTCAATCACCTATAGAAATATAATAACTATATAAGTATTTCTTACTCTAATTAAGTTGTTAGCTAATGAAACCAAATAAAGCATGCATTACAATTATATTATTAATAATTAATAATGATTATTTCTGGTTTTGTTTTCATATTTTAATTAGAAATGTAAATATTTTAATTAATATTTTTTATCTGCCGGCCACACATTAATTTTATCCAATCTCTCTTTATAAATCTACTTTATAATTCAACTTAAAATTTTGTTCCCAAATATGATTAGCTATTTAGTTAGGGTTAGACATGGTCTTCATAGTTGGATTGAAGTGTATTCTCTATACATCCTCATTCCAAGAAGTCGGATGTTGAGGAAACTATTTTTTTTTTTTTTTTACTTCATTGAGGAAACTGTTAGTAACCGAGAATTAACACACGCCAGAACTGTATTTAGTGAGACATTAAGTTAATTTACAATGACCAAATAATGATAAAATTAAATATTAAATATGATTTTAGTTTCTATAAAACGAATGAGTTTTGGTTTTGGTCATTGTAAATTTTTTGTTTTGATTTTCATCTTAAAAAAATATGAAATAAATATTTTTTTGTTTCTATTGTAATGTTTCACTTGCAATAATATGTCAACATAAGATTTCTTTTAATAATTTTTTTTATATATAAATCCTTGACTTGAATCATATTTATTTACTTTTAAAATAAATATTAGAGACCATTAAATTGTCATTTCAAATTTTGAAAGGATGAAATTAAAGGATAAAAACTACGATTCAGGTAGTTTACAAGTATCAACCGTTATTTTAATTTTTAGAGAAATAAAAAACTAAGATAATTTGTTATAATGACAAAAACTGAACTCCTCATTTGTTAGATATTAAAAGCATATTTAAATCTATTAATTAAATCTTTAGCTTAGTGGGTTGAGAGACATTCATTATTTCTAACCTAAGATAAAAAAAAATCTATTAATTAAGATCACATCTTTTTACAAAATAACTTGATAGTAATTTTTTTCTTATTCTCATGTATATAGGAATTTGCTAACATACGCACGCTTATTTTTTTATAGTATGAGTATATCAACAAGTTACACATATTGGTGTATTTTTAAGATAATCTTTAGTTATAATTTACTAACACATTCTCAAAACTTTCTCATCATAAAAAAAGGGGAAGAATATTGAAGCAAAACATTTTAAGAGATGGATATTTTGATGGCAACAAACTTTTAAGAAGTATATTTTAAGTTTGTTAGACTTTTAAGAAGGACAATCATGAGTTTTATGTCAAAGTACATATATCAAAAAGAGTTTAAGTCAAGGGGTAGACATCAAAAGTTGCACACAACTTAAGGATCACTATAGGATGAATTGCTGAAGACAATAGTGATGACAGACGTGTCTACACAATTGAGAAACACATACCATAAGTTGTAAAGACAAATGTCATGCAACAATATACTGTCTCGATGAAGCTCTCTTGATCCAATCAGTCTATTTGAAAGAGAAGAGAAAGCTAAGTTCTACTTTGGCAAGACAATCATGAAGAAAATTAGTCTTTCACAATCTACAACGGTCAAGAAAATATCAACACCATTATGTAGAAGACTCAGTTTTATGAAGAAGTGGAAAGCCTCATAACTGGGTTGGAAAAAAGGAGAAGTCGCGAGTTTTGAGAAAACAGTAAGGACCAATAGACATATTTCAAATTCAAAGTTGTGTGCAAGTTGTTCCAACTAAGGAAGAAGGAGGGAACCAACTGTGTGACGAAGACAACTCACAATGGATCTCCTTGGCCTCAAAGCCTCTCAAGATAAGGAGTAACAGATATCCTTGGCTTCCAAGACAAGGTGCATTGGTCGTCTTGAAGAAAGTATATATAAGCACATTGAAGGGCAAGTGGAGTTCTTTGTAGGAAGGAAAACAATATAGATAATACATGGGTTAGAAGCCATATGAATTGTGTGTATATACCATTAGCTCTTGATACTAGACTTATTTAGCCCAAACTCTCTTGATTTTTATAGCCAAATCTATCTATCCATTGAGATACTATAAACATCTTCTAAAGGGGAGCTTACTGATGAGTTTTCCCCTATAAGATGTATTAGGTACATATCCAAATAGAATTCGTTTAAGATAGAGAACCTCAAAATAGTAATATTGGATTCCTGCTTTTGAAGGTTAAGAGTGACCACAATTTGTTGTATGGGTCAGTATAGAGACTTATCAAAAGAATACTTAGATAGATATCCTACAGAGGCTTAAAGGATATTAGGGTGAAGCCTATAGAGACTTTTTAAAAGAATATTCAGGGGAGTCTGTAGAGGCTTAGAGAATACTAAGGTGTAGGAGCATGTGGAGGTTTCATGAAAGGAAGAATATCACAATTGGTGCTGGTATTAGTGGAAATCTTACAACTATAGGGACTGGACGTAGTCCAAGTAGAGTGAACCAAGATAATTCCTCTATGTGCTTTATCCTTCTTAATGCTTTTAATTTGTTCATTTTTGAATTATTACCTTGAGAAACTTCATTTTTAATGTTTATATTTTTTATATAAAATCTTTTTAAGCTTGCTCAAATCGTTGTACATGATCAGAAGCAAAATACATACTCATTGATTTGAATCAACAAAAACAGATTCTACCTACCCTAATTTGATATTTTATGATAAGCTTTTGAAGTAGTATATGACAATATCTTTGAATGTTTGTAATAGAAAAATATTTCATATAAAGTACTATTACGATAATGACTACTCCTAGCAAAGGTTCTTAAAGTTCAATCTCTGATATATTTGTAGAACTTCAAAAGTTGGGCGCTATTTTGCAAAGAAAGTCATAGTAGGTTAAGTGTCACTATTCAACTCCCCTTTCTAGTGACCTTATCCACTTTAACTTCTTGGCGAGATAAGTGAGGTTGAGGTTGTTGTTGACTTAGAGCCAATTGTCGATGATGAGGGACGGGGGGAGAGAGAGGAAATAGAACTTGATTTTGGCAATTGATACCGGCTTCTATAATGATTTTTTAAATGTATGAAGGATAATGATGCATGGACACTTATTCTATTTGATACATTGAGAGAAAAAGAAAAAGAAGTGTAGGTATGATATGTGCAAATAAGTGCTTGTGATATATGGGTGTCCATATATCATTCCTGATGTGGGAATTACTTAAATGAGTAGAACACCTTGTTATTTTAAATATCTTGCCAACACCTTTTATATTTCTTTCTTCCTATATCACATCATATCACTTATCATGCTTCTAATTTTTGGGTAAATCATCATTTTGGTCCTTGAAAGTGTAATTCAGTGTCATATAGGTCTTTGAAAGCACTAAAATTTCAAAAAGGCCCTTGCAAATGAAATTTGTTTGTCACTTTAGTTTTGTTGTTGAAAGACTTTGATTAAAGTTAATGTTTGTGTCTATTTGACATGTTATTTGTCTGTGTGGTAGTTGATGGTGCACACAAATGAATGACACTGACAATCAGTTGCATATGTGACAATTGCTAGTGGACACTTGGACTATAAGTGACAGTCCAACTATTATCATTTTGGTCCCTAATTAGACTATCATGTGTACGTTATCAACTACCACGTATGCATTGAATTATCAAGTGTCATTCACATGTATATCATAAATTGTCATGTGTAGCCAAATAACATGCTACACATGCACATGTATTAACTTTAACAAAAATCTTTTAACGATAAGACCAAAGTGACAAACAAATTTAGTTTTGAGGGATCTTTTTAAAATTTTAATACTTTCAGGGACATAAGTGACAATAAATTACATTTTCGAGTAAGTACGTGATAATTCACTTTATTTTGTCCTCTTCATTTTCTCTCTCACTAGTGTTGAATAACATTGTAGGCGTTTATGTATTATTTCCCTGTCTAAATAAAAAAGTAAATTACACTCCCCTAAGAAATGCTAATATTACATTGTCATATCATGCTGAAATATACAATTTAGTTCATTAACTCAATACCATTAAAGTCAATTACTTTCCTCTTCCCCGAGATATATAAGTATTACAGTGTCCTTTCCATCTTATGTCAAATTATGAAGTAAATTATATTTCTCTCCTTTAAGAGATGCGATATTATAGTCGCCTTATGTTAAAATATACAATTTAGTCTATTTAACTGAAAATCGTAAAAATATATTTATCATAAGATTTTAATTAAAATATATGATAAAAATTTTTAATTTACTAAATTATCATTCTCTCACTCGATAAATATTTTTTAAATTATATAATTAAGTTAATAAATTGATATTCGTTTGGGTTAGTTATGATATATATATATATATATATATATATATATATATATTATATGAATTTCTGCAACAAATATATTTATTCAATAGTAAATATTTGATATAAACAGATTCATTTAAAAAGTTATACGTTTTGATATACATATGTTAGCATTATATTTATTAAATTCAATAAATATATTATGTTTAATAAATATAATATACAGTAATATTATTAAAATTAATTATATATTATGTAGTTAATAAATATAATAATTAATACTGTATATGTAATTAAGAAACATACCAATTTATTTAAATGTTTATTAAAATGTATTTTATTTTTCTTTATTAAATTTATTTATTTTACAATTTGTTATTTATTTAATAAAATCAATTAACTAGTACTTTAATACTTGTGTTTAATTTTATTTTACTCATATATATATTGTTTTAGATTGATTTTAAAATATGTTTTGTAAAAAAATATTTTTTAAATATATATTTAAATTTAACATAACTCATAATAATTTTTTAAAATAATAATTAGAGGTGAAATTAAGATATAAATTGTAAGTTATAGAGAGGATCGAGAGTCTAAATATATTTTAAAAATAATTACTAAGGGGTGAAAGTGTGTTATTTTTTCATAAAGAGCGGAGTGTTGATATTTGCATCTTTTAGGGGGTGATACTGGTGGTATAAAGAATGTTTTAGAAATATATGTTTTTAGCGGAAGTTGAACGGAAAGTTTAGAAAATAGTAAAGTATCACGTATAACTTATCAGGGGAGGACAAGCCTAATTTGTAAGAGTAAATTATATTTACATCTTTTATTTTTTTAAATTATATTTAATATTCCTTTTTTTTATCATACAAAAAGTTTTTTAATTGTTTATCTCACATTATATTCAAATTATCTCCCTCCTAAATACAGTTTAACAATTTAACAAAAAAATAGGCACATACTAATCACATAACTTTTAATCAAAATTTATGTATAAAATATATTCATCTTTATCCTCAAAATCACATTTTAAATTTTACAAACTCTTCTCTTCTTTAACAATCCCTCTTCATTTACCATCATCACCTCCTTCTTCTCCTTCTTCCTCTCTCATGGCAGAATCATCTCTCCCTTCTTATAGTCGTCCTCATCCACCAACACGACGTCCAGACGTACCTACTTCCCCCGAAACAACCACCACCTTCACCATAGCCACCGCCACCATCATCGTCGTTATTGCCATTGTCATATCCACCTTCACCACCTCCTCGTCTCCTGTCGAAACTTCAGCCACTATCACTGCTGTGTCTGGTTCCCTGGACACGAGCGCCATCGGGCTAATGACATCAATAGCCTTGCCCCTTCGTCAGAGTCAGATTCAAGGGAGAGATATCAGATGCAATTTAAAAAAAAAAAAACACATGAGATACAAGCGTAATTTTCTCTAACGGACAATTTTATCTACTTAGATATTTTAATTAACGATAGTTAACGGCGTCAAAAGAAGAGAATAAAAGTAATGTATAAAAATGTAAAAATATTTGGCATAATTTGAAAAAAATAGAGGAAATGCAAATATAATATACTCAATTTTTAACTTAAGAGTGGAAGGCAATGTAACATATTGTTATAATGTTATTTACTTTAAATAAAATTCTAATAATTTTTTATTTGATAACAATACTAAATCACATTATATTGTAGGCACGTTTTTTCTATTAGAACCATATATGCCTAAATTCCTAATCGATAATGACAGGGCTTTGGTACATGACTATTGGTCTTCATTTAAAATTACATTATAGTTGTTAAGCTAACTATACCGTTGGACTACATTGAAGGTTCATGGACCTAAAATATTTTCACCCACACAGCTTAAGGTTATTAGACACAGGTAATTAACAAACTGAATACCAATTAGAATCTATCAGATATAGTAGTCAATAATTAATATATTTTGCGTGTGAAACTGCCGGCCCTTGAAGTTCTCACAAAACGTGTCTAGTTGGTGAATGAAAGATGGACTTTTTACTGCATATAGCTGTAGCCTGCAGAAATGACTCTTCAAAGGTAGGAATAGCCTTGAAAATGGACTTGTGTTGTGCTTGTAACTAAGGCCTCGATCGTTGCAATAAGTAATATTAATGTTGCTGCTCATGCCATGTGGAGCTAGATATAATGAAAACGTTGATCATTGTAGTTCAAGGGAGACAAAACAGATAATAAATACGCACAACAGTAACGTGTAGGTTGGATGACTTGGGTCATTAGACCTACACGCACAATGAATGTAGAATCTGCAGACAGACTCTTAAATCCTAATCAGTCCATTTTCGGTCAATCCTAATTTAAGAAACATTTACAGCCGAGTAATTTACTAAGGTTAAAAACGGTCTCTGACTGCAATTTTGGTGTTACATCAACTTTTTTTTTTAGTACAAATTTTGAAATAGATACAACATTGAACACAGATATTCTAACACAATTATTTTTTTTTTTTTTAAATTAAGAAGAGATTGATGAAGGGAAGAAGAACCTCAACTAGGTTGATGTCCTTCCATGGACCCCAATAGCAATTACTCTTCCAATATCATGTATCAGAAAAGAAACAAAAAAAAAATAATACAAAATGGGAGGACTAAGTCAAAACCCATGGAGAAGCTAACAAAATCTATAGAAAAGAAGATAACTTCTATTCCTAAAAACCATCAATCTTAGCAAAAGAGGGGATAGAATTCCACCAAGTATAGTTAGCTCCGGACAAGACACCAAAATTAGCCAACACGTCCCGCGCAAAAATTACCTTCCCTACATGTGTGTGAAAAGAACAAAGTTCTATCTTTATAAAAAGCCAAACCGTTTAAACATTTTCTTGGGCATGATATTACAATGCCAAACAAGTTTTAATGATTTTGATAGATGTAACATTTGTATGGTATGTTTTTAGATTAGACATAATGCTTGATATAGTTGTAGTTTTTCTTATATTCATGCTTAGTACGAACCAAACATGTTAGACAAGCGGATTGATCTCTAAGTTTCTTAAAAGCATTAAATTCAACATTGTGTAATATGTAATGGATTAAAATTTTTTTTAATCCATTACAAAGTGGTAGAGCAAGCAACAAAACCATCTTTCACTTGAAACTTGGCTAGAAGCTTCGAAATAATCGATTACCAATTTTGTAATCGATTATACATGCTAGTTTTAGAAGAAGGAAGGTTTTGTAGCTCGAAATAATCAATTACCATTTATTTTAATCAATTAAATGTGTGTGAAAACTTAAGGAGCCCTTTGTGTGGTTGAAATAATCAAATTACCACATTGACAATCAATTATTCTAGAAAGCACATAAACATGAGAAACTCTCTGTTTGAAACGAGATAATCGATTATCATTTCCTATAATCGATTACTACATTTCAGGAAATGCAAAACAAGAGGGATTTTTATGAATTAATCAATTACCCAATTTGATAATCAATTAAACCAGTTTTGTTTGTTAAAATTATAAATACCCTCACGTATTCTTTTAATTAGTGACTCTTGATACGTGATACTTCTTTATGATATTAAAGGTTCATAAAACTCTGTTTTTCATATGATATTGATTTTATTATTTTCTTGGTTGTGATAATCTTTTTGTGAGAAGCTTTTGAGAAAACTTTGATTAATCAAAAGGGTTCGTTTTAATTGAATTAAGAAATTAAGCGATAAAGTTTTCGAAGGAATCTATTCAACCCCCTTCTAGATTCCAAGATAACCCAATACGAGACCTTAAAACCCATCTAGAGTTCTCCAAAACCAGATGGAAATTTTTCTTGAAGGCTGCCCAAAGAGAAGATTTTTTATAGATCCCCATATGAAAATCATTTGGAAAAAGCCTCACACGAAGAAATCTAGCCCAAAGATCATCCGAGAAAGTAAAAAGCCAGCAAAATTTTAAAGAAACAACATCATTAATGCGAGAAACTAGGAAAATATCTAAGCCTTCTTTCGTAAGAGGGGCATAAAACTTTTGTCAGCTGACAGTAACAAGCTTCCTAGTGTGAATATCACCAGCCCATATGAAATTCCTGATCCAAGTTTCTATCTCCTTCAAGAGAGATCTGGGCTCTGAATAAACATGAAAGAGAACAACACCATACCATTGGTGATGGATTTGACCAATTAGACCATTCCTATAATAGATTTGGAAGAAGCATTTCTAGGAATGCAACTTAACTTTGATCTTATCCATAATTGGCTAAAGACGAGATGATCTAGGCTTGCCAACAAACAAGGGAACACTCAGGTAAGTAAAAGAAATGAAGCCTTTGAAGAATCCAAGCAAAGCTCTAACTTGACCAATCCACTTGTTAGACATAACACCAAGAATAACAAACATTTTTTAGGACTAACAATTTGACCTGAAGCTTGACCATATTTGTGGAAAAGCTTCATCAAAGCAATGAGATTCTTTTTAGTACCTCTGCAAAAATTGAAGATATCATCAATATATAAAATGTAGGAGAGGGTGTTAAAATTCCTAGGACTGGCCATAGGAGTTAACAAGTTTGATTCCACCAGCTAACTAATTCACCTGCTAAGAACTTCTTCAGCCAAACAGAAAAGTAAAGGGGATAAAGGGTCCCCTTACCTAACCCCTTTCTTACATGAAATGTAGCCATAAAGAGACCCGTTAACTGAGAAAGAAAGGTGAGTTGATTTCAAAATGGTTTGATCCCATGAGAAAAAAGTAGGACAAAATCCAAAACCTTTAAGAACTTGGAGGAGAAAATTCCAGTCCAAGGTGTTAAAGGCTTTTCTAATATCAAATTTGATAGTCATGTTACCACAAAATATTTTTTTATCCAGCAAATTAAAAGCTTCTAAGGCAACACAGATACATTATGAAATGCTTATCCTTTGGATGAAACCTCGTTGATGGGGGGGAGATGATTTTAAGGGGAATTTGATCTAACCTATAAACCAAGACTTTGCTGATAATTTTGTATTGGAAGTTGGCCATGGCCATAGGTTTGTATTGGTCAATAGATTCCTTAGGTGGCTTCTTTAGGATGAGGGCAACAATGTTATAGAACAAAATTAATGTTGAAATTATAGGATACTGAGACACTACCTAATAGAGAAATACAACAATAAAGTTTTATCCCATTATGTGAGATCAGCTACATGGATCACATGCATGAAGTTATTCGAAATAGTTAAAAATCCAAAGTTTAAAAAATATTATTTAGTTTGAGATTTTTCTTAACTATTTCATCTAATATCCTTTTTGGGTATTCCTCTTTCTATTTTACAGGACTATAAATTATGCAATTTACTTTTTAATTGACAACTCTTATGACCTTTTTTATACGTGTTCAAACTACCTTAACTGATTTTTGGTCATCGTTTTTTTAATTTCACACCAATCTTTATTCGTATATTGTTATTCCCTATATTTTCCTTTCTTTTATGACCACACATTCATTTTAACATTTTCATTTCTACTACTTATACTTTTCTCTCATGTTGTCTGTTGAAAGCTCAACTTTCATTACCATATAGCATAGTTGGGCATATAGTTATGTGATAAAACTTAGCTTTGAGTTTGGTAGGTAGGTTTCGATCACAAATATCACTCGATGTTTTTCTCCATTTAAGTCATCCCACTAGTATCTTATGTGTTACATCCTTATTAATTTCTCAATCTATTATGTTGTTACTCTTTTTCATTGGAGTTTCTCTCTCACTGTGTCTCTTTATATCTACACAATAAAGAGATAGTGAGAGATCTCTAATAAAAATAAAGTAACATAATAAAAGATTTAAGACTTAAATCCACATCTGGTTCTATATTTTTATTATTGTGCAGTTTTAGTTTCTCAAAAAATAATTATTGCACATTTGATCCTCTATATTTTTAAAATTTAACAATTTTGGTCTAGTATTAGTTTGCTATCAATTTTTCTTAAGTGATTATGTGACACCTAAGTAATTATGTGATGTTGAAACACTCATATGATAAATTATGTGATAATCTGACATGCATGTTGACATGACATTAATAGTTCAAATTTTGGTTCTTACTGTCACTTTAACACATATATAACATAATATGTAGAAATCGTACATAGGTAAAAAATCTTAGATTTTACATAACAAAACATATCATAACAATCATTTCACAATAATCATCAGTTCATCAACCATCACATCAAGATTTAATCATCATATACCATGATCATCATTATCAATCAATGGCTATCACCATGATTCATCCATCAAACATCACATCATCAGTCTATCAATCATCGACAACAAAGACAGACTCGACTCCATGGAGATTTACACTACATGAACGATTATCTTGAGTACATCCCTTTACATAGTATTACTCTATGATTTGACCATTCAGGGAGACCCAGATTAATCCTGCAAAAGAAGTGTGATTTTATAGAAAATTGATGAGCGTGGATGGTGACTTACTTCAATAAGGCTTGCAAAGACCTTAACCTATCTAGGGATTCATCCACCCATCCATTCTATGGGCCCATTCATGTTAGGCACCACCGACAACCTCCAACATTAGGTTGAAAGTTTTCTAGCACCCACAACTTACGTGCCTACTCATAACACCAACAACTAAACTCGGATTCCTTGAAGTTTAAGATACAACACCTTTGTACCCACCATCTCACTCATGGTCAGTCTTAAGGATCTAAGTTTCACTATCAACTACAATCTATCCCATATACATCGAAAAGTCACTAAACCTCGTAGGAAGTAGTTCTCACCACTTCAACACACTATTTGAAGTCAAAACCTAGGGTGATACTTGGGAAGATACCTCACTAGGCAAGACCCCCAGATCGCTTTAGTGAGGCAGAGTTTTGGTGTTGAACTCACCATCCCAAGTATATCATTTTCATTTCAACAAAACCTTCCCCAAAGGCCATAAATAACTCTTGCAACACATATAGGTGGTTTGACAAGATTTTATCAATTATCATCAATGTTATCAAGATCACCACACCCACCTCATCAAACGATGTTCATATCATCATCAAGAAATCAACCAATACAACTTAAGACATTGTCATTCAATATAATTATATCATCATCAATATAATTCATTTCATCAACAATAAGAGCATAGATCAATCAAATCATATAATTATGCAACACTATACCATTATAATAACTTTACACTTCATGTTTAAGGTTAACAAAACGTCTCATGAGTTTTGGGTTACTATCTCCTTCATTTTCTATTATGCGCTTATGACATTCATAGCTTATAAAAATGACAAATAAATATATACTAACTCAATCAAGTTGGATCTTGTCTTATTTGAAAGATAAGAAGATTATCTTCAACTTTTATGTTTACCAAAAAACCTAGTTTGGAAGCATACTATACCTAAAATTACAATCTATATGAAACTTTTACTTATTACTGACAACTTGACCTTTGTCTACTAATTTAATCTTTTATAGATATATACACAATATTTTTAAGTGAAAAAAAGTCATTAGTTATCTAACATCCAGGGTTACAACTTTTGTGAAGACCACTTTTCCAAATAAAGTCTGTATAACTCAGTTTTAGACTCTTCAAGGATGCACTTAAGAGCAGGGTAAGGCATGCTTAAGCACCAATCCCTTTTTCCCTTTCTGACTACCTACACTTAAGTGAGGCCAAATGCACTTAAGCGACCAGTTACAATGGCCAACTCCCTAGTCATGCTTAAGCCTGACTCTAGGTGAGCTTAAGCACAACTGACCTGCAAGTTCATGTTTTTACTATTGAATCTCCTCCCAATGGATTCAATATGAATTCCAACTCAAATAGTTCAATGTTCAACAATAATCATCGAACAAAACACATTTTAATCGCTCAAAACAACAACACAAAATAAAGATTTTGAAGATGGGTTATGCTTCCCTTACCCATTAAATTCAAGGATCTAACTTTGAGAAGAAGGAATGAAGAAATAAGGAGACTTTAGGTCCAAGATGAAAACTTTATCCCACTCACACAACAGTTCCACACCACCCAAACCCCAAAAACCACATCAAAACCATGGAATGAATACTTTTATGAACAATCAATAAGGCTCATGGAGGGAAAACAAAAATGGAAGATGAGAGGGAAAAGAGGAGTGTTCCTTACCACTGAACTAACCCTCAAACTTGACTAAAGCACTGCCACAAGCTCTCTCGAGGAAAGGAATTCAAGATCTCAAACTCTTCAATGTAGGGTTGTCTTGTAGAGGAAGAAGGGAGTGAAATGAGAGTATTTTGAGTGTTATGATTCAGCTTTGAATAAATAGTACTGAGTTTATGACTCTCCCTCATATTTTTATTTCACCCCATCACTTCTTAAGCCCACCTAGTTCTCATCACTCCACTCATCTCAGCTCAAACATTCTAAAGCTTACTATTCACGCCTAAAACAAGGTTTTTGAATTTGTAATCATAAACACATATATAAATATCACAAACCATCACCTGGTAATTAAGTAATTAACTACAAACACTTTAATTAAATTTAATTGCTCTAGCAATTTAATTACAATCACTAAATCATGCATTATGAAATCACAATGTTATATCATTTCTCAGCTAGCATGTCAATGTCATATCATCACTTAGATGTCATGTCTATAATTTTTATTTAAGAGTTGACAAGAGTCACTAACCTAAAACTAAAGTAGCTAAAATTAAAAACTATAAAAACTAAATGTGCTATAAAAAAATTTGGTGGACCAAATTCCACAATCATAAAACTATAAGAGACAAAATTGGATTTAAGTTGTGATTTAAATTTATGCTTATAGAAGAACAAAAAATTAAATTAATAATCAAGATTTACATATTCACCTTTTTCTCTTTTTTTATTGACCAGATATATTCATTTTTTTTTCTTATAATTATGAGTTTCATAAAAGAATATTATGAGATACTATTTTAATTTTTTACAAAAAATAATAATTTATTCTCTTGATTGACTTCACAAGAAAAAAGAGGAAAATAGATTATTTTTATATTATATATTTAGTTATTTTTCTAATATATATATATATATATATATATATATATAAATTATATATTAGTATGTATCCATCTTTATGGACGTGTGAGCTCAAGTAATTGAATTGCATAGAAGTGTTGGCTTAAGTGTCTAGGCCGACAAATAATAAAATTATATATATAAATAAGTGAAAAAAATAAGTAGGAAAAAACTATGAGTGGGAAAATGAATAAAAAGATAATACAAATGGATGAGAAAAAATGAACAAGAAAAATAATTCCAACTAGAGAAGAAGAAAAACTATGTAAATAGGAAAACATGAAAACGAGTTTGTTACGGACCTGACAAAGACCCTTATTATAGAAGGTTCAAGAAGGGCTAACAACTAAGAGGAAACAGTCTAAGTCTGAATCTCAATAGTATCCAAGAGGATCTCAACTACTGATTCTAATATAGATATGACAGCAACAAACCCTAGAGGTAATATCTATAAATAAGAGGTTAAACCTACAAGGTGCGCACATTCAAAACCCTCTCTCTTTTAGCTATCACTGTGCACACACCCCACACCTTGATTATGTTGTTCATATTATTATGCGCAGTGATCCGTTGATCTCTAGGATATCTCTCCCTTAGGTACTTGAGAGTGGGAAAACAGATCCAACATTAACATACCAATCACATGGCTGGACATCTCTGTCCCAAGGACAGAACATTGACACCGTCTATGGGAACGTTCAACTTCAAATCCCACGTTCCCAATGGTAAACATGAGAAGTAACAATCAGATTGCATCCAAACTCGAAGGTTGAGAAGGACGGAAACTTTCATCCTTTAATCTTCTCGATCTCCTTGTTTAACTGTTACATCTTGCTGAAACTTTTACAGCAAGTTCGTGACTCACCATTTTTTACATCTAATGGTTGGTTTCATAGAGATGAGGCTTGTAGCATCACTGAAAATTCCCAAACCGAACTGGTTCTGAATCTGTTTTCTGAAGTAGCTAGGCAGCTGTATTGCGAGGGACATTTCTCTCATATTAACCGTTGGATTTCGTTCAAACTTTGCGGAAAGGTTAATAAAATATTTTTATACATTTTTACTATTCAAATCATTCATTGAATTTTTTTAAAGAGAGTTTTTCAATTGGAAACAGAGGTTATCATAATTCCTGCTCTGTTCTATCTTGTTTCCGGCAGTGATATTGAGAAAGAATTATCTGTTAGCTCAACCGTTGGATTGTCCTCAAATTTGGTCAGTATGTTCCTCTCTTGAAATATATTAATTTGACCGTTGGGATTTATGAGTTATTATTTTTGGTGGTAGGAATTAATTTCATACAGAAGCCTATTTTGTATGCTTACCTCTTGTGATGTTTTGGTACAACTTTTGTTGAAATTGTTTGTTAATTGTAATGGTTGCTGGAACCCTTTGTGTAATCTCATTTTATTGATAGTGAAGAATTTGGGTGGACTTCGAGATAGGTCCCGTGATTTTTACTTCTCACATTGAGAAGATTTTCTCAGCTTATAGAGTAGCGCTTCAAATGGAGGAGCATGGAGAACCCAGCTCATAATGAGAACCGAGGAATGTTGTACAAATAAAAGTCAATCCGGGCATGCAGTTGCGAGGCATTGAGTCCAGTTGAGATTTCATCCGCGTCGCTAAATCGGATGATGGGCCCATGGGAAATGATAAAATTCGATTCCCACCCAATAATGGTGAAAGCATAACAACCGCAAATCAAAATCCTAATATGATGGGTGTAGAGCACAAGCAAAAGCTAAGTCTTCTCCCCCTTTTCTAATATGAAGTGTCAGAAATCATTCTTTCTAATATTTTTATAATAATATATGTGTAAAATATTATTTTTTTTGTATCTCAAATATAATTACTGTAAGAGATTGATTAATCAATTAATGTTGGTAATAAATTCATGTTTATTATTAAATGAATAAATTGTTGAAGTCAATTAATGTGATCGAGAGTGCTAGGGTTATGAAACTGAAATCAATTCCTAATTACCCTTGTTGCACCAAGAACACGATCTGTGCTGGATGTACCGTGATGTTAAGGATTATGGAGATAATTTATAATTTTGAGTTTATATACGTAGCCAACCCATGAATCAATTTTTGTGCTGTTGAAGTTTTTATGATAACTATTATAATGCACCATGATGTGAATGATGCCTTTCGTCAATTATACAATAATTGTCATTACAATTTTGGAACAATTGATTTTATTTAGTATGTATAAGAACATAATCTTTATGATAGATTTATAATAACTATTCCAGCCAGTTATTTTTCACAATACATTTGTGGAAAATATGCTTTTAATCATCTGCAGTATTGTGATTAATCACCGAATATTCTTCATAGGGACAATGATACCCGAGAGTGGAAGTTTACTCGACCAGCTATTGAATCCGACAATTTCCTTTACCCGACCAGTGTAGCCTGTACTTGGAAAATTGTTTGGAAGATGCTGAAAGTTAACGATATGAATAGGGGTGATTGTCATTGATTGGAAATAAAGCGTTCATATATCGCTTTTCCACCATAATATAGCCTGGCAAAATCAAGAAAGAGAGGCAAAGAAAAAGAAATTGCCTGATTATTTTTCCCAGCATTGGGCAAAGCTGATCCTGTATTGTTGGCAAGCAACTACACAACATTGTTGGGCTAACGTTCCACCTTAACATGGGTTCAAGAACCTAGGCTTATATCATTGCATCGACAAACGAATCATGAAAACAACGTGGAATTGGTTTGAACCACATAGATCTATTAGTCAAGTATGTTATTGCATTCCTTAATGAACTTGCAACAAATACAGTATAAGCGTGCAACAGTCAAACGAATTCAAGTTCTAGCGAAACACAGCTACTCGTATACAGTAGAAGTTAACAAGATATTTGTCAAAGCAAATAATCTTGAAGGATTAGTACGAGTTATTGAGGGCTCATCACGCCACCGCCCATAGATTCTGATCTGTGTCTCAACAAGCACTGGATTCTTGTTCCACAAAGTTGGCCCACAAAAATAAAGTAAATCAGCAGGGTATGTGGAAGTTGGAGTTGATTGATCACCTCCTTAATAAGGTTAAAAAAGAAAGTAACAAACTGTACTCTTGAAGCCGATGAGGGCCCCACAACACAAACTATGCTCGGTCAACTTTGGAACGACAACTACTTATAAAAAGTAAGTAATATATTCATTTGGATCGTGTAATGTCCCGTATGCATCCGGTTCATTAACATTCATTTATGGCCATTAACGCAGCAATTAACAAAGATAATTAATTCGGAAGCGATAAACAAAAATGACGTCATCACACGTCAATATTAACACCCACTGAACATTATATATGGTGAATTCTCAATATGTACAATGTCTATACAAAACTGTGCATAATCCCCTCAGGGTACAAAACATCAGGCATAATCAAAATATTGAGCTAACAAGCTCTCAAAATCTATGCCTAAGGTTCACACAGAACCTATCCCTACACGGGCCTCTCGCCTTGGGATCCACTATCCGCTCCCAGAGCATCACCTGCGAAACATATAATCCCTAACAAGGGTGAGATAACAATCTCAGTAAACTCAGGGTCCTTGGAGGTCTTTCCTCCCCCTGGTTCACTTTCATGGCATATAATATCAAAATTTGTATCACATCATCTAGCCATCACAGCTCTCAGAACATGTCACATGTATATCACAACACAAATATAACAAATACATATAAAACATTTCCTTAGAAAGATCATCCACTAAAGGGAACATTCTCTCAGGACTCTGCGCACATTGCCTGAGGAAGATCATCCACTGAAGGGCACATTCCCTCAGGACTTTATGTCAATGCCTGAGAAAGATTATCCACTGAAGGGCACATTCTCTCAGCACTTACTCTGATATCTATGACACTTCCGAGGGAAGATCATCCACTTAAGGCACATTTCCAAAGGAAGTCCATAAAAAATCTATTCTACTGGCCAGAGAATTTCATCAATCACACAACATATCATCACAGTGTATATCATATACATGTCCTCAACCAAAGTAGTAACACACAATTTCAATACACATGCATCATGATATACAATAATCATCACTCCCTCGGAGTATGGTGGAACACAGTCAATGGGAAACACTCCCAAGAACAAAGAGCTTACCTGCTCTGAGTGCTACACTGGCTCTCCCGACCTCGTGGTCACACTCACCAGTAACCTCTGTATCATGCCCTATATAAAGGCATACCAGAATCAATAACGGTTCACAACCGCTAAAAAGAGAAGAAAAGTTATCATTTCTATAACAATCCATTTATCACTCTATTTCAAGCTTTTATGGGCTAGTCACCTAACAGGTGATTTACAGACCCTCAATAGGATCTATCTCAGCCTAACCAAGGCACTAGAGTCTCTCTAAGGCTATGCATAAGCCAATCTCATGCCCTAACCAGACCATATTTCATTGATTATCAAGTTCATCAAAATGGTTACTTCAACACTTTTTCACCGTTTATATGGTCCCCTGAACATATTTTGTAAAAGCACCTAGGCTCATACATGTCATAATACCCTCCATTTAACCAACACTCTTCCTACTCATGCATATCTCAGAGTCAAAACCAAACTTCATCAAAAGTCATGTTTCAAAGTTCAATATTCATCAGAACAACCTCCTGAGCATACTTTTCTAAAGAATCCAAGCCTAATTCCAGCCGTAACACATATGGATCACTATTCATCCCAAGAACAACTTCATAAATCAGTCGGTAAAACTTGAGTTTCTTACCTCTAAACTGTCGAGGAAGGCTGGAGAATCACTTCTTCAAGCTTTAGCGTCCTTGAATCGCCTTCTTTCCCTTCCAAATCTCAGTTTTGAGGAATTCCCTAGAGAACTGAATCTCTCCGATTGATGGTTTTCTCTAAGGACTGAGGTTGGAATCTAGCTCATAGAGAAATTCTAAACAACTTTCTAGTTGGGTGGAAAGTGTTTAGATGAAGAATGGAGAAGATATGAAGCTTCTCTGGTCGTTAATGGTGGAAAAGGGTTCGAGGAAGGAGAAGATGAGATTTTTCTCCCCAAAACGTTCAAAATGACCCTTTTATAAGGTCCTGCCCGTGTTCCCACGCTAATAGGGCAATTTTGGCGCTATTCGCGCCAAATTCCCGAGTCTGGACGTGTTCCTGGCACTAATCACGCCACTCTGGCGCTAATCGCGCCAGATTCCAGTGAAAATTGGCCTCTAGCGCACCTCTCGTGCTACTAGCGTCGTTTCTGGCGCTATCGGCGCCAATCTGGCGCTACTGGCGCCACTTTCCACGCTAACGGCGCCAGATTACAGACAGGCCCAACAATTTTTTTTTTTTTTTGGAAATCATGGTTATTATATTCACCCCACCTTTTTAAGAATTGTGACAGCAAAATTCGAGTCCATACCCGTCAAGCAACTCAGGGTATAGCTGCAAAAGCTCCTACTCTCGCTCCCAAGTCGCCTCCTCAGGTGTCCTTCCTTCCCACTGGACTTTGACTATGGGAATGGTCCTACTCCGAATCTTCTTTTCCATCCTGTCCAGAATCTGTACTGGTCGTGTAGGACAAGTCAGATTCTCCTTAATCTGAACGGTGTCAGACTCCACCACATGCGAAAGGTCTGACACATATCTCCTCAGCTATGACACGTGGAAAGCATCATGCAGCCCTGACAATTAGGGAGGCAAAGCTAGCCTATAGGCCACTGGTTATACTCTCTGGAGAATCTGGTAAGGACCAATGAACCTAGGACTGAGCTTCCTCACACCCAATGCCCGTCCAACACCTGTGACTGGAAATAACCTCAGGAATACATGATCGCCCTCATCAAACTGCAATGGGTGATGCTTGCTATCGTAATAGCTCGTCTGCCAACTCTGAGCCCGCAATAACTTATCTCTAATCATGCGGATCTGCTCAGAAGTGTCCTGAACCATCTCAGGTCCAAGAAGCTGTCTTTCACCTACCTCAGTCCAACAAACAGGAGTCTTGCACCTCCGGCCATACAATGCCTCATAAGGTGTCATGCCTAAACTAGCATTAAAACTATTATTATACAAGAACTCCACCAATGGTAGGTATTTATCCCACCTAGTACCTTGCTTCAAAGTACAAGCTCTCAACATATCCTCGAGAGTCTGGATAGTCCTCTCTATCTGACCATCTGTCTGTGGGTGGTAGGCTGTGCTAAGCCTCAACTGGGTCCCAAAAGCCTCCTGAAGTGCACTCCAAAATCTAGAAGTGAACTTCGGATCTCTATCACTGACAATACTCTCAGGGACACCATGCAGTATGACAATCTCTCTGACATATAGCTGAGCCAACCTCTCTGCAGTAAAGTCAGTCCGAATAGGTAAGAAGTGAGCGGACTTGGTCAGCCTATCCACAATCACCCAGATTGAGTCACAACCAGTCTGAGTCCTTAGTAGTCCAATCACAAAATCCATGGAAATGCTATCCCATTTCCACTCTGGAATCTGTAAAGGCTGTAGTAAACCCGACGGTTTCTGATGCTCAATCTTCACCTTCTGACATACCAGACACTTAGCCACATGCTCAGCTATATCTCTCTTCATCCCTGGCCACTAGAACTTCCTCTTAAGGTCTTGATACATCTTGGTGGCACCTAGATGAATGCTAAACTGACCCTTATGAGCCTCAGACAGAACTGCATCCATCAACTCGCTCTTAGGCACAACGATCCGATCTTGGTACAACACCAAGTCATGAGTCTCCCAAGCAACTTCCTGCTAACCAATCATGGCCCTCACAGTCTCATCCTGCTTCTGAGCCTCTTGAATCCTCCGTATTAAATCATTATCAACCTTGGTCTCTCTCAACTCAAGACCACCAGGTCCTTTTGTCACAGTCAGGTGCATATCTCTAAACTGCTCAATCTGAGA
Organism: Glycine latifolia; assembly: GCA_013407115.1. Classification (NCBI taxonomy): domain Eukaryota; kingdom Viridiplantae; phylum Streptophyta; class Magnoliopsida; order Fabales; family Fabaceae; genus Glycine; species Glycine latifolia. Next base: position 14,902,043 of record CM023958.1, on the reverse strand, counting down.
TCATCATGCAGGCAACACTCACATGCTTCCTGCTCAAGGCATCAGCAACAACATTTGCCTTGTTGGGATGATATCTCAACTCAAAGTCATAATCTTTGAGGAACTCCATCCACCGTCTCTGTCTCATATTCAAATCCATCTGATCAAAAAGATACTTGAGACTCTTGTGGTCACTGAATACCACTAACTTGGCACTATACAAGTAATGCCTCCTAACCTTTAGAGCAAAGACAATAGCTACAAGCTCTAAATCATGTGTAGGATAATTCTCCTCATGTGGCTTCAACTACCTGGAAGCATAGGCAACCACTCTCTTCTCCTGCATCAACACACATCCAAGCCCTTGCTTGGAAGCATCACAATAAACCTCAAAACTTCCCTCAGGATCAGGAAAAGTCAACACTGGAGCTGTGGTCAGCCTCTCCTTCAATCTCAGGAAGCACTCCTCACATTCATGAGTCCAGACAAATGGTGTACCCTTCCTGGTAAGGCGGGTCAAAGGTAACACCATCTGTGAGAACCCCTGAATGAATCTTCGGTAGTAACCTGCCAGTCCAAGGAAACTATGAATCTCTGAAACATTATTGGGCCTCTCCCAAGTCATCACAGCTTCTATCTTACTGGGATCAACTGCTACCCCAGCTGCAGAAATCACGTGGCCAAGAAATATCACCTCTGATAACCAAAACTCACACTTCGACAATTTAGCATACAACTGATCATTCCTCAACGTCTGAAGAACAATCCTGAGGTGCTCGGCATGCTCCGTCTCCGTCTTGGAGTAGATCAGTATGTCATCAATAAACACCACCACGAACTGATCTAAGAAAGGTCTGAATACGCCGTTCATATAGTCCATGAACACTGTAGGGGCATTCATCAGACCAAAGGGAATGACCTGATACTCATAGTGACTGTACCGAGACCTGAAAGCTGTCTTTGGTATGTCTGCGGGCTTAATCTGAATCTGGTGATATCCAGATCGCAGGTCTATCTTGGAGAACACACAGGCTCCCCTCAACTAATCAAGCAAATCATCAATCCGAGGCAAATGATACTTATTCTTTATAGTAACCTTATTCAGCTGCCTGTAATCCACACACAAATGCATACTCCCATCCTTCTTCTTCACGAAAAGAACCGGTGCTCCCCATGACGACACACTCGGTCTAATAAACACTTTGGACAACAAGTCCTCAATCTGTACCTTTAGCTCTTTTAACTCTAAAGGAGACATACGATAAGGAGCTATAGATATGGGTCCCACTCCTGGAACCAAGTCAATGGAAAACTCAATCCCTCTATCTGGTGGAAGCTGGGTAATCTCCTCCAGAAATACATCAACAAACTCACTCACCACCGGAATCTCTGATAGATCTACCCCCTGCCCCTCCTCTGCTGCACTCAGCAAAAGATAGCCCTGAGCTTTTCCCTTCATTTCCTTGCAAATTTGCAAGACCGAGAGAAACGAAGTGAAACTCAAGCTGACTCCATCTGAAGGCACTACAACCTTCCTATAACAACAATCTAGCATAATGCCATACTTGGCCAACCAATCCATACCCAAAATAATCTCAAGGGTAGGTATCGCAAGGCAATACAGATCAACACTGTACTCTCTGCCCTTAAACTAAAAATGCACATCTCTGCAGCACATAACCACCCTACACTGCCCCTTAGAGGTGGTGGTAAACTCCATAGGAGAAGAAAGTCTGAACATCGGCAAGTTCAGCCCTAAAGCAGTGCGATCACTAATAAAAAAGTGAGTAGCTCTAGAGTCAAATAAAACCCTCACATCATACACATCTATCAGAATAGTACCTCTGATCAAATCAAGAGCTCTAGCTGCCTCTCTAGCATCCACTATGTAGATCCGGCCTACTGTAGGTGCTACTGATATCACTTGAACAGCTAAAGCCTGGCTGCCTGCCTGCGGACACTCTTTAGCATAGTGGCCATGCTTGCCACATCTATAACATACAAGCTAACCAGTGGGGCACACTCCCCAATGATTCCTCCCACAAGTATTACACTTGGGAGGTGGAACCGCTCTCTGTGGTGCTCCTCTCTGACTAGGGCCCTTCTTGAACCTGTCCGCTAAATAATGAACTCTCAAATCTCTGCCCTTGCCCTTCATGGATGGGCCTGGACCACTGGGTCTCCTCACCTCCTGTCTCACGAAGGAAATAGGATGGCTGCCACTGTGCCTCCTGATCATATGCTCCACCTGTCGGCATTGTCTCACCAGACTGCCTAAATCTCGGGACCCACTACCAGCTATCTTTTCCTCAATGCAATCTCTAAGTCCTCTCTGGAACTTAGCTGCAAGAACCTCTGCATCAGGTAGAACTCTCCTGAAATGCGCATACTTAGCCAATTCATTGAACTTGGCCAAGTACTCATCCACTGACATCCGCCCCTGGACAAGGCCCTCAAACTTGGCCTACTTCTGCTCTCTAGCATCTTTGGAAAAGTATCTGTCTAGAAACTGGGCCTCAAAAGTCTGCCAAGTGATAGCCTCACCCTGGCCTCTCAACAACTGTGATGTGGTGACCTACCACTCATGTGCATCTCCCTGAAGCATATATGTGGCATAGAGAAATCTCTGATGGTCTGAACACTCCATCACTGCCTCTCTAGAGCCTGCAACCATCTGGCAGCAGTAATGGGATCATACTCCCCATGAAAAACTGGAGGGTCATGCTTACGGAAAGCAATGAGCATCTTCCCTCTAGCAGCTGTATCCTCCTCAACATCTGATTGGGACAACCGGTCCCCTCTGTGGTGGCTAGGCCCATCAGAGTGATGGCTACCTCCACCCTGGTGGCGACTACCCTCGCCCTCATACGTAGGTGCTGGAGAGGGTCCTTTGTCCTCTCTCCGGAGAGATCTCAACTCCTCATCGGCATTCAACAAGGCCTCATTCGCCTGCCTGTTTGCAGCTATCTCATGTTGCATAGCTACCAAGGTGGCTGTTACTGGGTCGGGTTGTCCATCTGCACCCGCCGTCTCACTATTATTCCAACTCCTCACCATGGCACTGCACATGTCACATAAAAGGGTGAGTTGATCAGGCCCACACTCAATGACCACACATGCAATAGTTATAATGAGCACCTAAAACATTAGTGAATAACACCCAATTCACCATACATAATGCTTCCCTATGAAACTGCTCTGATACCATAAAATGTAACGCCCCGTATGCATCCGGTTCGTTAACATTCATTTATGTCCATTAACACAGCAATTAACAAAGATAATTAATTCGGAAGCGATAAACAAAAATGACGTCATCACACGTCAATATCAACACCCACTGAACATTATATATGGTGAATTCTCAATATGTACAATGTCTATACAAAACTGTGCATAATCCCCTCAGGGTACAAAACATCAGGCATAATCAAAATATTGAGCTAACAAGCTCTCAAAATCTATGCCTAAGGTTCACACAGAACCTATCCCTACACGGGCCTCTTGCCTTGGGATCCACTATCCGCTCCCTGAGCATCACCTGCAAAACATATAATCCCCAACAAGGGTGAGATAACAATCTCAGTAAACTCAGGGTCCTTGGAGGTCTTTCCTCCCCCTGGTTCACTTTCATGGCATATAGTATTAAAATTTGTATCACATCATCTAGCCATCACGGCTCTGAGAACATGTCACATGTATATCACAACACAGATATAGCAAATACATATAAAACATTGCCTGAGAAAGATCATCCACTGAAGGGCACATTCTCTCAGGATTCTGCGCACATTATCTGAGGAAGATCATCCACTGAAGGGCACATTCCCTCAGGACTTTATGTCAATGCCTGAGAAAGATCATCCATTGAAGGGCACATTCCCTCAGGACTTACTCTGACATCTACGACACTTCCGAGGGAAGATCATCCACTTAAGGGCACATTTCCAAAGGAAGTCCATAAAAAATCTATTCTACTGGCCAGAGAATCTCATTAATCACACAACATATCATCACAATGTATATCATATACATGTCCTCAAACAAAGCAGTAACACACAATTTCAATACACATGCATCCTGATATACAATAATCATCACTCCCTTGGAGTATGGTGGAACACAGTCAATGGGAAACACTCCCAAGAACAAAGAGCTTACCTGCTCTGAGTGCTACATTGGCTCTCCCGACCTCGTGGTCACACCCACCAGTAACCTCTGTATCACGCCCTATATAAAGGCATACCAAAATCAATAACGGTTCACAACCACTAAAAAGAGAAGAAAAGTTATCATTTCTATAACAATCAATTTATTAGTCTATTTCAAGCTTTTAAGGGCTAGTCACCTAACAGGTGATTTACAGACCCTCAACAGGATCTATCTCAGCCTAACTAAGGCACTAGAGTCTCTCTAAGACTCTGCATAAGCCAATCCCATGCCCTAACCAGACCATATTTCAATGATTATCAAGTTCATCTAAATGGTTACTTCAACACTTTTTTACCATTTATATGGTCCCCTGAACATATTTTGTAAAAGCACCTAGGCTCATACATGTCATAATATCCTCCATTTAACCAACATTCTTCCTACTCATGCATATCTCAGAGTCAAAACCAAACTTCATCAAAAGTCATGTTTCAAAGTTCAATATTCATCAGAACAACCTCCTGAGCATACTTTTCTAAAGAATCCAAGCCTAATTCCAGCCCTAACACAAATGGATCACTATTCATCCCAAGAACAACTTCATAAATCAGTCGGTAAAACTTGAGTTTCTTACCTCTAAACTGTCGAGGAAGGCTGGAGAATCACTTCTTCAAGCTTTAGCGTCCTTGAATCGCCTTCTTTCCCTTCCAAATCTCAGTTTTGAGGAATTCCCTAGAGAACTGAATCTCTCCGATTGATGGTTTTCTCTAAGGACTGCGCTTGGAATCTAGCTCACAGAGAAGTTCTAAACAATTTTCTAGTTGGGTGAAAAGTGTTTAGATGAAGAATGGAGAAGATATGAAGCTTCTCTAGTCGTTAATGGCAGAAGAGGGTTTGAGGAAGGAGAATATGAGATTTTTCTCCCCAAAACGTTCAAAATGACCCTTTTATAAGGTCCTGCCCTTGTTCCCACGCTAATAGGGCCATTTTGGCGCTATTCGCGCCAAATTCCCGAGTCTTGACATGTTCCTGGCGCTAATCGCGCCAGATACCAGTGAAAATTGGCCTCTGGCGCACCTCCCGCGCTACTAGCGCCGTTTCTGGCGCTATCGGCGCCAATCTGGCACTACTGGCGCCAATCTCCACGCTAACGGCGCCAGATTACAGACAGGCCCAGCAAATTTTTTTTTTTTTTTTTGGAAATCATGGTTATTATAGATCGGTCCATCCAAATTAAGGTACATGCCTCTTCTTTATGTTTCTCTTATATATTATCAATTAATTATGCACCAAATTGGTCTCATAAAAGTTGAGTATAAGTGTTGTGATTATAAGTGACCAAAGCTTTAAATTGCCAAAAGGCATACCCGTGAGTTCAACTCGTTGTTTGAAGCATAGAATTAGTAGAAAATAATTCCTATGGTTGACTGACACATAGCCGATTGTTGGTGATACATACCTGAGCCTGGACTACACCGCCCGAGTCATCAAAGAGGTATGGTACAAGCCAAAAACGTCAATCGGGTTTGCTTCGTCGGGTTGGAGTGCTTCCCTTTTTGTAGATTCCACAGAGAATAATAAACAACCAAACAATGATGAACTCAGCCATGAAGCTACAAAAGACACTCATGCAGTATCATTGAGAAGAGCAAAGAAATCCGGAAGAAATCAAATGTTGATCTCGATAGTAGCAGGAACCGGGTTAGATATTTGCAGGAATCCGAAAAAGTCCTCCTTGGCCAGGATTAAAAGAGAGCAATTTTATGCTCCATTCCAACGGCAGTACTGATTATTCGTTGTTATTACCATTATTATCCATGTTATTGTTATTTTTTGGATTTACAGTTTCAGAACAAAACACCAATTGACATGGAGAGGACATGATACATGCCAAACTTCTTCATATATTCAACAAATGGGGCCTAAATTAAAAAGTCCTTCAAAGAGGTAAAACTGGTCTCCGTAACCATAAAACTTCGAAAGAACCAGCCCTCCGGGATATAAATGGTGTATCGGTCCTCCGGGATATAAATGGTGTACCGGTTCTCTGAGATATAAATGGTATGTTAAATAAAGACCGACACTTCGGGATAAAAATGGTTCACAAATCAAATGGCAAGAGAAATGCCAGCGAATGAAGCCGGGTTGTTAAACAAAGATTAAGGCGGTAAAGCCAAATGAAAAAGCTATGGCAAACAAAGCCGGGTTTAATGTAAAGTCACCAAAAAAGAACCCAGGCTCGAAGAGTAAGGGAGGACGCTTCTGAAATTTGAAATCAGGGCCAGGTTCGAAGAGTAAGGGAAGACGCTTTTGAAATTCGAACCGGGTCAAAAACTCAAGTTATAAGAGATCTTGAGGGTAAAGCCCAAGAAAGGGTTAAAAACTCAAGAAGTGATTGCTTAAGGGTAAAACTTGAACTGGTTAAAACCTTCAGCTAATGAAACTTAGGCAATGCCGAATTAAAAATCTGAAACCGAGATATTTAAATCTGGGTTTAGATAAAATTGGGGTATAAAAATAAACCTTCATGGATATTATGCATCAAAGTTGTATTCTGGGCTAAGAAGGTGAACCGTCATGATGACCTTGATTAGGTTGAAATGTTTAAGATCTTGGTTAAAAACTGAGTTTGAACATGTGACAAATTGCCCTTGGTCCAAATTGAATTCCGGTAGTATGAGCTGGAAGGTAATATGGAGATTTAGATGAAACCTTCGCATAATATAATAGATAGTTTTTAATACCAGATGAATATTCAAGCAGACTCTGCATAAAATATTTTTGATATTGGCCAAGTCATTGAATAGAACTCTAAAAAGTGTTTGGGTTCATATGTTAATGTGAAAATGAATTTCGGAATTATGTCCGATTTCATTGAATAGAACTCTAAAAAGTGTTTGAGTTCATATGCTAATGTGAAAATGAATTTCAGAATTATGTCTGATTTCATTGAATAGAACTCTAAAAGTGTTTTGAGTTCATTTATCAAAAATCAAAAGGTGTGTGCCTTTTCTTATAATAATCCGAGTTAGGGGAGAAACCTGTCGTTGAAACAGATAAACCCCGAAACCCGGATATTTGACAATCACAAGAAGGAATAAAAATTCACGGTCATAATTCAACCTGGCTTTAATGTTTGGGGGCAATTCATAGTTAGAATTCAAGTGAATCCGAAGTTCATTGAAACTAGGATAAAAAATATGATTTTTCGAAGTGAATCCGAGTTCATTGGATAGAACTCTAGAATTTGTTCGAATTCATAAATAAAATAAACCTATTTTGGTTTGAAAAATTCGATAATATATCCGAGTTAGTAAAGTAAAAAGCCTAAAAATTTAGGCAAATGTGATGCACAGGAAGTTCAACATAATATACACCCCAGCAACCCGGACTATCAGATTACCGGGCTGAGGGGCAACTGTTATGGACTTGACAAAGGCCCGTATTATAGAAGGTCCAAGAAGGGTTAATAGCTGAGATGAAACAGTCTAAGTCAGAATCTCAACAGTATCCAAGAGGATCTCAACTACTGATTCTAATCTAGATATGATAGCAACAAACCCTAGAGGTAATCTCTATAAATAAGGGGTTAAACCTACAATGTGAGCACATTCAAAACCTTCTCTCTTTTAGCTGTCACTGTGCACACATCCCACACCTTGATTATGTCGTTCATATTATTATGCACAGTGATCCGTTGATCTCTAGTGTATCTCTCCCATAGATACTTAAGAGAGGACAAACAGATCCAACATTAACATACCAGTCATGTGACTGGACATCTCTGTCCCAAGGATAGAACAGGGTTGGAAAATATTATTTAACTTGGCAGAAAAATATATATGTGAGGAAAAAAAACTATGCAAAGGGTAAAAAATTATGGGAAAAAAACAGTCTCACTTATTATATACTAGCATATATAATAACAAAAAAAGTTTCATTCGTGCCTTTTCTTTATTAAAAATTATAAATAAATAAATAAATACACCCTTGCGATGGGGAATTTGTCGGAAATATATGAGCTTACAGTGATAAAAGGAAGGGAGTTCTAAATATAAAAATAAAAATGGCACCGAAATTGAGGACCCACATACATATAATGACCATAATCAAGGTTGACGAGAAACATGGCAGGTGAACTTTGACTGAAGTCGGCATTTTTGCGACGTCTAACACATAAATCTTCAACTCGATCTACTGTTATGTGAGGTCTAAAATAATTACATAGCCATTAGCCAATGTGTCTAGAGTTGAAATGCTGAATTATATAATGCTCATAATTTTAATTTAATTATATAATAAATAAACTAATACACATATAAAAATAATCACTGTGTCTTCTTGGAGTTTATACAAGCTCTTGACGTGAGGCTGACAACACCTCTGAATTTTAGCTTATATTATTGAAGTCAAAACTGTTGGTTTCAGTATATAAAGAAGCCAGACTCATATGATGATGATAAGAAGAAAACATTGATGCCAAAAAGAAATTGTATCTATTTTTGGAAAGAATACTCTATGGAAGTTAAGCAGAGTGAAGAAATTAATGGCAACGAGGTGATTTTCTTTATTCTGTGCCTTTTTGAGTGCTTGAGTTTCTTTTTTGAAGAGATCTTAGCTTTGGCATTTTAGAAATTTACCTATCCCTTGGATATTCATTTTGGTGGTCTTGATGTGTATAATTAGCAGTATGAAGCTAAGCCTAGGAATTGTTACTATTACAATTTTACTCCATTAAACGATAGAAGTCAATGAAATACATATCAAATTATAGGGATATGGTGCTTACATGCTAGCTTTAGTTCATAAAAGTTTATGTCTATGAATCTACAGTTTAATAATCAAAAGAGAAAAGTTAATCGAGAGATACTTCACAATTTTTTTTTCCATTTGACAAAGACTGGTCTTATTTCCCATGTTTGAGTCAATTATCTCATGCTCCTTAAGATGTAGTATTAATGAAATTAAAGGCCAGGTCATGTGATAAGTATCAAAGAAGTACTCAAGAAGATTATTGAACATAAACATGAATGATAGTATAGAACTAGTTTGAGTCATAAAGTAGCTTGATTTGGGCGAGGAAATATATTCAGTTATCTCCAGTCGTCTAGTGCTTCTTACAAATAATGTTCCAGATTTTGCAAGAATATATTGATATATTAGCCCTTTGACGAGCAAGTCACTATTAAGAAAAAATAATACAAACTTATCATCCTTGATAGTATGTAATTGAACCAGTTATAAAATATAACTAGATATATAGTTGAGAATAAGAACTTAAGGTTGAAGGAAGAAAAAATTATAAGTTTTAATTTTTTTTATATTCTAACAAAAATTAACAATTAATATTAATAAAAAAAAATAGTTTGAAGTTGAATGATAGGGCATATATAACAGTTTTATGTAATTACATACATATTGTAAAATAATTTTGTATTATCGTCTAATTATAAACTGTTATATATAATTTTAATATCTTAAATACTTCAACTGTGCTGATGGATAAACAGATATATGAAGAAAAGAAATTCTAAGACAAAACAATATGCTGTATTGCTTTGTATGTGTCTGTGCTTTCGCTTTCCATAAATTGAGGGAGGCGAAGAAATATTTTGATTACCTATTAAATATCGGATGAACCTCCAATTATCCAAATGTTGGGTTTGTGTGTGCCTGTGACTAACCTCATTAGAACGAAGAGAAATTTAAATGTTGCTCAACCAAAAAATGTTAGTGGTACTCATGATCTATTTTGAGAGGGAATAATGATGACGTCGGAAGTTTGTTTAGTTTAAAGATATATTACATTTTGCCCTATTATAGTTTCATAATTTATTTTATACTTGGCTTCAAAAAAAGAAAAAATTTATTTTATACTTTTGATCATTAAACTCCTTAAATTTGTTTGGTGCAGTAAACCCTTAATTTTCTTTCTTCTGTACTAGTAAATTACTAAATTATCTGTCGCTTATATTTGTTTAATATAGCTACCATACTATATATTTATTTATCAACATTTTTTAACCATCCTTTTAACATTTTTTTATTTCAATATAAATTTTAAATTCAGAAATAAAAAATATAAAAACGTTATGTTCAAAAAGTATAAAATTATATAAAAAATATAATTAATTTAAACACGGCTTTAAATTGCAATGCAGATACACAGAATTTGCGACCATATAGTGACTAATTATAAAATTATTACTTTTAATTTCTATCTAATTTTTCAATATTTTAAAATCTACAAAGCAACTCTGATTGTAGTCATAGTTTCCAATCTTTAGATTAAGTATTATTGTATATTTTTTTTATATATGCGAGTCAATGTACTAACATTCCTACGCAATCCCACGTGAAAACGAAAATACCATAGCCTTTTCAAGTTCAATGATTATACTTACGCCCTAATCATCTAACATTGGTGAATTTCATCTCTTTCTTCCTTTCTACTACATGTGTCCACAAAAGAACTAGTACTTGAGTAGATAAAGAAAAACTGCATTGGAAAAATAGAATATATTATAGAACTTTGTCAAGCCGAAAAACTATTGTTTGATGCTTCTATGGCACTTAGCCTATTTTTTTCCACATATATTATTTGGCTTTGTATAGTTTGCAATGCATTAACCGTGGATAAAAGATTGATATATTTACGTTGACTAACAAAGCATATTAATTATGACAAATCATGAAACGTAAAGTAAAAAGTTACACAAGAATGAGCATTGCCACGAACGAGAGTGGATCGACAATAATAACTTCTTCAATAATTTTCAACATTCAAGAATATTATATTACGTAATCCATTGCATCATTAACTTCCACCATTTGTATTTAATTTTCAATGTCTAGCTAGTTCTCCTATATCAATAACAATACTCAGAAATTTTCATTATACATAATAACTTTGTCTTATGTTTTTGATCTGTTACAATATGTAGGATCATAATAAGCTTAAAAGGGAAATGGGAGAGGTTGGAGAAGGAAACGATAACTTGAAACTTTCATTGGCAAGGCTTGTAAAGGATTCAACTAGCGATGAAGAAAGTGAACTTGTTTCCCTTTCTCTTGGAATTTCATCCACAGGCCAACATGAGATGAAGAAAAAGAAGAATAGAAATGAAAAGATGAGAGAAAATGAGGATTTGAAAGATATACTTGCACTTGGATTAGATATCAGATTTGACTATTCAGCTATAAAAAATCTAAGCACTGAAAGTAGTTGTGATGGGGAAAGGAAGGAAGAGGAACTTTCAGAGACATGGCCACCAAGTAAAGTTAACAATACAATTATGAGAACTGAAGATAAAAGTGAAGCTTCTCAACATGCTGAACTCAAGAAGGCCAGGGTTTGTATCAGAGCGAGATGTGATACACTAACGGTCAGTATAAAATTACTACACTGAACATGATATTTGAAATGAACCACATCTAAATTTTGTTCTATTATATAAATATATTTTCAATATTGATGTTTTTCCTTTTTTACAAATTCTTTCATAGCTGAACTTAGAACTTAATTGAGTTTTTTTTATATATATAGATGAATGATGGGTGCCAATGGAGAAAATATGGACAGAAAATGGCAAAAGGGAATCCGTGCCCTCGAGCATACTATCGATGCACTGTTTCTCCATCTTGTCCTGTGAGAAAACAGGTATATATATAGAATTTTCCGGTGCATTCTCTAAGGTAACAAAAGAGATTATAGGTCACATGCATATATAAAAGAAGAGGATGTAATGTTTGCATACATACATATATATATATATGCATTACCAAATTTCATTTCCTTCATTTTCATTACCTACACTTTTAATGTTTCTCAAGCAAATTCCGAATATTTGCATTGCCAACATATGTTGAATTTCCTGTTTTCAAAAGTTTTCAAATTTTTATTTTAACAAATAGGGATTAACCCGTGATTGGGTGAAGATATTAGCTTAGGTAGAGTTATGTAGCTAGGTTGAATTAATAAATTATTTGTATAAACAACTTTTCCCTTTTTTATTGATTTAATGATTAAACAATTGAAATTGGACAGCCGAAAAGATTATAGCTAATACCAATTATTAACCTTATTTGTTTCAAAATTTGCAGGTTCAAAGATCTGCTGAAGACATTTCAATCTTGATTACCACCTATGAAGGAACTCACAACCACCCACTTCCTACTTCAGCCACTACCATAGCCTACACAACTTCTGCGGCAGCTTCCATGCTTCAGTCTCCTTCATTGAGCTCACAACTAGGACAAGCCAATTCAGATACGGTCCCTCTCATCAATTCTAGTGTTGCTTATAACCTTAATGCCCTAAACTTCACATCATCAAGCTATGATCAGCAGTTTTCAAAATCATCACAACACTTGTACTTCCACAACTCATCTATTTCAACCTCTAATTCTCACCCCACAATCACTCTTGACCTCACCTCACCTCAAACTTCACCTCATGTTGGAAAGTTCACCCCAGGCTTGTCTTTCATACCAAAATATTCATCAACAAATCTTCATTTTTCCTCAAGTACTTTCTCTCCTTTGCAATCAAGCATGCTACAGTCACCTTGGAGTCCTTATGGTGATTGCGTCAACTATGAGGGATTGATCATCCAAAATAGTAACCAAAATGGTTTCCTTATTAACACTGGAAAACAACCATTTCAGGGGCATCTTTATCAACCCAATTACATTAGCAACCGTGTCGTTTCTCAACAACCTTTACCTGATTCTGTTGTAGCTGCAACCAAGGAAATCACGGCTACCCCAAAATTTCAATCTGCACTAGCATCTGCACTCACAACATATGTTGGTAATGGGGTTAGAGAAAATCTTGTTGGGGCAGAGAGTGCAAGTTTGGATTTAAATCTTGGTGGAGATATGCCATACACAACGAAGGCAGATTACACTTCTAATGCATCAAGGTACAAGAGAATGTCATCTTCTGCTCCTACTGCTCCAAAAAGAAATTTGGTCATATCTCAACCATCACAAGCATCTAAAAGCTCCTTTGGATCGTCATCTCTTAAAAGTGACTAATTCATAGACCAATAGAAGTGAAATAAAGCGTTAATAATATATTCTTCGATATACACTCTCTTATTGGTTAAATGTATTGAAAATTACAAAATCAAGAAAGTGATTAAATAAGATGTGAACCTCACTAAATTTTGTAATTTCCAAAAAATTTAACCAATAAAAGAAAATGTGTTCAAAAGAGTGTATCAAAGAGTGTGTTGCTAACTTTTTTCATCTCAAATTAGAGCTTGAATATAGCTCATGAAAGTTACATCATTCTTTTTCATGTTGTTTTTTCAAGGAATAACAAGGGTGATTGTTGTTTGCTTTGCAAAATTTCATAAGGAATGTTACTATTTGGTAGTTAATTAATTGTAATTAGATTACATATATTCATTTACTAACAAGTCATTGATTTTAGTGATATTAGATTTAGTTCCTTTAATTAAGCAAGATTTCGATTTTGAGTATTATAGATAAAAATGTAGTTGAGAAGGGAGATCCCACTAAAGGTGGTTGTCAAGATTCTTCGACGGATATTAATCATTAAACAAAGCTGTTAAATATTTCCTACCTACATCATGATGGTGACAAAAAAAAAATTACATATATTCATTCACCAAATTTGTCAAGTTTCACTTGCGTTTTCTTCTCTAGTGATTTCCACTGAATGGATTGTGTGAATAGAATTGTCTTACTTGAAAAATCACATAACTAAGTATATTAGTTGAAGTTTCATGGGGATCTAGGCTAGTATTTTGAGCGGAATTAAACCCCTTGAGAGAGGTCACATCATATCCTTTCTCTCTTAATCTGAAAAAATCGATGCTTTCACTTCAATTTAAACTATTGGCTTTCACATTCAGTAGTACAAACAAAACCTAGCTAACCTCCCTAAGGAATATTCCACAAACTAGTTAGGGCAAGAGGATCGACCTTAACTAAAAAATATTTGTCCTTAAAATTTTTATAACTAACTCGAAAGGCGTGCAAAATAGTATGTTGCAACCAATCACTAACCATGATACCAATTATCCACTTTCTTCATATACTTCATCGTGGAAAAGAAAAACGTGATCTGACTATGGGTTCATTTTCAATATAATGGTTGACTGTTATCTCATTAATGTTGGGTTTCAAGTTTACCCTTTCGCCTTGAAAAGAGAGACCTTGGAACAGAGGCTAGCTAAGATGTTTATGAATATCCTGTGGAGATAGATGTTCCAAGAGGCTTATGTTCTTTATTTGCCTTACTACAAGTCTGATCATAGGCCTTTCTTATTGAATTTTAAGGCTACAGTATCTTAGAACATTCATATAAGGTCGTTTCGCTTCATGACCTCTTGGATAACTCATGCGAATTTCCATAACTTTGTGCAAAGACATTGGAACCATTTGTTATTTTGGAATGCTCATTTGTAGAATTTTCGTTGAGTTGCAAAGATGGATCAAGAAGGTTTTTATTGGTAACATTTTTGCCAAAAGGAAAAGGTTGATTAGGAGGCTTGATAGATCAAATAAACATCTGAAGTTTAGGGGTTCATCGTCCTTGCATGATGATATTTTATCTACTTGGAAAGAATATGAAGAAGTTCTTACTCAAGAGGAGATTTATGGTTTCAAAAGTCTCAATCTAAATGACTTGCCTTTGGGATCATGATACACTACTACACAAACAGCCTTTAACGACACGCGTTCAACGACGGTTGTTAGATAACCGTCGTCGTTGAGTAGGTGGTGGCATTTTTGTAATATTAAGCACTTTCCAACGACGGTTATTGGCTAACCCGTAGTTGTTTCTTGACAACAACGACGGTTATAATAAAACCGTCTTAGTATCTACTGATTCAAATACGGTTTTCATTTCAACCG
>CM023958.1:14848871-14867022 GCA_013407115.1 Glycine latifolia | reverse complement strand
AAGTCGGTTATTTCAAATAACTGACTTAAAATGCTAACATTCAAAGTCGGTTATTTCAAATAACTGACTTAGAATCCTACCATTCAAAGTCGGTTATTTTAAATAACTGACTTAAAATGCTAACATTCGAAGTCGGTTTTTCAAAATAACTGACTTAAAATGCTAACATTCAAAGTCGGTTATTTCAAATAACTGACTTAGAATCCTACCATTTTAAGTTGGTTATTTTAAATAACTGACTTAGAATCGTAACATTCAAAGTCGATTTTTTAAAATAACTGACTTAGAATCCTAACATTCAAAGTCGGTTATTTCAAATAACTGACTTAAAATGCTAACATTCAAAGTCAGTTATTTTAAATAACCGTCGTAGATTTAAAGATTTTTTTTTAAAAAAAAAATTTTAAAAAAAAAAACAAAGTTGGCTTTTTTAATAACCGATGTCGTATACTTGGTTTTTGACGTCGTGCGATACAAAGTCGGTTTCAAAACCGACTTCGAATGTCTCAAATGACCGACGTAGAATGTTGTATTTGTAGTAGTGCAGCTTGAGAGTTTCACTATCTTTTAAATCCTTTACAACAACAAAACACTCTTACACCTTGAGATCACTCACTCATTGTGTTTGAGTTTCTTAAGAATTGATATGCGCCTAGCATATAGTCCTTTCCAAGCTATTAAAAGCAAGGAATCATCCACAAATAGTCCATAATTACCCATAAATGCGTTATATTGTGATGAATCCTTCCCTGCTACACTCTTTATTAATTTGTGCAATTTTATAGCAGGAATACACCAAAACAAACCTATTGGAGCAAAGCATTTCGCGCCACCAGTGCCAAATCCATGCCACCAGTGCCAAGTGCACTGCTAAGCCACGCCAATAGCGTGGGAATGGCGCTATCAGCGGGGAATGCACTTTTTAAGAGCAAACTTCACTGCCACTCCACGCCACCAGCATGGAGTTGGCGCTACCAGCGTGGATGATGAAGAAACTGATATCACAGGTCCTCTCTCACACACTGGTGCACTCACATAAAATACAAACACACACACAAATTTACTGGAGAAGAAAACTCTCGTTCTATTGATAATAGTCTGCCAAGGCCACACTTTGACTCCTTTACATAATATGCTATTTATAAGCAATGGAAATTAAACCTAAACCTAAAAAAATTCAAATTTTAAATTGAAACAAAATCTCTCCTCATATCTTTCTACAATATCTCTCTCCATATCTTATTTTTCCCCATATCTTTTCATCCATATCTTTTCACATATCTCTCCACATAATTCTCTCTTTTATTTTAAATTTAAACTTCGTAAACAATATTTATTTTAAAGTTTATTCCAACAAAATTCCCCCATAAACTTTAAATACTTCTTCCATCTTTCATTCCCAACATCTTCTTAAAATTCTCCAGTAGCAGCGTCGGTAATGGCTTTGTGAATATATCTCTGACTTGTTCTTGGCTCATCACATAAATCAACTCCACCTTCTTCTCTTTTACTTGATCTCGAATGAAGTGGAATCTAACGTCAATATGCTTGCTTCTTTCATGATTAACCGGGTTCTTCGCTAACTCCATTGCCGACTTGTTATCAACCCAGATCTCGGTTGCACCAACCTGAACTTGCTCCAGCTTTTCCAACAAATTCTCAACCAGACTGCATGGCAGACACACCAGGATACCGCAACGTACTTGGCTTCACATGTTGATAGAGTCACAATTGGTTCCTTCTTTGACATCCAAGCAAAAGTCGTGTTTCCCATGAAGAATACATAGCCAGCCGTGCTTTTCCTATCGTCCACGTCTCCACACCAATCACTGTCCGAGTAGCCCTTTAACTTGTAATTTTCTGACTTCGAATAGATAAGACCTTGTGAGATCGTCCCTTGAATGTACCTTAGAATTCTTTTAGCCACTTTCCAATGAGAGTAACTTGGCTCTTCCATAAACCTGCTTATAATTCCAACACCTAAACACAAATACGGCCTCGTGCATGTTAAGTATCTTAAGCATCCCACCAAGCTTCTATAGTTTCTCGGATCAACACGTTCTCCTCCATCATATTTTAAAAGTTTTGAACCGGGTTCCATAGGTGTTGAAACCGGGTTACAATCTGTCATCTTAAATCTCTTCAGTATTCCTTCGCATAAGTCTCCTGAGAGACAAAAATTCCAGCTTCGTCCTGTCTGACTTCCAAACCAAGAAAATATCTCATCAAGCCAAGATCAATCATCTCAAATTCTCTTGACATCTTCTTCTTGAACTCTCATGCCATTTCTTCACTATTCCCCATAAAAATCAGATCATCAACATATAAAGCTACAAGCAATAAATCATCACCCATTTTCTTAACATATAGGGCATGCTCATAGGGACACTGTTCAAAACCATCCTCCTTGAAATATGCATAAATGCGGGTATTCCAGGCTCTCGGTGCCTGTTTCAGTCCGTACAAAGCTTTCTTCAATCTTAACACTTTCTTTTCTTCTCTGCCCTTCAAGCATCCCAGAGGTTGTTCGAGATACACCACTTCTTCAAGTACACCATTCAGAAATGCCGACTTGACATCCATTTGGTAAATCGGCCACCCAAACTGAGCTGCTTGCGAGATCAACAATTTGATTGTCTCCATTCTAGCAACAGGTGCGAACACCTCATCATAGTCTATTCCTGCCTTTTGCGCATACCCTTTAGCTACCAGCCGGGCTTTATATCGTTCTATCTCTCCATCAGCATTCATTTTCTTCTTATAAACCCATTTAACTCCAATGGGTTGACTTCCTTTTGGCAACTCGGCCAACTCCCAAGTATCATTCCATTCAATAGCCTTGATTTCTTCATCCATGGCGTTTTGCCATTTCTCATCTTGGATTGCTTCTTCAAACCTTATTTCTTCAGTATCTGTCAACAAACAAACAAGATGAGCTTCGCTAGTTGAATCATACAAATCTTGCAAACTCCTCATCCGGGGTTGTCTCATCTCGTCTTCATCAGCTGTCTCGCACCTTGCCGGGATCCAACTTGGTGATTCACCCTCCTTCTTCTCTTGAATAACCATTTTTCTAGGATCTGATTTGATCTCAGATGAAACACTCCAATTCCATTCATCATCTTCATTTACTTTCACATCTCGGCTTATCATTACTGTCTTGGTACCGGGATCTAACATCTTGTATCCCTTTGTCTTCTCGTCATATCCTATGAAAATATACTTCCTGCTCTTGTCTTCTAACTTGCGTTCTTTTCTGATTAGGGACGTGTGCATAGGCCACACTCCCAAAGACTCTTAAATGGCCTACTGATGGCTTTTGACCCGTCCATAATTCCTGTGGGGTCTTTCCATTCAGTATGGAATGCGAACAGCGGTTCTGTACATATACAGCACACAGAACAGCCTCCCCCCAAAACTCCTTAGGCATTCTTTTCGTTTTCAACATTGATCTCACCATGTCAAGGATGGTTCGATTTTTCCTCTCTGCTACTCCATTTTGTTGTGGTGAGTATGGTGCAGTTAAGAACCTTCTAATGTCGTACTCCTCGCAATACCTTCTAAATGCATTTGATGTGTACTCTCCACCTCGGTCAGAACGTATCGACTTAATCCTTCCAGTCGCATTTTCACTCATTATTTTAAAATTCTTGAATACTTCAAACACCTTGGATTTTTCTTCCAGCAAATACACCCAAGTTTTACGACTGAAATCATCTATGAATGTAACAAAATACCTCTTTCCACTGAAGGACCCAGGAGAAATAGGTCTACACACATCGGTATGAATTAGTTCTAGTGGTTGCCGTGCTCGGTATTTTGCTGACCTCTGAAATGGACTCCTAGCATGTTTACTCAGCACACAATCTTCACAGAATCTCTTCTCATAGTTCAATCTTGGCAACCCGTCCACCATATCCTTTTTCATCATCTCGGCCAGTCCTCCATAGTGAAGATGCCCAAACCGACGATGCCACAAGGATGCTTCATAACTCATCTCGGCTTGCAAACAGTCGACCTCCACACTTCTCAAGTTTAGTTTGACTTTCTATTTTTCTCCATCTGTACTCGGGCTATCAGTCGTCCTTGTTTCTCCTTCAAGAGAAGAACTTGGTCTGTCATGATAACCGAGTAGCCTTTCTCCATCAGTTGTCCCACACTAAGAATATTACTTTTGAGTTCAGGCACGTAATACACATCTTGAATACGCCTAACTCGTCCATCTTTCTACAAGAAGCTAATCGTACCTCGGCCTTTTACACCGACCTTTGAAGCGTCTCCAAAAGAAACATGTCCGGCTTCTATTTGTTTCAGATTGCCGAACAAATGCTTATACCCACACATATGATTGCTTGCACCAGTGTCTATATACCATTCCATCTCGGATGTCTGGTTGACCTCAACTCCAGCCATCATCAGAACTCCTCCATCTCTTACTTCTTCTGCAACAAAATTTGCAGTTTCATTTGTTCTTCTTTTGCCTCGGCAATCCTTCGCAAAATAACCAACTCGGCCACAGTTGTAAGATCTGTCCGAGTTGCAATCTCTTGAGTAGTGTCTGTACTTTCCACATTTAAAACATTCTATAATTGAATGTTGACCTCTTCCACAACCTCGGCCTCGCCAATTCTGCTGACTTGATTCAGTCTGCTCCTTATTCCATCCTTCTTGACCACGACCTCTACCACTTCGGTCATATCCACGTCCACCTCAGCCGTGTCCTCTACCTCGGAAATTCTGAGAATATAGCACTTTCTCGTCCTTGACTGAAACTTTTGTCTGGAGTGCTTGCTCCAGTGACTCTTCTTTCTTCTTTTTCTTTCTTTGTTCATGCGCCTCCAAGGAACCAGCAAGTTCATCAACAGTGAGCGTTGCTAGGTCCTTTGACTCCTCAATCGCACATACAACATTCTCGAAGTCATCAGTGAGAGACCTCAGAATTTTCTCCACCACTCTGGTATCGAGCAGCACCTCTCCATTTCTCTTTAGTTGATTTACTACGGTCTGGACCCGAGTAATGAAATCAGATACCCTTTCTTCTCCTTTCATTTTCATTCCTTCCAACTCTCCACGAAGAGTTTGAAGTTTGACCTGCCTGACTCGATCAGCTCCCTTGTAGACATTTGCAAGAATGTCCCATGCCTCTTTTGACGTTGTTGCGCCAGCGATCTTCTCAAATCCGGAATCATCAACAGCCCGGAGCATCATATACAACGCCCCTTTGTCTTTCAACCGCGTCTCTTTCAATGTCTTGTTCTGCGCCGCCATGTATCCTATCATTAGCTCCCAACAGAGCTTTCATCTGGATACTCCAGTTCTCATAGTTAGTCTTTGTAAGGCGGGGTAATGGCAGACTACTATTTTGACCACTCTCCATTCTCTCAAGCTCTGATACCAATTTGATATCACAGGTCCTCTCTCACACACTGGTGCACTCACATAAAACACAAACACACAAACAAATTTACTGGAGAAGAAAACTCTCGTTCTATTGATAATAGTCTGTCAAAGCCACACTCTGACTCCTTTACATAATATGCTATTTATAAGCAATGGAAATTAAACCTAAACCTAAAAAATTCAAATTTTAAATTGAAACAAAATCTCTCCTCATATCTTTCTACAATATCTCTCTCCATATCTTATATTTCCCCATATCTTTTCATCCATATCTTTTCACATATCTCTCCACATAATTCTCTCTTTTATTTTAAATTTAAACTTCGTAAACAATATTTATTTTAAAGTTTATTCCAATAGAAACAGGCTATTTTCCTTTGGAAGTTGGCGCTATCAGCGTGGATTCCACTCCATCAGCATGGGAATTCACTGTCTGTGTAATTTTAAAAGCTGCTAAGGGGTAAACTTGGAGTTTCACTTTCCCCCATATGAATACTTAAACCCACAGCATTGAAGGCACTTCTGACTGCACGAAAATCACTTAGAAAGGGTTTAAGAAAGCTTGGAGGGCTTAGCTAGGGTTTTAGGAGTTGAAGGCTCAAGTGGAGATTCTTCTTCATCTTCTTCTCCTTTGTACTTCAGCTGAGCATGCTTCTTTTTGTTAGCTCATTGCCAACCATGAATAGGTTTGGCTAGTTCTCATATGTAGCTAGGGCCAAGCACTTGATGTAACTTCCATTAGAATGTATTGAATGCTATTATTCATTTATCAAAAGTTATTTTACTGCACTTTTCTTGAAATGTTTATATCTCTTTCTTAGACTTGATCAATCTAATGAAGGATTAAGAGCTAGGGTTCACAATAGGAATATTGGGGCTTTAGTCTTGGAACTAAGTGAAGTAACTTGCTTTACATTACCTAGGAATAGGAATGTATGTTGGTAGCTTCTTCAAGGTGTTTGCTTAATGCTTAACCCTAGGAAGGTAACTAAGGGATTAGAACTTTCAAGTGGGTTAAAGAGTTATTTCACTGAGGAATTGGAGAATAACTAATAGGTGATGAACACAAACACTGAGTAACTTAGATAATCGAATGTAGTAAGCAATACGAATCCATTGGAAGGAATCATTGAGTGTGGGTGCCCTGGCTACGCTTTCTCTTATATTGTCACAAACTTACTTATTTGTTTATAGCCAATAGTATGTTTTAATTCTTATCTTTACTTTTTTTACTTGTTCAAACAAACAAATCATACTTTTACCAACCATTTATTGTCCAACTTTTAGATATAAGTTATAATACAATCGGTGCACTAATCCTCGCGGGAAGGATATCTTTCTTTATCACTTTATTACTTGAACGAACAGTATACTTGCCGATTTCGCAACACGATGGTGGATTGCATATGTACAAGGCTAGGTAAAACTCCAACTAAATTGAAAAACCACGTACGAGTTCAACTAGATAAAAAATAAAGGATGTTTGGTTTTACACTTACCAAACATGTGGCTGCTAATGGTCATAAAAAACAGTCGTTGAATATCCTTATAAGCTATTTTGTGAAGCAGATTCTGAGAGGGCAAAATTTGCACCATTTTGTTGTGGCCATATAAAACAACCAAGCGAACTGGAAGCATCCCATCTGAGTTTGGTATCAGCCTAGAATGATTGGATCTGCAATTCCAATGATAATGTGCTCAGTCTCATCAAATTTCCCTCTTTTGCCTTCTAGTTTCACTTGCACAAACATGATTAGATGTGTAAATGACATCTACAGAAGAAAATTAAATGTTGGGATGGTCTTGCTTTTGGAACATGGGTTGTTTGTTCTAATGTTTACCTTCACTTTCTAGTTTCCATAAATATCTGAGTTACTTGCATCCTTGCCTTTGCAGAAAACAGTGAGTGAAGACTTGTATGTCTTTGATTTTCTAAAAGATATTGTCAACAGGGTTTCTGATTTAGGTGGTTCTGTTGCAACTGGTGATGATCATACTGTCACTAAGAGGTTTGTGCTCTGATTAATACTCATGTTACTTGGAATATGTTTTCTGTGTGGTGAATATTGTTTATTTTATATTAGGAAAGATGCTGATAATGCAGCCACGAGGAGCCCAAGAGAAATAACAAGGTAATAAATATATCAATTACTTCTCAGTAGTTAGCTTTAATTTTTCTTGTGTGATTAAACCTTCTTCTGAGTAATTATCTCTTGTCTATGCAGACTGTGAACCTTTTGCTGGTTACAAAAGAATTTACTTCGGTCATTCGAGAAATTCACTAGTTGCTTCACTGACTTGCGAACACAAGTACATTTAGTAGTCTGTAAACCTTACTATACAAAGAACCAAACCTATCTGGTTTTCTTAACACTTGTGGTGAAAACTGTTGTAATTGAGCAAACTATTCACTATAGAATCAGCACTAGCACATAATGTGGAAATTCTAGTTGAGAGATGCAACATTCTAAAGAACCTTGCACCAGCTTGATGTTAAATATTATCTGAATAATGAAATGTTTTTTTCCATGATTTGCACAGAGTGTGGACATTGCAGTGGCAGAGGAAGGGGTATCAATGTCAGAAGAGAAGCACGAGGAATACCCTGAATGGTCTTTGTCTGATATGGAAAAGATGAACATTGATCCCATGCAACTAGCTAATTAACTTAAATGGAAGCTAGGATTGATGAAGATGAAGAGGATTATGATGAAGAAATGCAGATGAACATGTTTTGGTTTAGAAAGTTCTAATTGAGAATTAGAGTAGTAGTATTAGACAAATCCTTAGTGGTTAGGAAGATTAGGACGGATAGGACATTGAAAACTCTAGTCCTTACAACTTTTGTTTTAGGACAAAAGTGGAGATATATATTATTCCAATTAGAAATAGCACGGTATTGTTATTTGAGAAACTTTTTAGTCCTGTATGTAAGTCTGTTATTGTATCACATGACATTTCCTCTCGAGTACAATTTGTGAGCAAATCTGCGGAGCAAACTCACTGCTCCGACGACATGATTTGCAGTTGAACCATTTTTGTTATCTTGAATTTGATGAGAAATCAGATAAATGGAAAAGAAATAAGAGGGATAGAAATAAAAAATTAATATTTATGTACTAATAATATAAAATGATTTTATAAACTATCATTCATCATAAATTATCATTTAAAAGTTAATAAATTTATTGGTGAGTTATCATTGGATGATTATATACATCTTGTTACACTCTTAATACATAACTCTTATCTATAAATAAAGATAAAATAAGATGAAAAGGATGTATTATTTAAATGAATAGAAATAAAAAGAAAAAATATAAATTTTAATTTGTTTGAATAGATGAGAGAGTAGAAAACAAAAATATAGTCATTGCAAAAATGTTCATACAAACAAAAGATCAAATTTAATTAATTTGAAAAACCTGAACTTTTAATTTCATTATTTCTCAACATAAAAATATTTTGTTATAAAACAATAATTTGATTTTTTAAAATTTAAACATAAGTAAAAGAGCACTGATGCTAACCATTTTTCCCTCCATTTCACGTCTCTGACTGAGAAATATGGTTTGGTTAGGACTCATTAATTATTATTTCATTTCTCATTTTCTAACACATTCAATCAAGAATATTTTTTTATTATTTTATTTCTCTTCCTTTTAATTTTATATTTATTATAATTTTGTTGTATATAGTAATTCTTGTCAGATGGAGTAAGATTAAGTCTCAGTGAAAGATGAATGTGTAATAAAAAAAAGCTTTTTCTGTGTTATGATTTGCTCCCTTCACCAAACACGCCACATGGAAGGAAGGGGAAAAGCTTTGAGGTGGGTTATGCAGTATAGTCTCAAATTAAGGCGGGAACAATAAGAAAGGTAATATTTCATGAGATAGAAAATGTAGAATAATCTCAAATTTAAACACAAGCTTCATTGTTCCAAAACAAATAATAATACAGTGCCTTAAAGTTATGCCAATGTCTGTAAGTTAGTCCAGTTTGGACAAACGATAAAATCTAGACCACAAGTGTTTGTCGAAAAAGTTAAATTGAAAGAGAAGAAACAGAAGTAGTGGGAAAAGCCCCATTGAAGCCACTGCATAAGAAACCCACTTGGAAGTGTGTTCAAATATCAGAAAGGAGGCTGCAGTGAAAGCCACAACCATAGCAGCAACGGAGATAATAAGTAACGAACGCCCAAAAGTCAAGCTGGGATGTAGTGATATCACAAATTCGCTTTGTGCGAATCTTGATGAAGTGAAATTTGACAAGAATGAGAGTAAAGACGCAGAAGAAGCGAATAATGCCACTGCATTTGTCAATATGAAGACAGTAAACCAGGCATTGGTCTTATTACCTGGAACAGTCAGAGCGGCCGCAAATGCTACGGTAGCAACAAGTGTTGACACAAGCATGCCAGATTCGGCTATTCCTTTGGCTGTTTCCTTAATTTCTTGGGATAACGTCTTGTGTTCTTCATAAAATACATCAATTGGTCTCTTGCCCATGTTGTTTCTCATTGTTCTTAGTTCACCAGGAACATTCGACTCCACGAACTATTTACAAATCAAGAGTATATGTAAATGATGGTATCCAAATGCATGACTTAATTAATCTTTCAATTACCACTTAATTAATAACTAGAGCAAATTTCAGCAATACCTTCTAAAATTAAGTGTAATGACACAAATATATTCTCAGGTATAAGCTTGAAATTTGAGGAAATGTTAGTGTAATATTTTCAAACATATAAGAAATGTTAGTGTAATTTTTCAAACTTAAAAAGCCTTTTACATATAAGAAAATAAAAAAAAATGGAATTACATATAACTACACGAAACTTTAGGAGAATTATTGTAATTTGCTCTAATAACTATTAGATATTAAATTTGGAAGAAATACAATTTCAAAGTTAAGATACTTTAAAAATAAATCTTACGGGTGATATTTGTTGTTACAAATGCACTTCTATAATTTTTAATTAAAATTTTCTATCGATCTATATATTGCCTGTTTAACTATTATGCTAAAGACAATGGATAACAAATTTTAAAAAATTGTCACAATAATCAACAAATACTACATACAATGATTTCTATTTTTAATTAAAACTTGTTAATTTTAAAGATTTAAAATCAGTCTAGTTAACAAAAGCCTAAAATTAGTGGAATTTAAAATTTTTAAAATAAGATTGCTCGAACTGATGGATCCCATGCGAGTGAATAAAGAATGGTTGAATAAGAAAAACTAAGCAAAACAATTGACCTGGAACCATTCGAGCTCTCTTTGCATTTGAATTCTTGCTCTTAAACTGGACAAATCTTCGGATTCAACTCGTGGAAGATGCGCAGCCAAGTGTAGAATGTTGTTACCTTCATTGTCCACTTCTCGTACTTTATGCTCTTTTAATGTCCACGGTATACTATTAAATATTCTTTTTTGTCGAAATAGCACAACCAAGTGCAGTAGGTTCCGTCCATTTTTGAGGTCCTTAAATTCACGATTCATGTCAATTATCATCTTCACAACCTCAACACATCCTGATTTTACTGCATGAAACAGCACTGGCGAATCATAAACAGGCATCAACTCCTTTATAATCCAATTAGCATCCAATTGGTTAACTTGAGTCAATATTTTTGTAAATAGCCGACCAGCTTCTGATTCCTTGTCCTCCATGTCTAGCAAGCGGTATATATATAGTTTATTGGTCCAACCAATGTTTAACATGAAATGAAACAAACAAAAGTTAGATTAAAATTTTATTCTTATATATATGAAGCACCATTTTTTATCTCTATTTAAAAAATTATATTTTTAATCCGTACATGAAAAAAATTGTAAGATATTTTTGCACACGTGACTCGTGTGTTGGCAAACATTAATTTGTGTTATTAGAATAACTCAACAAACATCAAATACCATTATTACACTGGATACCGATAATTAAGGACTAATTCTTAATTTTTTTTATATAAAACAAAAAGTATATATAAGTTTCTAAAATAAGAATTAAAATGGAAATGATGTCAAATAAGATCTAAATTTTAGCTTAGCACACACAAAAAAAAGAAGCCATTTTCAACTTGTGAAAGCTTACCTAAAATTTCTGGAAGCTCTTGCGCCAGCAAATTATTCAATGCTGTAAGGTTCTTTTCATTTCTCGAAATGTCCAGAGTAGTTGGATGTTTATCAAATAATTGAATTGCCAAATCTGTTATATGCACAAATTAAACAGTAAAGGCAAGGTAAAATTCCAACTAAATTGAATAACCACGTACGAGTTCATATATATTTCCTTTTATATGTATGAAATCAATGAGAATATAGCGAGGACCTGTTTGGTTTTAAATGATGATATCACAGACTTTCAAAACCTAATAATCATAATTATTTATTCAACATTTTGAATTATGGTCAATTATTGTACCGAATAACGTTGGAATTGTAAACATATATATATATATATATATATAGCTTATGGTATCTGATCGGTTCAATGGGTTCGATTCAGTTTGTAAAACATCATAATATGTAAAAGATAACTAGATTAAAAAAAGGAGAAATAAGGTTGTTTAATTAGTTTTACACTTACCAAACATGTTGATTCTAATTGTCATTAAAAACAGTTGTTCAATATCCTTGGAATTCATTTTGTCAATCACTTTCCGAGAGGACAAAATGTCCACCAGTCTGTTGTAACCTTCTAAAGCAGCCAAGTGAACTGGAAGCATCCCATCTGAGTTTGGTATTAGCATGTCTTCTGGGCTCATACGCTTAACCAACTCTTTCACAATTTCAAGACTGCCTCTCATTACTGCTAGATGAAGAGCTGTGTCTCCACTTGAGTTTTGTATTCGCATGTCTTCTGGCCTCATATGCTTAACCAACTCATTCACAATTTCAAGACTGTCTCTCTGTACTGCTAGATGAAGAGCTGTGTATCCCCTTGAGTTTGGTGTTAGCATGTCTTCTGGTCTCATACGGTTAACCAACTCATTCACAATTTCAAGACTGTCTCTCTTTACTGCTAGATGAAGAGCTGTGTTTCCATCTGAGTTTGGTATTAGCATGTCTTCTGGTCTCATACGGTTAACCAACTCTTTCACAATTTCAAGACTGTCTCTCGTTACTGCTAGATGAAGAGCTGTGTTTCCACTTGAGTTTGGTATTAGCATACATGTCTTCTGGCCTCATACGCTTAACCAACTCTTTCACAATTCCACCCCCGCCTTCACTTAATGCTAGATGAAGAGTTGTGTCTTTCCAAGCATTTAACGGAATGCGTACCAAATCAGGACATTTATCAATAATCGATTTTGATTCGAGCCACTCATCCTGCAGTAGATGTGTCCTCAGATCTTCTTTTAAAGAACCTGCAATCCTTTCAAACTTCACAGTATAACATGTCCTTTATTTAATAATCATAACTTTTAGTATTTAGTTGCAAAGAAGACCCTTTTAATTTCTCGTTTACTCTAAATCTGTAAAACTTCTCTTGGAAACTTGTCCCAAATTTTGAATCCCTAATAATTTTATCATTTGCAAATTGAAATCTAGCTGAGAAATTCGAGATTATGTAGTAGTCGAAGGGATCCAATCATCAATCACCTTTAATTGAGTTTGAAAATTGAATTTTTTTCAAAATGTAAAATAAACAAACTCTTAGGACATGATCTCTGAAATGCACCCTCTTGTGAATGCAATAGTTTCAAGTATAACTTACTCAGCTCTTCTGGAGTCATTTCATTCACTCCTCTACTTTCATGTTTTGGTGCCGGTGAGTTTGTTGAAGTGGCAATTGGAGTTTGCTCATGACTTTGATTAGGAGTACTATGATCTGGTGTTGGTGTAATCTGAATTATGTGGTGGTCATCTGAAACTTCGATATTGGAGTCCATGATTTAATTCTAGGGAAAATGAAGTGAATTGGATATCTCTCTGAAATTCCCTGTTCTATCGGTGTTGCTTCATTCTTTCCAGCCTGGGAAGCTTGAACACATGTTATATTTGGTGGTAAAAGAAGAGTCCTTAATTAGTTTTCCAACTTACACTTAAAATAATTATTCCCAATATGACATTTTATGGATTACAGCAATGTTCAATCTGTTCAACACCTCGACCCTACAGTTTTCAAAAGCTTTTTAAGTTGAATGATTTCTAAATTTATAATATTAATTAATTATTTTTTAAAGTGAATAAATATATTCATTAAATTTGTTAACATAAAAAATATATTCATTATAAAAAATTATATTCATTAAATTGTGTGGATTAACGAGACTCAGGTGTCATGACACTGTTAATTAACTTACTCTTAATTTAATTAATATTATATTTCTTCATTGTACAATGATATGATATCTTTACACACCTAACAAGTAAACTACACAAACTATCCCTAAAGTTTTGTGAAATTATATAAACTTTCTTATACTTTTTTAAACATTTACAACAATCTTGCTTATAGTTATAGGGGCATGCAGAAAAAAACATGAAAAGTTTGTATAATTTCATGAAGCCCTAAAAATGGTCAATGCAATTTATTCTTTTTTAAATATGTAATGAAAGAAGTATTCCAAAACACTTATGGATAGAGATGTGCACAAACTGACTCAGTAAAAAAAATCTGAACCAAACCGATTTCAAATTTTTTTGACTAGCTCAGTTTTAAATCCAAATAGCTAAATTACTTTAAAAAATTGATTTGAAATCGAATTAACTTTAAAAAATTGATTTTGAATTGAACTGATTTTGAATTATTTTTTAATTTAGTTAATCGAATCAGTTTTATAAAAATGATTCAGTTAATTGAACAAACTTTTGTACAACAGTGCAATTCATTTTTTTTTATATCAGTTTAGATTAATTGAATTGATTTTTTTAACACCCCTTTACGGATGTATTGTGCTTTCAGGACATCTATTTAGTAACGAAAATATATCTTTTTTAAACGAGTTCAGATTGATTGAATTGATTTTTTTAACACCCCTATTTACGGATGTATTGTGCTTTCAGAACACCTATTTAGCAATCAAAATATGAATGCATATTACGTAAGTACATGCAAAAATAATTACAAAACATGTAATTAGGAGCATATAGTACATTATGGGACATTTAGATTTTTTACTTTCAAAATGCATATATTATGTAATATATTAAAAAATAATAACAGAAAAGGTATTTCAAACACCTAACGAATATGTATTGTTCTTCTGAAATACTTATTAACCTAAATATCATAATTCCCAGAATGCGTATTCCACAATACATTGAAAAATAATTACAGTACATGTAATCTAGAACAAATAATGAGAAGTATTTTGGGAGTCACTCGTAGATTTTAAGTGAGAAAGGAGGTGTAAGGTAAGTTAATTTTTATATTGGATGCAGGAAGAAAACGCGTAATGGGAAATGTGAGCTCGGTTCATATGAGAAAAGAGATAACCCAATGTTAATAAAGAGACAAAAAAAAGAAAAGGAAACACACAAAAGAAACTAGAGTGGACCAACTCAAACATGTAATGTAATGTAACATGAGACAGGTTCACAGAGAGGAAAGGATTATGAAAGGAAACTAGCATGCATCACAGTTATATATATACAGATTAAAAGTAATTATACCCAAATGTTTTGTTACTGAAGAACGACGGAGAAGCAAATGGCCGTTGATGTGTGAGGAGGACACTTAATTGTCTTGTTGTTGCTGTACGTTGATCAGTGTCTGAGTGATGAGGGAGCGGTTTCTGAGCAATGTTATATGCAAAGAGAGTGAAGCTTTATGAGACTTAAGGGTGTACGTGTGCGTGCCTGCAGATGAGGCTGTGGACTATATATAACTTATTAGGTGGTCCGGAACAAATACAATCAATATCTTCACTGATTTTTATATGACATATAGTGTTATTATTTTTTTCATAAATTATAAACTTTGAATGCATGTTATGTAGACATTGGTTGAGATTGAATACAAAGTGATTCCACATACACAATTTAATTAATTTCTCGTGGCTGGCATGTGTCATGACAAAAAAAAAAAAAATTGTTGAGCCCACATGCAAATAACGTGTACTGATTTTTTGAGTGGGGAAAAAGCAACTGCATTCAGTAGACACGGGGAAAACAATCTTCTTCTTTACCCAAAATTGTTACCTTACTTTTTTGTTTTTGTTGTCATCTTTTTTGCATTTTAATATTTCCTATACCTTTTGCATTTATTTATTTATTTTTACTTATTTTTATCCATTTTTACTTATTTATTTTCAATTTGGGTTCATCTACCACTAATTCCAATTAACTTAGATTAAAGATGCTGTTGATATTGATATTGATGTTGATTTGAAATGATTCTTTAGATTAATTAGTTGTAAAGCTAAGCAAATTGCTTTGTTAAATTCTTCTGAATGTCATTCTTTTTCACCTTCTGAGACCTTTATTCCTTTGTTAAAACTACTACTTCCAAGTATTCCATACTAACAAAATTCTTTTCCCACTAGGTGGGGATGGAATATATGGATAAATTTAAAAAGCCACAATGTCTTATTAATATTATAAATCATGCCATAACACTAGTCATTCAAATATAAAAATTGAGATCTCTACCAATATATGATAATGTATCAAAATCTTAATTAAAAAGAGAAAAAAACAAGTAATTGAGATCTCTACCAATATAAATGAATACAATAAATTAACAATAAAAATAAAGAGATAAGGGAAAAAAGAACTGCAAACCCAATTTATACTGGTTCAGTCACTTCTTGTGCCTGTGTCCAGTCCCCAAATAACCAGCTTGAGAGTTTCACTATCTTTTAAATCCTTAATTTACAACAACAGAACACTCTCACACCTTGAGATCACTCACCCATTGTGTTTGAGTCTCTTAAGAATCAAGAGATACCACACTCTTGTTCTTACAAGGGATGTATCACCCTTTTCAAAAGTTTAGACAAAGAATATAAGAATTCACTCTCTGATTTAGAGGAAATGTTATAAATTGAAGCACTAGAAGGTTTCTCAATAATAAGTGTATTTGGGCAAGTTTTTGATCAAGAACTTGATGATTGAGAATGATTACTAACAAGATCTTTTCAAAAGTTTCTCATTTTTATATAAACATGTTAAAATGATGAATATTTATAAGTAAAATTCGTGTAAACAGTTAAGGGCCATTCTCAAAGATGTAACTTTTCAAAACATGTTTTTGGTGTAATTTCAAATTTCAAAAAAACCTTTTATACAGTTGCTTTTGGTAATCGATTACATGATGTGGTAATCAATTACATTGATTCTAGAACTTGAAAAAAAAACTTTGACTCTTTTAAAAGAAACTTGAAGACTTGATTTAAATTAATCAAATGGCCAAATATGCTCATTGGAAAAACCTTTTAACAGTTTAACATAAGTCTTGAATCGTCTAATTGCTTGACTTGTTTGTGTTCAAGATTCTTCATGTTATTTTGCTTTCACCTTTCTGTCGTTTGCTTTTTGGCATCATCAAAACCTACAACATTTCATAACCACAAATGGGGTGTTGTGGGAGAGACTCTTTGTGATCTTATCCAAAAGGTGTTTTAGAATCCTCAATTTGTGAAAGAAATTAATGAGACCATGATCACTCTTATCCCTAAAGTAGAGAATGTTACAACATTGAAAGGCTTTAGGTTGATAAGTCTCTAATGTGTCTTATAAAACCATTACAAAGATTTTGGCTTATAGGCTAATGCCTTTGATGAAGTCCCTGGTGAGCGCTTTTCAGTGTAGCTTTATCCCTAACCGTTATAGTAGGAATAAGATTATTATAGTTCAGAAGGTCTTTCATTTGATGAAAAGGAAGAAAGGTGGAAAAGGTTGGATGATAAAAATTGATTCGGAGAAAGCCTATGACCACCTTGACTGGAGTTTTTATCAGGGACACTCTCTTGGATATTGGATGCCCAAGTAATTTTGTTGATATCATCTGGCATTGCATTTCGCTTGTTTCTTTGCGTGTGCTACGCAGCTATGGAATAGGGAAGTTCTTGATGAATTTTATCCTCAACATGGTGTTAGACAAGGAGATCATATTTCTCCCTATTGTTTGTGTTGTGCATTTAAAGATTGTTTCATCTAATTCACATTGTTGTTGATAACAAGTATTGGAAGCCTATCAGATTGCTAGGGAAGCTCCTAAATTGTCTCATTTAGTATTTGCAGTTGGTCTACTTATTTTTGCAGAAGCTAATGAAGATCAAGTGGAGGTGATCACTAATGTTCTTGATATGTTCTGTAGAAGTTCAGGCCAAAAAGTGAATCAAGACAAAACTCGCATTTTCTTCTTGAAGAATGTGGGTTGGTAGGAGAGGGTTTCACTTGCACTGATGATTTGAGAAAGTACCTTGGTGTTGCATGAAAAGATGTCTAGGAATTCTTTCCAATTAATATGGATAAGGTGAATCAAAGGCTTTCCTCTTATAAATCTAACCAGTTATCCTTTGTAGGTAGGGTTACTTTAGTGAAATCTGTTGTTCAGGCTCTACCTCATGCTATGCAATTTGCTCACCTTCCTAGATGCTTATATGATAAGGTGGATAAGAAGTGCATAAGCTTCATTTGGGGAGACACAGTTAATCACAGGCGCATTCATACAGTGGCTTGGAATAACTTGTGTAAACCCAAAAGTGCAGGTGGTCTTGGCCTTAGGAAGTCTAGAGATACAAATTTTGATATCAGTGATTTGATTATACTGATATCTCACAGGCCCACTCT
>CM023958.1:14770004-14848471 GCA_013407115.1 Glycine latifolia | reverse complement strand
AATTCAAACTACGTAACTAACTCTATTTAAACGTTTATCCTAACAAATTTAGCCTTCATGATGAAAGCTGGATGGGATATGTGTGCTAGGCGGGAGGAACTATGGGTTTTAGATTATGAGGGCCAAATATAAATGTGGTGAGTCTATCATTCCATTTATAGACACTAACAGAAATGGATCAAATTTTTGGAAAGGAATTTTTAGTAGTCGAGCCTCTGTTCAGAAAAATCTGGGCTGGAACATTTACGATGGAGCTCAGGTTAACTTTTGGACTGATATATGGGTTCATTCGCAGGGAAGGTTGGTTGAAAAATATGCTGGCAACATACCCATAGATCATATTTATAATAAAGTCTGTCAATATGCTAGTTCAGATGGTTCTTGGAATTTGCAGTTGTTATCTTCTCTTCTTCCAGTTCAGACTATTGATTACATTAAAGCTATCCCTCCACAAAAGATAACTAAAGGAGATGACAGTCTTACTTGGTTGGGGTCTCACGATGGTGGTTTTAAAATGTCAATATTGTATGATAGTATTAAGGAGTATGATATGCTTCCCCACAATCCTATGCATAAGGCCATTTGGAATTGGAAAGGGCATGAGAGAATTTGATAATTGTTGTGGAAATTATCAGTTAATGCGCTTCTGATTAATGATTAAGGCCATTTAAGACATTTATCTAATGGTGCACAGGTGCAGCTTGTTATGATTATGGTGCTGACATGGAGAATGTTGATCATATGTCTTCCGCCAATGTCTTGTTGCTATGGCAGTGTGGTATCTGTTGCCATCAGCTTTGCATGCTTATTTTTTCAATCAGATTGGATGCTGTCAAATTTGAATTTGGTTACATATGTTAATGGTAGGAATTGGAGTATTATCTTTGTAGTAGCCTTGGATAACCATTGGAGGTGCCGAAATGATTTCATTTTTTGAGAATATGAGAAAGGTTCCTCATGAGATTGTCACTGTTATTCAAAGGCAAGTTGATGTTATTGTTAGTGGTTTTTTTTTGTTGGCATTGTTAGCGCTAATGTCAATAATCAGCTGTGTTCAGTTTCTGTCAAAGAAAAGCCTGAACAGGTGAACCCCGTCATGTGTTGGAAACACACTCCTTTTGGCACCTTCAAGCTAAATTGCAATGGTTCTGTACATAATGGGTTGAAGAAAGCTGTTGCGGCCTTTCAGTTCGTGACTATTATGGGAAAACTATATTCACCTATGCTACAAATATCGGATTATGCTCTGTGATCTATGCTGAGAATTAGGCAATGGATTGTAGAGTTACAGGCAATTTATTGTAGAGTTTGATTCCTTGAATGATGTAATCTCTAAGGGTTGTGATCCACATTATCCTTGTGCAAGCATTATTAAAAGCATTGGTGAGATAATTTCAGATGGAGGCTCTTTGAATTGGTCGCATATCTTGAGGGAGGCAAATCAGGTAACAGATAGATGAGCAAATTTTGCTTTGTCTTTAGATGTCCAGATGAGAATTTTCGAATTTGTTCCATCTTTGATTTCGGATGTTGTTTAAAGCAGATGTAATGTCAACCGTACGTGTTTCCTTGCAATTTTTAAGGGTTTCTTCCTCTTTATTTCACCAAAATAAAATAAGATAGTAAATATATAGAAAGATTAATTTTGAAAATTATTGAATAGATACAGGAGTAGGGGAGCAAATGGGTGCAGCTAGGGTGATTAGTGGAATCTAGGACCCAGAGTTAATGGGCACAATCTATTTAAAAAATCAAATCTAACACATAATTATATTCAAATACATAAAAATAAAAAGGCATAACATGTAAAATTTTGTGATAAAAATTTATATTTTCTTAAAATAAGGGGTGTATTTATTTGCTTTTACATGAGAATAGATTAAGGGTTTAAACACATAAAAGGGGACAGTTTAATTTTAGGTGTAGACTGACATTTATATAAGCCTAGCTTGCCTTCTTAGTCTATTTCCTTTTTTTTCAGAAATTCTATTATATATTAAGAAGGGTAAAAAAAAGTGTATAAAAGTAAAATTATTAAGGGCTGAAGCAGTGTTATTAAAACCGATTTGGTCATTAACCTGATCGAGGTAGTAGATCACTGGTATAATCGATGGGCTAATAATTGGATTAAAAGTTCAAAATTATATATATATATATATATATATATATATATATATATATATATTATATAAATATATAATTTATATTATTTGAGGAAGAAAAATTCATTCATACTCCAAAATCTAAAATAACAATTTATAATAATCTAAAATTTTAAAAAAAATCCAAAAAATTGTAAACCAGACCTGTCTGAGCGAGTCAGTCGAACTGATTTTAATAACTCTAGGTTGAAGTATTAGAGTGTGAAACAATGCCTACATGTTATTTTAAATTACCCAAAATTGGTTGGGATGTATTCTTATATACTTTTTTTTAATAAAGTCAAAAAGGTTTTCATTAAAAATAATAAGACAATTTTAAAACATAAAATATGATCAAAATTTACTTACAAACATTACATATGACACACTATTAAAACTTTTTAAGTTTCACCAAAAGAAAAAATTTTGTGTTTCTCATCTTCTACCCATCAATGCATATAAGAATTAACTTATTCCAAATACTTAACTATGCAAATTTGTCAAACAACTAAAATAAGTTTGTAATTTTATTAAAATAATTATAAATTTATGTATATATATAATATAATAATAATAATTTTATTAAAATTAATATCATTGTTAAATAGACTAGTATGTCATACTAAATTTTATTAAAATTTAGTTTTTTTTATGTAATTTGACCTATTTAACTAAAAATAACTTTTTAAAAGGCTTAAGTCGAGTCAGACTTAACCTTAGATGAGTCAAGCCATAGACCTTAGACCATCTCCAACGCGGTATCTTTGAGTGTTCCTTCAGATGAAGAACCAGCTCCATGAAAAGCTTGAGCGTTGGATGTTGTCTACGTGGAGAAACCGTTCCGTGAAAACTGAGACGCATTCCTTATATAAGGAACTGAAACTTAGGAATAAAATAACATTATCTTCGTCAACTACCAATAGAAAAATGGCGCAACAGTGTGAAGAGAAGGAGAAAAGAAGCAAAAGGGCAGGCGCAACAGTGTGTAGAGAAGGAGAAAAGAAGCAGAACGGCGCAACAGTGTGAAGAGAAGGAGAAAAGAAGCAAAACGGCGCAACAGTCCGAAGGAAGGAGAAATTTGGACCAAATTTGCTTTATGCACCCATTTTTTTGCTTTTTGCAATTTTCATATAATTTTTCGAAATGAGCTTTTTGTGTTTTTTATTTATTAAAAAAAATATAAATACGTGAATTTTTTTGAGTTTCTTGTAGTTTCTTGCATTTGAGCAAAATATTGAGTGAATTCTTTATGAGTGATATAACACTGTAGGAACCACAAAAAATATCGCAAAAATCATAAAAAATAAATGAAGGAACCCAAATGAGTTTCTTACATTGAAGATACTCTTGGGCCAGCGACAAGCCCATATTCACTAGTATGTAGAAGGATAGAAAAAGAGTTTTGAAAAGTACAAATGGTATTGCTTTTTCAAGTAAGACACTCATAATGCATTCTCACACTAGTAATTTACGTTTTGATGTATATTAAAAAAATATATATATATATATATATATATATATAATTAAATATTTTTATTAAGATAAACATAATTAGTTAACTATGTTCTTTAAAATAGAAAAAATGATTAGAAGAGAGTATTTAAGCAGAAAATATATTTATTTATAGTTTCACATGTATTTCTAATTTTATTTAAAAAAATTGTATGGAAATTCATTATATATAAAAATTTCAAATGATTTAAATATTTTTATATTCTAAATGAAAAATAATTTTATAAAATTATGGTTTATAAACAAAATTTTGAATAATTAAAATATTAAAATTAATTAAATTAGATGCAAACTATTGATATCAATAATACTTAAAGTAATTCATAAAAAATATTACTTAAAGTAAATTATTATTTTAATCTCAAATATTCATTATTGAATAATTAAAATATTTATGTTTTGTCGCTAACTATTTATATTTACGTTACTAAATTTAAAATTTTACAACTTTATTATTATTTCTTAATTATTAAATTTAATTTTCTAACCAATATTAACTATTTACTTATTTTTATTTATTTACAACTTCCTGTTATTTATTTAGATAACTGTTTTTAAATTAATTTAATTTCTTCAATTTACTTCTTTAATTTTTTTTAAACTTTTATTTTCAGTCCATAAATTATATATTCATACCTATTTTAATTTTTATATTGATTTTATTTATGTAATGATTTTGTTTAAATTATTATATTAATTTTTATATATGATTGTTGAAACAAAGTGTTGCTCTCACAATTGCTCCTCTAGATAAAAGGATTTATCTTTCTATATGGAGTAGAATGTGATTATGAACCTCATGCATCTAGAAATTATATACTAGTATGAATTGCATACAGTCCATCATAATATTTTCTACACTATAATTCAAACTTTGTGTGAATTATATTTTTGACGCAATTTAAATTATATTTGATGTTTTTTTTATATTATACTCTTGAATTTGTAAATATTATATAAGAAAAATATTGTGCACCTCCAACCACAAATCACCATGTGTGCTAAACATATTAACAATAGTTTGATATCAGATAATCATGTAAAATTATTTTATATTATGTATGATCATTAAATTAATTATATTTCTAGCTTTTTTGTGTTCTTACACAATAAATAGTTCTCACTTCTTGATTATTTTGTGTTTTTGGTTTATATTAAGATTCTTGTTAATCAGTGTCCTTAAAATATTGATTAAGAAATTAAAATGAAAAATTATTTATGGTGTAAATTATAAAAGAACATAAAAAGAATTATAAAATAACAAAATTTTCACCTAAAAAGTATATTTCTAGGTTGAGTTTCTTAACTAGTATTCCTAATACACTAATAATATTTGTATTATTTTAATTTGGTATCCAAGGATGAACCAAGTTTACATTTCCTCCTTTGCTTACTATGGATTTTCTTAGTCTAGATTTTGTTACCATGATATATTTTGTTGATCACTAATAATAAACAATAGTGTATGTTAGTGAGTGTCTATCCATAATAAAGCCTCATGGGTTGTTGGGAGTTTGTAGCAAGTTGCCAAGAAAAGCAGACATCATCACACACACAGAGAGTGTATTTGGGATTGGGACCGCTCAGCTGACTCGACCATTCTATAAAATCAAAATAATTGAAACCAAAGATTCTCTCTCTCTCTCTCTCTCTCTATCTCTCTCTCATGAACCCTGCTCCATGGAACCATTTCCCTCATAAAATTCTCTCTTCCTTTTTAGGTTCTCCTCAATCTATTCCAAGCTTCAATCTTTTCTCTCTTCTGCCCTCTGCACCTCCCCTCACACCCTTCCTCACTCGCAGGTCAGAACCCTCTCTCTTTCTCTTTCTCTCTTCCGATTTCGCTTAAAAATCCGTTTTTTATTTTCTGTGCATGGCTTTTACTGAAATTAATTTATACGCAGATGAATAATTGATTTGGAATTTGTTTCTAAGAACCCCTTGTTTTGTGGGTAGCTTCCTACTTTGTGGTGGAATTGGAGAAATCGATCCGGGGTATCTGCTAAGAATCCCAGCTTTGTGATTGTGTGAAGAATGTTTTAATGGGTGTTTGGAAACTCTTGATCTTCTGTTTTCTTGTTCTGGTCTTTTAAAAGGCTTGAATTAGCATATCCCCACTTTGTTGTTTTAGTTTGTGAGTGAAATGAATCCTTTTTTAACTCGCTGATGCTTGTAAGGTTGTTCAGTTTTGATTGTTTATGGAAAATTCTGGAGTTTTCTCGTAGAGTATTAGTGGCGTGATAATTGTTAAGCTTTGAGAATGTAAATTTAGCTCTATTGTTTCTGTGTTTGCATTCTCTGAACCTTTGATGTATTATCTGATATGTTATCAAAGATTTTCTTCTTTACTAACTCATTCACTCACTCACTCTCCCTTTCTATCTCAATTTTTTATCTGTGCACGTGAGCTGATGAGCATGTCAATGACTGATTACTATTGTTTGAATTGTACTTTATTGATATATAGGAGGTGAAGATGTCGACTCCGGCAAGGAAGAGACTGATGAGGGATTTTAAAAGATTGCAACAAGATCCTCCTGCTGGCATCAGTGGGGCTCCCCAAGACAATAATATTATGCTTTGGAATGCTGTTATCTTTGGGTGTGTTGGAGTTTATAAATCATGAAATTTTTGTTTTCTTAAGAGTGTGTTTCTCTTTACTTTGTGGTTTTCGATGATTTAATGTATGATAACAATCTAATTGTGCTTTTCTTGGTTTTTTTTTTTCCAGACCAGATGACACCCCTTGGGATGGAGGTACAATTATATCTATCTTCTACCTTATAGATAACTGAGAGTTTGTATCTTTTTCAATGTTTCCACATGTTATGATAGTATTTGTGTTTCTAGTATTCTTTAACTACTTGGAGATAGCATATGTCCCATTAAGCATTTTATGAATTATGATCCACATTGATATGTAGAGGATCAAGATCAACAGATTTTTGTTCAACAAAAAATTTTTATAGAGATGAAATTTGAGGTGGTGAACTGCACATCCATTTGTCTATTATGTATATTTATATTTGTTTACTGTAATATTAATGTAATATTAATAAGCTTTTTCTTATCGATTTAAAAGTGTTTTCATGTGTTCAAATTTATTCTAGAAAGTAGGACAATTCAAGGTGTCTATTGGAAGTGTCTAATATGGTGTTATTCTTATTTGATTGATACAAACATGAGTTCAACTTGTGGGTGTGTCACACAAGGTTTAGTATTTGATGTATTTTTGGTGCTTAAAGGTAAAGGTTTAAATTGACCCGTGTGATGGTAATTTAGTTGTGCCTAGGTACAGTGTCTTCTAATTTATGGATTTTTATATGATTGGTATCCTTGTCTTTCAGGTACGTTTAAGTTGACACTTCAGTTTACAGAGGATTATCCTAATAAACCACCTACTGTGCGTTTTGTTTCTCGAATGTTTCATCCTAACAGTGAGTACAAAACTACCCTGCAATTCCACTTTGGAGTTAGAATGGCAATCACGTGGAATTTTTGTACAATCAATACCTGAGGGTTATCCTTACTTTTAAACTAAAAACATCTAACAGAAGTGGAAAGTTGTTTTTTAAATCCACAACATTCATTTAGCTTTTGGAAGTTATTGTCGAAACAGCTTCTGTGGTGAGTTTGTTTTCCTGGAAGCTTTCTTCAAGAATAATATATCTAAAAATTAAAATATGCATAATGCATTATTTGATACTTCAGTTCAGGTTTGGCACTTTGGTTTTGTAGAGTGTAGACAGTGTGCATATGTTGTTTGCCCTTAATATTTAGTCCTTTTGGTAATGGCATCCTATAATGTTGTTCTAAATTTATTATATTTGGTTGAAAAGAAAACATATGTATTCTGGATATTTAAATGCATGCTAACCTTTTGTAAGTAAAAAAATTTAAAAATTCATTCATAGAGGGTGAATGGTGCTTTCTCTTACATCTATTTATTTCCTACGGAAACTGGTTTTGGGTATTGATTTGATTAAAATAGTAATTTTGAAAATTCTTGCATAAATATCAATTTGTCAGGATATTTTAAAACCGCTCTGTAAGGATCTTCTACCATGTAATAACTTCATGTAGAAAATTATTTTAAGCGATCTGACCGTTGAATTGTACATAGTTAACAATTTAATGTGTTGATCTTACCCCAAATTTTTGGAAATTTCAACAATTACAGGCATGTGATCAAGTGGTGAATATTTTCATTCGATTCAAAAGCATTTCCTATGTTAATTTAAATTGCGGTACAAAACAATTTTGTATCTTGGCATGCTAATACCTTTGAATCTAGTTCTAAGCCCCTCTTTACTTGGCATTTTAGTTTATGCGGATGGCAGTATATGCTTGGACATTTTACAGAATCAGTGGAGCCCTATTTATGACGTAGCTGCAATTCTTACCTCAATCCAGGTAATTGTGATTTACTTAATATTTCAGAATTGCATTAAGACCATACTTATGCTAAAAATGATTTGATTGTATCCTGTACATAATTTATTTAAAATACTATTGAAATCAGTGTTTAGGTTAGAGGAGAAAGGTTGTGTTATGTGCTTGATATCCAACGTAAAACATGGATCATTCATGACAGATTATATGTGCCAATGCTTGGTCATTATTTGGAAGTAATGTGTTGCATGACTAAGGTACAGTGTTAAATGAGCTAGAGCCACTGATTCTAGATGAGTGTGGGTAAAGACGCCAGCCCAGAAGTGCCTATGATTGGGTTTGGTATTTGAAATATTTGTACTATGACATTAGGTTTGGTGTTTGAAATATCAGTACTTTGACATTAAGTATTTGGAGGTAGCGGACACCATGATTCCAAAAGGATTATCATCATTTGTCTTTAAGAAACTAAATGGTTTTTTTTGAAAGCTAAGGGGCTAGAGGGTAAGTTAGAG
This sequence comes from Glycine latifolia, assembly GCA_013407115.1. NCBI lineage: Eukaryota > Viridiplantae > Streptophyta > Magnoliopsida > Fabales > Fabaceae > Glycine > Glycine latifolia. Next base: position 14,839,911 of record CM023958.1, on the reverse strand, counting down.
GAAAAAACTGAGTGGGTGTTATTGTGGGAAAGAATTGGAAAAAGACTCTAGTGGGTGTAAAAAGGTTTGCGAAGAAAATCTAATCTTTAAAATTAATGGTTGCCCAGGGAAACTATCAATATCATTAATGTTTATGCACCACAAGCAGGATCGAAAGTACTTTTGTAAGAAAAGTTTTGAAAAGATTGGATGGGTTGGTTCAAGGCTTTCCACTAGAAGAAAAGATTCTTATAGGTGGGGATCTAAATGGACATGTTGAGCCTTAGAGATAAACCTTGAAATCAAAGGTTTTTCGCTTGAGAAGGAGCAATAAATTGCAATTTTAACAAGAAACAAGAAAAAACCTTTGGAGGTAAAAATGAGAGATGTACCACAAATTTCTAAAATTAAGTATCTAGAATCAATAGTACAAATTGATGGAAAAATTAATAAAGATGTTACACTCAGGATACAAGCTGAGAGGTTAAAATGAAGAAAGGTGTCAAAGGGAGATTTGTGATCCTAAGGTACCTACCGAGTTCAAAGGAGAGTTTTATCATGCTGCTATACTATCAACTATACTCTGTAGTAGTGAATGTTTGAATTTAAATGGACAAAATCATAAAAAAGTGGAAGTAGCAAGCAAATATGACAATGTTAAGATGGATGTGCATCCACACAAGAAAAGACATGATACACAATGATTATATATAAGGGTGTGATATCTATTGAAAAAAGATGACTAGAAGTTGGTGGTGGTGGTTTAGACATCTGTATAGAAGGCAACTTGAGGCATTGGTGAGGAGTAGATGGCATGGTTTCTAACCATGTGAAAAGGGGTATAGGGAGGACATTGGAGGAAATTATTAAAGGGGGTCTAATGATGAATATCCTTGAAAATTTAGTGTATCAACTATTGTTGTTATACAATTGATATCAATGTTGGAAATAGTACAGTTAACCAAGTACAATAGAGAGAGAAAAAAATCAGCCATGCAAATAATTTTCTTGCATATTACTTTAATTACTTGAGTTTACTATGTTGTTAAGATTCTGCTTTTGCTAGCAATATTACCGAAGTACTCCATATGAGACTTGGACAATCATCCCCTCTTTAGATAGCTTTTGGGGTTAAGTCAAGCCTAATCCATTTCTATAATATGGTAATGTAGAGCTTATCCTCCAATGTTTATGTTGGGTGACTTAAAAATTGTACCAAGCTCTAGATGTTCAATCCTTAGTGTGAGCTGGGGTATTAAGATTTCACATTGACTAGGAATATGACCAAAGAACATTATAGACTTGAGCAATCCTTGTCTCTCTTCCGAGGATGAGTTAACCCAATTCATTATAATAAATTTGCGTGTTCCTTTTCCTGTATTGAATTCCAAAATTATGATAAAGAAACACGACCTTCCTTTCAGTTAGTATCACGTACTCCCAGTTGGTGTCATTTGTAGATTATTGTACAAGTGGTCCATTCTCTATATAATTCCCTATAATTTTTGGTTTTGCAGTCATTTGAATTCAGTCTGTGCTAAGAATCAGGGAAACCTAAACTTTGAAGTGAATTTCACAAGTTACTACTAGTTCTGTATGCCACCTATTTACCGTTCTCTTCCATATAGGCTAGCATTGAAACATCCGTTGTACCTACGGATGTGTTTATCTCTGATCTCTTCATTATTGCTACTGGTAACGTCACCCATTGTGATCAATTACCAAGTTGTGATCTGTTTGGCAAGTGGTATAAGGTTTATATAGCAATCACTTGCATTGTAGGTTCAAACTCTGATAGGTTAGGGGAATGACATATGCCTTAGTGAGGGGGCATACAGTGGTGTTTGTACATGCAAAACTTACCAATTAAACTGAACTGATGAGAATCAAACCTAATGCCACTTGACTGATACTATATGGTCCTACAAATTGAGCCAACCCTCATTTGCCCCATTTACTCTTTAATGTTGAGTAATTCACATCACTCCTAAAAGAACAAAATAGATAGCTGAACACATCAAAGAATTTGTTTAATATGTATCTTATTAAGAGAGATATGTTAGTTATATATACACTTTTTAGCACTCTCTTCTATTGTGTCAAATTCATGTCACTGAATATGAGTCCCGATTGAGATTTATATGAATTTCAACCAATTAGAGTGTGTTCTTTTACTCTTCCTATAGTGTTGACTTGTACCTTGCTCTGGATTCTTGCTATTTTTTCATTAAATTGGCTTTCTTGTTGCAGTCATTGTTGTGTGATCCAAACCCAAATTCACCAGCAAATTCTGAAGCTGCTCGGATGTTCAGTGAAAACAAGCGTGAATACAACAGAAAAGTACGTGAGATTGTTGAGCAGAGTTGGACTGCTGACTAATCATCATAGATAAGATAGGGCTTCTGTGGCAATCAAAAGGTTGTCAAAATGATATATGATTGAATAACCACCAGACTTCAAAAAGAACCATTATGATTTTCTAGTCCTTGACAATGTCCTTGCTCAAACTGAGTTAATGTTCCACCTTATTTTCTCCATGTTGTGTGGTTCATTTTGTGTCTTTGGTGACAACTTTATCATTATAACATAGGATGGCGTAGGTAACCGGCGATATTTTAAGCAATAAAGAAAATGGTCCTTACCCTTGGAAAGGCAGAATGGGACTCAAGGGAGCATGTGTACGTGGCACTAAAAGTAGGATGCCAACTTGATTGAATAGAGTGAGATATTATTTGAGGCCCACTATTTTATAAGGATGAATATCTATCATCATTAGTTAAGTGTATTTAATTTTATTATTAAAAGACAAAAATATTTAATTTGGCTTAGAAAATTTATAATATGAACAAAACACATGGGACAAATGACAAATATTTAAATGGTCAATATTATCAAAATTCTTTTTTAATCAAATAATTTTTTACAAGACTAGCAAATGAGTGAGTGGAAATTTAAAATGTTAGTTGAAAGCTGAAAATTGATAACTTAGTTAAAGTTAGCTAATGCGTGTAAAAGGTATAAAAGAATGAATTATTATAAGGTAGTATAGATCAAAATTGGAAAAAAGTTATAAATGTTGCAAAATACTAAATATGTTCTTTTACCACATTTGGTTGAGAAAATAAGTTAGATATTTGCTTGAAAAAGTTTAGGTTCTAACCTAATTATATAATAGTGATAAAGTTTTTCTTATTGTTTTAAAGTTTCCTTTTTTTTATCAATTTCAAAATTTTGTCAATGCGATTTGATTGACACAAGATTGTTTATATTTAATTAGTGGTGTCAAATTTAAATCTTAAATATATAATTATGTTTAATACTTAGACGATAACTATGATCTTTTGTTTGTTCTTTAAAAAAAGGATAACTATAGTCTTTATCAAAAAAAGAATCTTACCTATGAGAATTTACAATTAAAGACTAAAAGACAAGATCAATTCTAAGGTGAAAGGTAAAATAGTATAATAAAACATGTATATGCAAGAATCTTGTTTGGATCATAGTTCTATTAATGATGTTTAATGCTAACTTGTTAATTTTCAGCTTCCAAATAACACTTTAAATTTGTATGGCTCATTAGAACAACATGATTTATTGCAACCATCGAAATCAAATGGAGCAAGGGATTGATATTTTGATAGTAATCTAATTCAAAATATTATAAAACCTTAGTAACAACAATAATATGGAAAAATGCAGTACAAATTGTGTTTTGGGGCGTTATGGAAGATATTGCATATGTACATCAACATTTTATTCATTATGATAATGAACATTTGGAAATGTAAGCAAGCAGTTTTTTATTGACAAGTGTGGTTTACAATTTTGTGCTGAGGTTTCCACTGCTGGTCCAGGACTCTTGAACTTGCATTGCGTACTGCAAATTCCAAAGAACATCCTCTATTGAAGGGCGCTGGTTAGAAACCTTGGAGAGACAGTTGATGGTGATCTGAACTGCAGTCTTCATTGATTCATATGCATATGTTCCCCTCAGTGAAGGATCAATTGCGCTTCTAATTACTGATGTTGCTTCTGATGAACCATTCTCCAGCTGAGCATGATGTAGAGAGAATTAAAGATATGAAAAATATACTTGATTTTTGTTTAATTACCATAATTTTTTGGCACTTAGAGCAAGCACTTGTAATTTTTCGATGGGGTTTTGAACATTTACTATGTAAGATTACGAAACTTTGTAAGTTGTTACTCGCTCTGTTCAATATTATATGACATTTGAGGTTTCGGCATAAGTCTTAAAGAATGTAATTAATTTATTGAATTTCAAAGAAAATATTAGGTAATTTTCTAATGTACTCTTTTTCTCTTTAATTAGTGACTCATTTATTCTTCTTATATTCTATTTTCACTAAGTATTGATTAATGTTAGTTTTAGAAAAAAAAAAGTATTTAATGCAACGTTGGTTTTATAAAATAATATTTATTTTGGAACAATTTTTTTCTTTAAAACATCATTTAATCTGGAACGGAGGGAATTATATTTTATTGCTTCATTGTACTCATCTTACTTGAAGATAATGTGCTCATCTTAAGACAACAATTGATTGCATCAATTTTTATGACTATAACTTTATCTGAGTAAAATGCTCTTATTTTTATATAGTTGCAGCTATACATCTACTAGATTATTTATTTCTTTAAGGAATTGTTGAAAAATAAATAATTAATGCATTCTTGATATTCTAAAATGACAAATAACTTGAGAGAAAAAATTATTTCAAAAGTGAAGAACAAAATGAGACAGAGAATATCTGAATAAGAAGAAAAAGTTTTAACAGATACCTCTTCCTTCAGCTCCTCTATTTCACTCGAGGATGTAATTTGTTTGCCAGTGATAACTTCAAGTAGAATAACACCCAACTGATAGATATCTTCCTTTTCTGCATCGTTTGTGCTGAATATAGGTTTAACAATAAATTATACTTAGGATACAGCAGTGGAATAGAAGAGAAGAAAAAGGTAGTAAGAAGAGAAATACCTGCCAATATGATTGGTGGCATTTTGTTCATTATGTGCACTCTGAAAATTGATCAATGCAAGTTAGAATTATGGATGCAATTGTGCAAATACTAATGAGAGAATGATCAACTTATGTAGTCTGTCCAAACCTGGGATGGCAATGGAATGTTGTATCTACTGACTTTTGCATTGAGACTATCATCCAACAGAATGTTATCAATCTTTAAATTGTTGCCATATATGCCAGGAGCAACTCCTGTGTGTAAGAATTGAACTCCTCTTGCTATGCCTATGCTCATTGCCATTCTTTGTGGCCATTTCAGCATTTCCCTCTTTCTCCCATCTGTTGAATGAAGACTAATGTCATGTTACATTTTTGGGGGGCATTCGTATTTTTTGATATAGCATTTTATTTTATATGATTGTTTACCTGAAAGTTGATCCCTCAATGACACATTTGAGATGTACTCAAACACAATGAAGACTGTGCTTGTTGTTTGGGGATGCTCCTGTTCAGTAATGATGCAGTGTCCTAGAACACTCACCATATGCCTGTGCCTCAAATTGTGTAATACCTCTACTTGCTGCATGATGCTATGGGGCAAACCTTTCTGCTTTATTTTTACACAATTAACAAGGACAACTGAACCATCTCTGAGCCAACCTTTATATAGCTGTATAAATATGATAGTAAATGCCATTACGACTTGAACTTGTGTGGGTTCCATCTCATTACAAAGCACTAGTTATGAATCCATTAACATCATAAAAAAATCTTTTACCTGTCCCTGTGATCCCTCTTCTATTAAATTTGATGGGTCAAAGTTGTTTGTTGCATCTTCAATTTCCTCTGATGTGAAGATACGGTATGGTGGCAGTCCAACTGCAGCTTGCTTCATTGCCTGTGGAATATGTCCTACTCCCACAGAAGAAACCAGATTAATGCATCACTTACATGCAGGAACATGAATTTTAAAGATGATCTAAGATGTGTATGATTTATCATATAGCATCAATTAATAATGATAGAAAAGAACATAATAGTGGCCTTACTTGTACCAATTGGTCTGTGGGATACACTGGTAGAATATTTATTAGCAACAGATTTGTCCATTTTAGGATGTGATCTTTCTGCTTTGGACTTCCTAAAGATGCACACAACAAGTAGTACCAGAAGTCCTCCAATTAGTACAATTCCTACAATTATTCCAAGCATTAAGCCTAGTTTTGTACCCGAACCCGATTCCTTCTTCAGATTTTTAGCTGGAGGCTTAACAGCCAAAGCCCCCTCTCTCTTGCAAAAAGAAAATGGATGTTGTTGATCATTTAAACTTTTTTTGGTTGACAAACAGTTCCCAGAATATAGCACTTTGTCCTTTGAAGACATTGAACCAAAGCAGGATGGCAATTTTCCAACCAGAAGGTTGCGTGAGATATCCACAAATGTTAGTGAAGAACTACATGCCATATTCACTGAGAGGTTACCACTTAGATGGTTTGAAGCCAAGTTTAGGTACTGAAGAGAAGGCAAAGAGATCAAAAAGGATGGGATGTTTCCAAAAAAATCATTGGAAGACACATCAAATACCTGAAGTTTGTCAAAGTGCACAAGTTGTGGAGGGATATGAGATCTCAGTGAATTATTTCTCAAGATAATAGTGACAAGATTCTTTCCCACTGAAGGGAATTGAGCACCCAAATTATTACCTCCCAAGTTGAGCTCTTCTAGAGAAGTTAGCCGTTGGAGGTCAGGAACACTTCCATTGAAGAGATTATCAACCAAAACAAGACTCCTTAGATTCCTCATAGAGGATAGAGATTGTGGAATTCCCCCATAAATGAAATTTGAGCTGATGTTCAGCACTTCCAAGGACCAAAACCTGTTGATCTTGGCTGGTAAAGGACCCCACAAACCCAAAGACACCAAGGACAACACCTTCAAATTTGAAAGCTTTGTCATGACAGTGAAGAAAGAGTCAATGGAGAATCTTCCAGACAGTGTTTGAAGGGAAGTCCAAGCACCTGCTTTGGGGTTGTGTGAAGATGGAGAGGTCTTGTTTCCAATGATTGCAAGTTCTGTGACATGACCATTGGAGCAAACAATCTTGAGGGAAGGTGAGGGAGGGAGGAAGCACAGGTTGGTCCATCTTGTCCACCCTTGAAGAGCTTGAGGATACTCAAGAAGCTTCTGAACTTGGAATAGAATTCTACCCTCACTTGGTGATAGCTGTGCAACTGAGGAAGGAGTAAGCAAAACAAGAATGATTGCAGGAAACAACAAGTAACTGAAACAAAGGCACAAGTTCTTCATGTTATGAAGCTAAAATACTTGTACTAAGATAGAGATTGGTTTGGTTAGTCTCGCACAACACAGCATACTCTACTGCAGGGTTCAGAGTTGAAACAAATGAAATGACAGACAAACAATAGTTAAATTGCTCAACAGATAGTATTGGTATGGTATGAGTTTCACTGAGTAGAGATATACAAAACAGAATAATCCATGGTCTTTCTTGGCTTTTTTTTTTTTTCTTAAAAAAGTTTTTTATTCCAGTTGTACAGAATCTAATAATTTGCAAAGAAAAGCTTTTAAACAAAAAAGCTATTTGTCATGGCATAATGATTGCAAAAAAAGATTTTTGTAGGGAATTATGAGAATAAAGAATTTCAGTAACCAGGAGCAGGTGTGGTAGGACAATAGGGGCAGAGGACCCAAGTTTGTAAAATTAGATGGATCTGAGATGAGATCTGAAAAGAAAAGAATGAGAATTCAAAATTCTCAGTGAAGCCAACAAGAAAGTAGTTTGAGTTTTAGTAATAAAGGAACTTTTGTTAGAGATGTCACATGGAAGAGTGCAAAGACATTATTAAAACGGGAATTCTGATCAGAGGGTATTGAAGGCATCGTATTAAATAGCCACTTGGTTTGCAAGCTAGTTAGCAGCTACATTGCCCGAGAAATCCAAGTTCCAAAGTCAACATAATGCTGAAATCAAAGTTGCAAAGTGCAGCACTTTGGTGGTGACCATTTTATTTTTATTTTGGACCTGCATGTATGTTAACACGACATCTCCTAAAGAATTGTTCATGTAACCCACACGCCATGACACGTGATTGCAGTGAATGGCAGGCTCTTTTATTATCCAAACTTAACTAAAATGTGCTGGTATCATCCAATTATGAATGGTATATATAGGAAAATTGTTAACTTTTGTAATATAATTTAATAAGTTTTTTTAAAGTCTCAAAGTTTATTTAATTATGTGTAATGAACTTATTGATATTTATGATAATTATTTTAAAAGTATATAAAAATTAAAATATTTATAATGATTACTTTAAAAAAAAATTATTGAACGTGCAAATCAACTTACATAAAATTATACGTTTCAGTTTTGCTAATAATTTTGACTTCAAACTCCAAAAATATAATTATATTAAATATTTGTAAAAGAAAAGTTTACCGTTGATAATAATTAATAATAATTCTATCTGACTTCCACATCACATAAAAAATATTTATATAATGTACTTACAAATCTTTTATCCAAATACTTAAAAAAAAGGTCATATCATTACAAATTTACAATTCTTAATGTTTATTTTTTAATAATGCATCATAATTAAGCTCTTTTTATCCACAATAATTCAGCTTTCATTGTCAATAATAATGCCATAACTGCCCAATGGTTGGGGTGAGGTTAGCTTGGATTTTGGAGCTTTATGCTGGTGGGGGTCCGTGTCGGTGAGGTGTTCCCTCCAAAGTGAGGGCAAAGTGAAGACTAAAGACCGAGGTTGGCACACACATTCTTGGTAAAAATGCGTGACACTGACACATATTTTAATGTACTGTGAATTATTTTCCACCTAATCCAATTCTTTGTTTATTATCCTTGCACTATGAATAGTGTTGGACAACCTGTCATGCAGATTAAAATGGAATAAAGGACAAGATCTGAAGCAGCGTTTTAGCATTTGGTTTCCTTGTGTACATTGCTGGTACTGGTCCATGGTCTTTGACAAAAAGTATTATAGAGCATATGCATTGTCGTATTGTCACCACTTGATCACTATAATCATTTTGGTATAATCAAAAGTATAATCAGTAATCAGTTTATTTTTTTATTTTTTTTAGTGTGTGATGATGGAGAAGTCAATTTTGCTAACTCCTAAGTGAAGAGAAGAATTTTGACTTTGAAGTATAGAGTTGATATTTTATTGAAACTGAGAATAGAAGAGTCTGTGGAGAAAGATTTTGCTGAATAGGTGATGCATGTTGTTCAGATTTTGCAGAATCTTCCTAAGTAGTTTATGAAGTTTGACTTTTAATTTTTTTTTTAAAATTGAAATAGCGATGGAAGTGTTCAGATTTTACTGATCAATCTTATTGAGAAAATATATAAATGTATTAAATGAAAATTGAATTCGGCAGGGGCTTTTGATGTTAGCTAGTACACATACTCTTCTAAAGAGATTAGTGAACATTATAAACAAAATATTCATAGTTTATATAAAATTAGTGGACATTATAAATTATAATATGTTTTAATTCAAATTAATATAGTATATAGCTAGTATATACATCTTTATTTATTGATTCTTTACACTACACATGGAATTAATTCAGACTCTCGACATACATAAAAAAGAGGTAAATTACATTTCACTCTGATATTTGAAAATTTATGCCTGTACATGTTTTACAAATAAGATAGATAATTAAAGTCAAGGTGAAAACATGAAATAAAATTAGTGATGCGATGAAATACATATAGTAAAAATAAATAAAAATTTTAAAAAATATTATAAGAATTGAATATCTTGTAAAATTTAGTGAGTAAACTTACAATTTTATCTATATATATGCAATGTGCAAGTAAAAGTATACACCTGCCACCCAGTCCACTCTGGATCGATGATTGTTCCCTAGTGTTTTCCTTAAACCTTCACAGAAAATAAAATGAATAATTATAATTAGAAATTTCATTTCGTCCCTTATAAGAATCAATTTAAAATATTTCTTATAATTATTATTTTTTTCATGAAAATTCTCTTAATTATGAGTTATTTTTCTAAGTTTAATAAATAATAAGTAAAATATATTAATGTTTTAAATTTTTTGTCATTCTAACTTCATCCTATAAAAAGAATATTTTAAAAAAAATTCTTTGATTATTCACATACATAAATAGGAATAAACAAGTTGCGATCAACTTTCGAACTCAATCAACCCTACTCAACTACATTATAGTGGGTTGGGTTTGGATCATTTTGACTAATCCAATTATAGATAAGTTGGGTATTAAGTTAATGTATTCCAAAAACTTGATAAATTTGAATCAATACAATATACACATAATATTGATAATAAAATAATAAAATTTCAAATCCTATCAGTGTGATATATGGGTGTCGTAATCCTAAGAAAGACCATAGACAAAATAAAATTGTAATCATGCCCTCACATGATTCTTGAATAGTTGCACCCAGAAGGAATGGCCGAATGGATACATTAATGTAAGTAACACATAGCTTAATGCTATCAAAATACTAAATATAGAGGTAGAATTAATCTCTATAGTAACAATTGTGATTTGATGTTCAATTGTTTATTCATATTCATTCGACACCACACATGTAAGCAATGCAGTGTTCATTTTAGCATGTATAAGATTAAGGGGTTCCTTACGGCAAAAGAATCTAAATAATATATTTTTAATAAAAAATTATGAATTTGGGGTTGTTTCGAAACATATTACCAATCTGGGATTGTTGGTTACGCTCAAAATTGGGCATGACCAGTCACGCCCAGATTCAGACGTGACCAAGAGGGGGTCACGCCCAATTTTGGGCGCATTCCACCAGAGGATGTCACGTGTCATGCACAAATGGAGCGATGCGTATATAAACTTTGGACGGTCATAACTTTTGACTGGGATGTTTGATTGAGGCGAAACCGGTGGTCCCATGCTCGAAATTGATAGGAGATGCCGCTAGCAAGTACCCAAAGGGAACTTGGTCAAAAATTTTTCCCAAAAGAGGCCTCTAAGTGCCTCAAAATTGCGATTTAATCTTCCAACCTCCAAAAAATTTCTTATTTTCTAATTTTTTATTTATTCAATTAGTGAATTGCATGCTATTTTTTATTTTTTTAGTTACTTCTCTTAATTCCGAGCGTTTTGACATAAAATACGCCTCCATCAGATATTTCTATCAAAATTTATGACTGTTCAAAGTTATATGCATCCATGGTTGTCAAACTCGCGATTTAACTCGCAAAATCGACCGATTTTACGATTCCACATACCCTCCGCGAGTTAAATCGGTTGCAGACTCGTTTTAGGAGTAGAATCGTACGACTCTACTGTAGAATCGGTCGATTCCAAGTAGAATCGCGAGTGAGCAGCGAGTTGGCGAGTCTGATCTGCGCTCGCGTTCATCTTCCTCCTCACCTTCTATGCGTTCTTCCTCACACGTCGCCGCTCCGCCATTGTCGTCGCTCCGTTGTCGTCGTGCGTGGGTCGGTGCTCTGTTGTCATCGCTGCCATGGCTTCGAAAAATGGAAGAAGAAGAGGATGCAGCGCATCCAGAAGAAGGAGAAGAAGTGGATGCAGCGCAGCCGGAAGAAGAAGAGGAGCGAATGTGCAGTGGACGGGAAAGGAAGCTTTTATATGGGGAGATTAGGTTTTTTTTGCATTTGGGCCAGATTTGCTTCCTGCACCCCGTTATTGCTTAATACACCTTCTAGCTCATTTTTTTATATTAAAAATTAGACTTTTATTTTAATTTAAGTAATTGTTATTTACACTTTTTATTTATTAATACATTTTACTTGTGTTATTAACTTTACTTCAATTGTTATTTTGAATTTTTTTAGTATCCTTTATTTATAATTGCACTCATTTGACAAAATTAGTTATGTCATTATTTCATATTTATATATAGGTAATTTATTTATTTATTTTTGTCTGAAGTAGACTCTTACGATTCTACGATTCGATTCTACGATTCGATTCTACGAAGTCTCCACGATTCTACGTAGAATCTCGATTCTGACAACCTTGTATGCATCATCAAATTTAAAGCCTAATAATTGCTAAATGCACCCCATTTTTGATAAGTTTATCCATAAAATTGAAAATGGCTAATTACGTCCCATTTTTTATTAAGTATAGTTCAATCTTTTCTTTTAAATCTTAAAAATTAAATGATAATAGATTTAAAATATTAATTAAAATATTAAATGTAATTCAAAGTAATTATAATATAAATTACTAAAATACTTATTTTAATATTTGGGGCATATTATAAATCTATTATCACTTAAATTTTAAGATTTAAAAGAAAAGATTGAACAGTACTTAATAAAAAATGGAGTGTAATTAGCCATTTTAAATTTTATGAATAAATTTATCAAAAATTGGGGTGCATTTAGCAATTGTTAGGCTTTAAATTTGATGATGCATATAACTTTGAACAGTCATAAATTTTGATAGAAATATTCGATGGAGACATATTTTATGTCAAAATGCTCGAAATTAAGAGAAGTAACTAAAAAAATAAAAAATAGCATGCAATTCACTAATTGAATAAATAAAAAATTAGAAAACAAGAAATTTTTTGGAGATTCGAATATTAAATCGCAATTTTGAGGCACTTAGAGGCCTCCTTTGGAAAAAAAATTTGAAATTAGAAGATTAGTTATATAAAAAATCCAAAAATATTAAACAAAATCATATAAAAATTTAGAAATTATATTAAATAAAATAATATATTAAAAATTAGATATACCAAAAATTCTGAGTGTATTAAATAAAATCATATAAAATTAAAACAATATTAAAAAAAAAGATCATATCTATGGTGAAGATCGGTCTAATACTACTTTAAAATTAGATTAAAATAACAATTGATAATATTAAATGATATTTTACATCAAAAATTAAATCACGCCAATTTTAGTCTCTATATCAGTTGCTAACAATTTTTGCGACGGAATATTTCGTCGCAAACATAAAAAATACAATATTCTATCGAAAAATTGTTAGCGACCGATTTAGAGACGGATTTAGTCACACCCAAATTTGGACGTGACCAACTGCCCCATATTGGTAAATAGTTTCAAAACAGTCCCAAATTGGTAATTTTTTATTAAAAAAATATTATTTTGGTTCTTTTGCCGGTTCCTTACTTACCACACTTTATTACGAAACATGTACCTTTAATTTCGTTGACGAATGTGATGCGAAGTTTATTGAATATCTCGTTCTCATCCTTCATAATGAAACCAAAGGAGTGCCACTACAAAAAAAAAAGTGTTTTTCTGATGGAAAATAATCCGGTAACTAAAGCATTTTTGATAGATTTTTTCGACGAAAAATATTTTATGGAAAATTTTTGAATTTTCGTTGGAAATGTTTGAGTTATCGATGAAATTTTCGTCGAAAAATATTCTTTGGGAAAATTTTGAATTTCCAACGGATTTTTCGTCGGAAAATTTTGTTAGAAATATTTGAATTATATTTCATTTTTTTTAGATTTATAAATTCTTTACTTTGTATTTATTTGGTAAGACATGCTTTACTTGTTTATTGATATTTTTTTTCTATAAAATAATAAAAGAGATACCATTAAACTTTTAAGATGTAAAAGCATTTATAATATTATCATAAATAATTTTATTTAACAATTTTTTATTCATAACAGTACAAGTCTTTATCTAATAAATAAAATGAAAGATAAACAAAAATACAATCATAAATAATATTTAGAGGATAAATAATTAACAACTCTTATTTTAGTGTGTAATTACTCTTAATTAATATACTAGTGTTGTTTATTAAATAATTATTCAGTTTTAATTCTTTAAAAATATATTATTAATAAATAATTAAAAGAACGAAAATCATAACTTCAATGAACCCAACCATAAACCAATGTAGAAGTGTAAAAAAAATGATTCAAACGTAATTGGTTTTGAATTGAACTTGAATCAAATTGGTTTAAAGTCAAATCGACTAATTTAAAATGATCTAAATTGATTTTCAAAACAAAATTGGTTTAATATAAAAAAAATAATTTTAAAACTAATTGAGTTAATCAAAATTGATTCAGAATCAGTTTTAAACAGATTATTTAAAACTAGTTTAAAAGAACTTATTCCCTCAAATAGTTCAAACTTGTTAAATAATTAGATTTAGTTTTGTTCAATTTTTGGGGTGTTATGACTGGACTTTTTGGTCCACACAATTCTTTCCTTTTCTTTGTTACTCAACTTACATGAAAGAGATTGTTTGTTGTATTATTAATTGTTTGTTATAATTTTTGCAAGTATTATATAACTTAACACTGAGGAATAAAAAATGTGCTAATATAACAACGCTCACAAATCACAAGTTCCAGTGTTGTCACCATCAACTATCAACATTATATAAATTTTTCCCTTTTTTTTAAGTTAATTTTACTTATGAGAAATATTTTTTTTCATATAATGATTTTTAATAATAAATTACTTACTATATAGAGACATAATTTTGCCATAAATGCTTTTTTGCAAAATATATAGACTAAATTATAATTTTGATATTCCTAATTTTGTAATTTTATAATTTTTATTTTATTGATTTTTAGTTGTACTATTTGGTGTTTCCAATTTTATAAATTTGTGATTTTGATTCCTAATAGATTATTAACTAATAATTGTAATTATTAGAGATATTAAATTAATTATAAATTAAATAAAAATTATAAATCATTAATTTTTTTAATAAAATACTATTAATCCTAATATGGTGTTACTGTTAGTGAAATCATGTGCGATAATGAAGGTAAAATATGTGTTTGTAAGATCAGAAGAGAAGCACGATATTTAATTGATAAAATATGTGATCGAAGGAGACACATGTCTATTTTTTTAACAATAAAATAAAAAAAAATTGTGATGAGATCCAAAAATATAGAAAGTGATATTTTAAAATTATTATATAAATAGCATATTTAATTTATAATTTTAAATTATAAATTTTTTACATAATTATTAAATTACATATCTCTGTTTCCCTTATCTTTGATCCTTAAATTCACATTTTTAATTATCAAATTAATTTTATAATTTTTAATAAAACCTTTTTCTTTCTTTCTTTTAATAGAGTTATTTCTTTTAATAAACTAAAACAACCTGATATTAAATAATTCATAAATTTAATAATTTTTTAATAATAAATTTAAAAGTTGATTTTTATAGAGAATATTTTTTTTAATACTATAAATATTTTTTTAGCAAAAGACAATCTTATTCAAATAATTAAAAGAGACAATTTTTTAAATCTAAATATTAAATAATTACCTACCTTTTTGAAAGTACTGTTAAACTAAATAATTTCACATGAATTGATATTTAGTTAAATAATAGTACAATATTTAGAATGATCGTTATAATTTATTTTTATTTAAACGTTGGTGATATTGTATTAATTTTAGGAATAGAAAGTAAATGTTTGGTGCATAAAGGCAAAGGGGGTAAGGTAAGTTAAACAAATTTGACGCTAGATTTAAATGAGGCGCTCGCAACAGGGGAGGAAGCACAGCACTGCAATTAAAAAAAGACACTACCATGCCTTCAATTTACAATTTGGTCTATAAAATGACTTTTATTTACAATAGTACCATTGTATAAATATAAGAGGAAAATAGGAAATCCTACTCAGTTGTCATTTCTTACTTCTTGATCTGGACCTCAGCCATTGTCTCGCACCACTTACTCTCGAACCCACTAGTGATGCCCTATCGTCAGCGTGCAATGTTCATTTTGGAAGGGACAACAACCACCAATTGTCAGGTAATAGTGTCATTATCATTTTCTTCTAAGTTTCCCTAGAAAAAGAAAATTCTTGAAAGTTTTGTAATGTTTGGAGCTTAATCTGAAGTTGGGTTTTGCTCCCCTTGTCCAAATTTCATGGATTTTATCTTCTTTACCTGTTTTTCCTTTTTGAATTTTGCATTAGTTAAGATTTAAAGGATTGTTTTCGTTTTAGTACATCAACTATTGATGCAATGTTAATTAAGGAAGAAAGTGTTGATTATTATTGTCTCTATTGGCTGATTATGTTCATTGTGGTACATCAACCAAGTTATCCTCACTGGAATATGTTCTTGCCTGGGCTATGTCTCAAAGGGTGCAGGGGTCCTATTGTCCTAATAAACTCTTGTTTTCGGAAATATAAGATGGTGTGACTTGCTTGAAACTAAATATTAAATACGACACAAAAATATTAGTACAATTTTAGAAAATGAAATAAGAATATGATAATATAGATTAAGTTAGATTGATAAAACTTAATATTTATATGTAAAAAAATGATTAAAATGTGATTTTATGGAATTTAATACTTGATGCCTAATGATCCTGTCTCTTAAAAAAATATAATAATATTTATATGAACTATTGAATACTTTATAGTAATCTTAATCAAATAACAGTTTTTTTAAAATAAAAAATCCTAAAAATAAATAAGTTTTTTCTAAAATATAAAAATATCATAACAATAGCTAAATAACGTAACTATTATAAATAAATTTTTTATTTTGTTATATGACTTATCATTTCTATAAAAAAAGAACATTTTAAAAAATAGGTTTGAAGTATTGGCATTCTTAAGAATACTAGCAACACCCACTCTATTATACTATTTTGAACATTCTTAAACCCAGTTATGTTGTCCCTGGATCACATAAGGTACTTTGTATTTCGAATTAGCCCACAACACCTATAGAGATAATATTGAAGCATGAATTGGATTTCTGTTCTCTACCTTTCAAACTCCATTTTCCTTTAATTGGTTTTATGATACTCTCTATCCTAGGAAAGTGAATAACATCAACTGTATCCATTACAGCCAAAAAGAATTGTGTAATAATTTAAATGAAAAAGCAATGTTTGCGAAGTTGAGTATATATATATATATATATATATATATATATATAGATATCATATAAAAATGAGTATATCATATTTTTTATAAGTTTCATTGGCCACTTTTTGGGGTCTTATTTCCCAATGGCATGCCATAGGCCTGAGACTTGAGGTAAAATAATAGTTTACTATGACAACATTGAATTATATATAAATTATGAATAAAATTAATTTTTACAGTTATTCTAAAGATATATCCAATAGTTTTTTTATTACTTTGATAGTTTGGTTAATAGTTAACTTTGAAATTGTTTTAAATATGATTTTATTGGCTGCGGCATGAAGATTAGACAATTAAGGAACATTGAATAACTTGATTAACCACAATAAGAACCCAAACTAATGGCCATATGGAAGTTGCTTACTAGCAAAGCAAAACACTAAGATGATCTTTAACAACAAAACTAATGACCAATCACATGATCAACAACAAAACAATGACCAACAACAATAACTTGATGACCCGCAAAGATACTCTATTAATGACTATTTTGATTATTGACTTAGCAACACAAAATTAGTATTGACATATTAGACATTGTATTTTTATTTTTAATTTATTTCAAAGTTAAGTCAATTTGTTAAAACATTTGCTTTTGATGTATGAATTTGAGTCTTTATATAATTATATTATGTGTTAATTTCTATAATGATGTTAAATAATAATAAATAAAAAAATTTATTTGTAAAACAAATTAAATGCAATATTTTTGAACATAAATTACTGATGGATATTTCCATCACTAATTTCTGATGGAATGATCTATGAAAAATTATCAACGAAAATATCCGTCGGCAATTTTCGACGAATAATCCATGGAAAATTAGAAATATCTGTGGGAAATTTCTGACAGATATTTCTATCAGAAATTTCTGATGGCTTATTCCTTCGGAAATTTCCCACGGAATGATCCATTGGAAATTTCCCACAGATACTTATCGACGAATTTTTCCCCGAAAATTTTCGAAGGATATAAAAAATCCGTTGATTAAATTTCCAATGATCATTTTATTGATGGATTTTTGTCCATCGGAAATTTGAAATTACTGACGAAATTTATTACATTAGCAACAGATTTTGTCTGCTGAAAATTCCAATTTTTTTGGTAGTGTGCCTATGCTTAAGGTTTTTCCATCAATGTGCATGCTTGAATACCTATAATGGTTTCATACATTTCTCATACAAACATTACATGCCTAATAGATTATGGACAACCTCTGAGAGGCTCCTCAAGAGTACTTGTGCAATAGCTTTTTGGATGTAATCAGCTAGTGTCTATTTTTTTTATTTGTAGGAATTGAAAATAGTGTAAGGAGATTTACAATAACTCACGCATTTTTGTTTAATCAACTGAGTTAGACTCCTGACAATAGTAGAGGCCAATTTAAGTCAATCTCATGATTTTCCTAAGTGTAAATATCATCCTTATGCATTAAATGAAAATCAAACCTTCATATTTGTTTTTGTAGGGCTTTATTTGAGATGGTTGATCAAGAAGTTAAGGCTATATGCTTGATCTAAGAATTGTTCCCCTTAGCACTAATGTTTATACCTCATATTAACACTCGCTTGCAAAATTAGGCATTGCACTAGGATGCACATTGGGAGGAAGCCCCACCAATGATGTTTTGCTGTTACTATTTTGACTTCTTTTGTACTGCTGGTTTGTATATGATGTTCACTTATTTTGTTTTTAATATTTCTTTCTATGTTGACTTGTTTTTTACGAGCATATTGACTTATTTTGATTTCGTATTTCCTCCTTATATTTTATTTTTCAAGTTATTCAATTATTAAGATAATTTAAAACAAAAAAAATTAAGTGTCAAAATTAATTAAAATAACTAATATTTTATTTAACTTGTTATTAAATTATTTGATTAAAATATTGTACATAAATAATAAAAAATTGACTACAGGAAAAAAAATAGTTTTCATTTGTGTATTCAGTATCTATATAAAGTCGGAATTAGTATAGTTATACATGACAAAAACTAATTTCTATCAATAATATTTTAATATAAAAAAAGTGGAGATGTGAAGATGAAACGAGGGGTATCAACATTATGGGCCATAGCGGATACGAAATCAAGGTAAATCGTTAAGCAGACCCATGGACTTTTTCTCAGCCCCTATATTTTAAAGCATTTTTTTTTCAGGAATATGAAGCATCTCTTTAGTTTACTCCCGAATTAGTTTTAATAATTTTAAAAAAATAAGTTTAGTATTATAATTTTTTAAATATTATTTTAATTAAAATTATAGTTTTATTTTGGAAATATATGTGGACCTTTATGTGTATATTGTATAAGTTACTAATATAAAACATTAATTTAAATTAAAAAATAATTAGTCATTCAAATGTCTCACCTTAAAATTTAAATTTGAAACCCCAAATTTTAGTTTTAATTTCCCAAGCTGATTTTCTTTTAATTTTTTTCATCAGCCTTTAGATTTATTTCAAGAAATTAAATATGAAAATATTTTATAGTTTAATGATTATATACTACTAGTATAAAACAATTCTATAATCATCGATCATCATCGTTATTATGAATTTAAAAAAATTATTATATAATTTAATAAATTTATCATACATAATAATTTATAATTAGATGATAGTATAAATTAAAATTATTTTATATTGTCACTTTGTAATTTTTTTCTTCAATATTTTATTAGAAAAGAAAGATGAATTGCAAAAATATACAAAATTATAGTTTTCTGTTACTTTTTCTCTTGTTTTTTTTACCAAGTAGGGTACTTTTGTGAACAAGTTTTTCAAATATTCTTTTAGAACTTTTTTTTGTCAAATATCTCAAATGACCATTTTAAAACTTCACATAGTTTATTTATATAAAATATATTTTTGATTCCTACTTTTATTAAATCTTGTTTTAATTTTCGAACTTTCATATAATGTAATTTAGCCTCTCAAATTAAAAAAAAAAACATGGTTTTAGTCTCTAAGATTACTCTCAAATTTCTATATTTTTTAACTTCAGTTGTGAAATGAAACTAAAAACATGTATTTTTTTTATAAATTTAGACTAAATTATATAATATAAAAATATAGAAAATAAAAATAAAATTTTAACAAAAATATAAGAATTTAATTTATATTTTATCCATTTTTAAGTGCTTCTGAACGTTTTTTAGTTGACAAAAGTTTTGTTGTTCATGAACTTTTTGAAATATAATTCAACTTTTCTAATGTTTTCTTGTGACTTTTCAACTTATACAAAGATACTTGTATTATGAGAAAAATTATCATTATATTATGATTTGCTTGACATGAGGAAATATCTTGGTTGTGATGAAAAATAAGACAAAAACTCTTACTTATTTTAAGAGTAAATTAAGTAAGATAATTTTTTAATTTGTTATTATTCTTCTTAATTATCTCCATATTTAATTCAATTAATTAGAGTCAAGTTGTGAATGTTTAAAAAGTTGTTTTTCATAAAAATATGGTACATTTTTGTTGTTCAAATTTTCAAGAACTAGATTATTTGAGTTTTCTTAATTTATAATTTCTCCATTCTTTTACCATTTTTGTTTTTACAGCACTTTTGCCATTTTCTGAACCAAGTAATGTGTAATCCAAGTGCATTAAAAGAGTATTTGAAGTATATTATTAATCCTTAATTTTTGTTAGGGACGGAAAGGAAAGAACGTGAAATGATACTTTAGCCTCCTTAAATTTTTGTTTGTTTAATCTTGGTTCCTCGCGACTATACTACGTTAGAGTCACACTAGCATGGTTTGCGTTACGGCCTCGTACGTGCAATTATTCGGGATAACCAAACATTAAGGAATATCACATTAATTAAATTTTCTCAACAAAAGGACGAAATTAATAGAAAACAAAAACGAAAACTACTCTCTCCGTAATCAGTTCTTGTACATCAGACGAATTAATCAGTACATGTGCGAACACGTTATTGGTGGTGTTGGGGCTAGTTTCCTATAAGTTTGGATAATTATTATATTATTTTTATAATTCAATATAAAATCTAATATTATTAATTTAGTCATTAAATTATATCTATATATTATTAATAAGATTATTTGTGTCAATTTTGTCAAAATTGAACAACAATAATAAAAGTGTAATAATATTATTCATATTTTAAAAAATTTATGTTATGTTACTTTTAATTCATATGAATAAAATAATAAATGATTTTGAATTAATATGAAAATTTTTATATGTAATTTATATAAAATAAACTTTCAATCAAATAATGAGTTTTAAGAAAATATTATTCAATTGTTATTGAATTATATATTAATTGGTCAAAATTATTGGTATAATTTAATCTCATATATATATATATATATATATATATATATATATATATTATATTTATTGTCAATGAAAAAATTAATTACTTAATTCATTAAAATTAAGAAAAATAATTAACTTAATTATTTGTGTTAAATTTATAATTTTTTTAAACTCTCATTGTTACTAATATCTTTTCTTTCTTCTACCCTTACTCTTTTTCGGGGTATTACAAAATAAATTTGTTACAAATATAAATATTATTTATAAAATCAATGTTACATTAAATATTTTCTTTTTAAAATTAATCTTAACTAATAATTAACGCTGCTACCTGTTTGTTTTAAGTTAAACATATGAAAATAATACTTTCAACCGCTCTATCTTAAAAATTTATAAAATAGAATAATTTTATCAAAATATAATTAAGGAATAAATACGTAGTATTTAAGTACCCAATTATTTTACAGTTTAATATAATTAAATTTAAATAATTAAAAATAATATTTATATTTAAATTTATTTAATTATAAATTTTAAATTGAAACGTTATACCACAGAAACAAATTTGTATCTTTATCAACACATATAGATAATTTAAAATGTCTTGTATTCAAAATTCAAAACCTTCAATAATTTTAGTAACAGGACTAAAATTAAAATATCTAGGAGTTGAAAATGGATTCATTTCTAACGGCGGTGCAGCGGCTGACTGGCTGTGGCCTCTTTTATACTAAATAAATTATTAATTATTAATATCGTATGTATTCATCATTGCAACATGACAAAAGACACCTCACTTATGAAATGACAAATGATTAGATGGATTTCAATTAGCATTTAAGCACTATGCAGTCATATTTATATGGAGACAATGACCACTGTGTCCTCTTTTTTAAAAAAAATTACCCAACTGCCATATCAGGAAAACAATTTTCCAAACTGCCACGCGTACAAATTCGTTATCCCTTCCAGCGCATTACGCAAGCTGACGTGGCGACCATCTACTGGACCACATAATTCGCTACCTTCCCCAACGAATTACGTGGTCAAATGTCCGTCAAGGCGCCAGAGGAGCAGGGACACGTGGCGCTAATGGGTAAAATTCGCTGGCAGGCCTAGCAAATTACGTGGCATAATTCGCTGCCTTGCCTAGCAAATTATGTTGACATGTCAGCTTTTTCCTAATTTGCTGTTTGGGCCAGCAAATTTGGGCTTTTAATTTGCTTGCCACCCCAGCGAATTACTGCAACACCTCCCCTATATAAACCCACCCCGCTGCATACTTTTCTCATAGCATTTGGTTTAATTTGAGCAGTCTAAATTTTTTTGAAAGCTTTTGCAAGATGAGTGCTAGCAGAGATGGGTTGATCACCATTGTATACTATAATGGGAGAAAATACATTGGACCGAATGGTCAAATATTTGAAGGAGAGAGCAAAATGTTTCGTATACCCCGCAAATGTAGCTATAATGATTTGATGAAAATCATATATAAGAAGTTGAGATTACAACGGGGTCAGTCTGTATCTCGTTTGAGTGCTCGCTGGGCATCCGGCAACCCGTTGCAATGGGTTGGTGTGGATGTTGTCGATGATGACGATCTGTCCTTAGTTACAGACGCATGCATATCCGACGGAGGAGATCCGAGATTTATAGAATTGTATGCTGAAGTGAATTGCAGTGGACAGTCAAGCAGTCGTAATGTTGTACGAAACATTGGTTCGATTGATCTTAACATAGAGCCGATGGTCAATTCCGAAGATAGAGATGTTTCATTGTCACCACCTCCAACAACGCAACCAACACAAGAATTTGAGGCAGAAGATGTAGAAACGATGGCTGGTCAGGAGGAAGATTTTCCCATGGCTAGTTCCGAGGAAGAGGTTGATGAAGGTGTTGTTCCAGATACTGACTCATCAGATACGGATGTAGACGGTGATTTCGATCGTGATTTTGCTATGCCTTCTCCAGGCATTGTTGGAATGCAAGGTCCACTTTCGATTCCAGGTATGAATGCAAAACTGTCTGTTAGTTAGTAGTGTTAAAATGTTTGGCAATTTAAGATAACTATGTGTTTAATGTGTCATTATATAGTAGAGGCCAATATGTTTGTCAGTTTAGGATAACAATGTGTTTGATGTGTCAATATGTAGAAGAGGCCAATGTAGCATTTTGGTCTAACATAAGTCATTACACAAATATTAATTGGACTCACCCAGATGAGGACTTAGATGACATGGAAGGAGCACAAGTACCTAATTGGGCGATGGGTCAAGAGTTATATAAGGGTCAGCTGTTTCCAAGCAAGTTCGATGTGCAAATGGCAATAAAGCAATATTGCATAGGTAAGCATCTCACAACCATAGTTGCAAAAAGTGATACGAAAAGGCTTATAATGGTTTGTGAGAATCATAATGATGGTTGTGTGTGGAGGATGAGGGCATACCAAAAAAAGCATGGCACAGAATGGATTGTAGGCATATGGAATAACCAACACACGTGTGTTAATCATAATCTGTCTCAAGATCACAAGCAACTTGACTCTAATTTCATATGTTCGGTTATCCTAGGTAATTCAATTTTTTTTTATTCGTTAAGTTTTATTGTTGCAAAAGTAAGTAACATGTTATTGTCTAATGAAATGCAGAAATGATTCGTGAGGACCCCAGTGTTAAAATTGGGTTAATTCAGGAAAGAATTTTGGCAATGCTCGGATTTCACATTTCATTTAAGAAGGCATGGAAAGCAAAGCAAAAGGCAATTGTGAAGGTATTCGGGGATTGGGATGAGTCGTATGCGTTTCTGCCGAGGTGGTTGGGTTACATGGTAAATTTTGCTCATGGGTCTGCCTTTAAGTTGGAAACGATGGATCATTTTGATGATGGACAACTGGATGATAGTGTAAGGGTATTTAAAAGGGTGTTTTGGACATTCAAGCAGTGTTGTGATGGTTTTAACTATTGCAAGCCCATTATCAGCATCGACGGTACCCATTTGTATGGGAAATATCGCGGCACATTGTTGATTGCAACATCGGTTGATGCCAACAATTACATCCTTCCAATTGCATTTGCAGTTGTTTCCGACGAGAATATTGACAACTGGTCTTGGTTTCTGGCACTGGTCCGTATTCATGTTACGCAGAAAAATGGAATATGTCTTATTTCCGATCGACATGCGGGCATTCTGGCGGTGGTCAACAATGTAGAACTCGGATGGCAACCACCAAGGGCATACCATGTTTTTTGCATTCGGCATTTGGCGAGCAACTTCAATCACAGGTTCAAGAATATGATGTTGAAGAAACAATTGATGAAGTTAGGTAAGCAACCTCAGATGCATGCAACTTGTCCCACACCCGCATTATGTCATGATATTTACGTGTTGTTTGTATATGTAGGTTACACAACTTCCCGATTAGATTTTGATGCCGGCTTAGAGCAATTCAAAGAAGCCAGTCCTGAAGTAGCTGCATGGATTGATGGAATCCCAAAGGAAAAGTGGAGTCTAGCTTATGATGAGGATGGACGAAGGTTTGGTCATATGACAACCAATCTATCTGAGGTTTTCAACAAGGTACTTAAAGGCGCAAGAAACCTTCCTATCACGTCACTTGTTCGGTTCACATACGCTAGACTGGTGGCATATTTTTTGCAACATCGTCAGGAGGTCACGAAAGACTTGGCTAGAGGTAATCAATTCGCCAAAGTAGCCTGGCAAAAATATTTGTCTCACATAGAAACCTCCGCAACTCATTCGGTAACTGCATACGACGCATTGTATACAAGATTTGAGGTGCAAGAATTGTACAACATGCGTACTCATCAGTCAGGGAAGAAATGGTGGGTATCATTATCGGAAAGAAAATGTCAATGTGGCCAGTTCACTGCATTCAGGTTCCCATGTAGTCATGTGGTTGCAGCTTGTCGGTCTATACACGTCGATCCCACCCAATATATAGACCCTGTGTTTAGTCTTGCGTATCAGTCTCAAGTGTATTCAGCGCTGTGGTATCCAATTGGAAATGAGGACTTTATACCACCTACTGGACAGCCACCGATCATCGCTGATGTTTCACTAATACGTAAAAGAGGACGACCTAGGTCTACACGTATCCGCAACAAAATGGATTCGCGGGAAGGAACAAGCATTCGAACAAAATGTGGTTATTGTAAGGTTGTAGGTTACAATAGGCGAAATTGTCCTTCACGCGTCCAGCATCATTGATTTGAAAACCACTCAAATGTATGTCAATTTTTTAAGTTAATTTGAAATCGTTTATGTTAGTTTTGCAAAACTATTTTTTCCCAACGTGTAACCAAACAACACACTATCATAGATACATAACCAAATAACAAAGTCATGGAAACACAATCCAAACACAAATGTCCAAATAACAATGACGTCGAAACTTTAATGTCCAAACACTATGTCCAAGCAATAAAATCCTAATAATAACTAATTAAAATTAAAACGCATGTAATCAGTCACGGTCCCCATGGTCTCCATGATATCCCCCGCATCAGCTCATGTCATGCTGATACGGTGACAAATGACATCGAAAACGAGCACCCCTCACTGGATTTCTCCTAATCAGTGGGGAAGGGTCTTCGTCATCGTCGTCTGCACCGGTCTGATCATCCCCCTCCATCGCGGCTGCTAAAAATTCATCCAACTGAGAAGTGGATGCTGGGGTCTGCATCTGATGCATGGAATGCGCACCGGGCGTGGCAAATACGGCCTCTGCCTCAGATGTCGGCTGGTCAGGCCTATACATAGGTGTGTAGGCCGATGGGGCTTGCGAACTAGGTCCAGCACCATACATGGGAACCGTGGGAAATGTAAACCAAGGGGGGTATTGAGAAGGGGGAAATGGGTCCGGTGTACTGCTAGAGGACCCGGCTACAAACTGTGGGGGCCAGAAATACTGCTGCGATGGTTCGGCTGGGTAACCTGGTGCGATATAGATCCCTGGCGGACGAGGAGGCATCGCAGGCACAATCACAGGTCCGTCAGCAACAGCAGGGGTCGCCTGATGAAGGGGTAAACCCTCGTGACGGGCGCGACGATTAGTACGAACCACCGGCGGTGGAGCCTCAGTCTGGACGTGAACAGCAGGAGGTGCATAATCACCAGGATCTGTGACCCTGTCCAAGTCGTCACATGCAGCAAGGAGACGAATAGCCTCGTCATACACCTGCCGCATGTTGAATGCTCCCTGCGCCTCTGACTCCGGCGACACCATATGCACAATAGTCTCAGCACGATCAGTCTGAAAATAAAAAATTAGTTTGTATGCACAACATTACATTAAAATTACGATACAATAACAAAAATATAAATATACTAACCACATGTGCATTAACAGCAGCTCGACGAGTCATCCATCGTCGTGTCACAGAGAAGTACCACTGCATGTACTGACTGTTGACAGACAAATAACCATCGCGCCTCATAGGAGTGACATTCTGCGGGACAAGGGCATCCCTGTCTACCCATTGTAAGATATAAAATGAATGTCGCTCCCGCTAATCAACTTCACTCTTGCCGGTTATATTGATGGTAAGCAGCTCGCTGCAGTTAATCGGCTCAGCTGGGATTGGCTGGTCAAACCCAAACTGCCGTAGAACACGGTCCGGCTGCTGATATACAACAATCTGGAAACAAATCAACGGACAAACAGCCATCCAGCGTCTCGCCCTGTCCACATCCGGTGGATGAACTGCGTCCACAATATCGTATGGCCTCCACCGAACCTGTCTCCTACGCATTACATCCATGTAATGCCGATATCTGCGTATATGACTGTATCTGGATTGACGCGTCTGATACACATTAAACCTACATCAAACATAGGATTAGAAACAACAACATCAACTAATAAATATTAATTTTACAATACAATTGCACTACCTGTTGCCATAAATCTCATGATGCAATACGTCTTCATCGCTAATGGTCGGAAGGGGCGGAGAGATGGATGGGAATCTGGTCCATGCCCACAGTTGCAGCAGCAGCGTACATCCCCCCATCTCACGACGGGATGCACGTGTGGCGTTGCATAACTCTCTATACAGGGATGCAAGAACAGCTGATCCCCAACTAAATGTACCGGTACGCTCAAAGTCGTCAAGAAAAAGTAAATAACGAGCCGGTACATAGCTGGAGGCGGTGTTGACAAATAACGTCCCACCTAAGATCCGGAATATCAAGGCACGGGTGTATCTGATACGTCCGAGTTCCGTGCCAGCATGGACTGTGTAATCATGAAACTACTCTCGTAAAAAGTGCAGGCCCAACAAACCTCCGTGTAAATCTCGACCCTGACTAGGCTGCACCCCTAAAAATTCACCAATCATCTCACGGATCTGGTGTCGTCCATGACATCCTGAGACCACCTCACCATCAGTTGGCAGGCCCAACAGATGGTGTACATCCTCTAGGGTGATGGTCACCTCACCCATCGGCATATGAAACGTCCGTGTCTCAGGTCGCCAACGCTCAACAAGCGCTGACACAAGGTGATGATCAATCTGAAATAGTCCATCCTAACCTAAGTTACATGTACATTATAACATAATTGTAACACCATTACATAATATACACCATAGTTACCTCGTGGTTGTGCAAACGCGCAATGTGGTAAAAACCAGCCTGCATGAGCCACGGATGGATGTCCTCGGGTATCGCCTGATGGTCATGTGTGGCAGCATGCCGCACATTTAGGACACGATCGCGTGCTGCAGCATCCTCCTGCGAATTCCACACAATAGTGGAAACGTGTCTCTCCTGTAAAGTCAACAAAGTGCGGACAGATGGACCGGGGTCGATAATACTAATTGCACCCTCAGTCGCCGGAGGTGCTGCCATATCCTCGTGGTGATCCATCGTAATGTTTAATAACTAAACCCTATTTGAAAAAAAATTACTAATTTAAATTATATTTTCTCAATAACACATGTATATTAAAATATATTATAACAAATTATCAAAATTGTTCAATAATAATAAGTAACACTTTGGTAAATAATAAATAATACGCATATACTATTATAAGAAATACATAAAAATAAATTAGAAAAAAAATAAAAAAATATACACATCATTTACAAGAACTAAATAATGACAAAAAAAATATTTATTTTATCCTATAAATTACCAATCCTTATTCTAAACCATATATCCTATTACCTAGTATTTAATAAATATTAATTATATACTATTATGAAATACATAAAAATAAATTAGAATAAAATACAAAAATATACACATCATTTACAAGAACTAAATAATGACAAAAAATTATTCATTCTATCCTATAAATTACCAATCCTTATTTTAAACCATATATCCTATTACCTAGTATTTAATAAATCATAATTATATACTCTTTAAATAAATGCATTAAAATAATTTAGAAAACAAAAAAATTCAATCATATACATATGATTTATAGTAACTAAATAATTACACAAAAAAATAAAAATCGTCTATCCTATAATTTACCAATCTTAATTTTAAACTATACATCCTCTAACCTAGTATTCATAAATAATACGTATATACTACTAAATTAAATACATTAAAATAATTAATAAACAAAAAATAATACAAAAATATACATATCATATACAACAATTAAATAATCAACAACAAAAAAATATTTGTCTATCCTATAAATTACCAATCCTATTTATTAACTGGGTTAATCCTCTAACCTAACGTTTCAAAAATAACACATATATATTACTACAACAAATACATTAAAGTTATTTACAATAAAAAAGTATACAAAATTATATATATCTCATACAACAACTTCATAAACACAAAAAAAAAAAATCATCTATCCTATAAATTGTCAATCCTAATTTTTAACTACTCATTCTCTAACCTAATATTTCCAACCTAATATCCATATATCCTCTAACCTAATGTTTAAAACCTCATAACAATATATCTTCTAAAATAATTGCATTAAAATTAATTAAAAAAAATATATCCTCTAATCTAATATTTCAAACCTCATAACAATATATCTTCTAAAAAATTTACATTAAAATTAATTACAAAAAAATATATATGTCCTCTAACCTAATGTTTCAAACCTCATAATAATATATCTTCTAAAATAATTACATTAAAATTAATAAAAAAAATATATCCTCTAACCTAATGTTTAAAATCTCATAACAATATATCTTCTAAAATGCATTAAAATTAATTACAAAAAAATTATTTAATAATAAAATACAACTTACCTCTACTGCAAAAAAAAAATTGCTGAGCCAAAAAGACAGAGCCACATAGAGACAGAGCCACAGAGAAACAAAATTTTAGAAGGAGGGAAAAGATTGAGAGAGGTGTGAAAATGAAAGGGGGAGGGGGGATTTATATAGGGGGGACCACGTGGCGTAATTCGCTGGGCCCATCAGCGAATTACGTCCACGTTATGCCACATGTCGTAACGGTCCCCGGGAGGGCGTAGAGCCCACGTACTTCGCTGTCAAGGCTAGCGAATTTCACCTACTGGCGCCACGTGTCCCTGCTCCTCTGTGCCTTGACTGACATTTGACCACGTAATTCGCTACCTTCCCCAGCGAATTACGTGGACCAGTAAATGGCCGCCACGTCAACTTGCGTAGTGCGCTGGTAGGGGTAGCGAATTAGTACGCGTGGCAGTTTGGAAAATTGTTTTCCTGGCGTGGCAATTGGGTAATTTTTTTTTAAAAATGGGGCACAGTGGTCGTTGTCTCCTTTATATGATAATGAAATGAATTTTTAATCTTTTCATACTCTTATTTAATTATAAATGATCAATTTATTAATTTTTATATTAAATATTTTATTAGAAATATTTTTTATAACTTCTGATTTATTAATTTGTAATTTTTTTTGACAGCGCTTAAAAGTTAGACTCTATGTAAATATACTAAACATAAAATTCTGAACACTCATTTTGACATTATTAGTTATTAGATTAGTTTTTCTATTTGGTAAAAATTAAAAATAATTTTGAAACATGAGACATAATTTTAACTATAAAAATAATTCATGTTTTTTTTAAAAATAAAGAGTAGAAATACCAATATTTATGATAGTAAGGTAATTACGTCTTTTGAATATATATTCAGAAATATAATTTCTAAATCCATATGCATCTATTAAAAAAACAAAATCCAATGTCTTAAATAGATAATGTGCCTTAAATTAAGAGATGTGTTATTCATATATTCTCTCCGTTTTATTATAATTGATAATTATCATTTTAATTTTTCAATATAATATTAATCATTTTTTATTTATATTCTTTATAATATTAATAATAGACAACAAAACCTATGAATGAGTTAATAATGATATAAAATTAATTTTATAAAATTATTATTTTTATTGTATTAAATAACTTAAAATTGTAATTCTTTTTTTACGAGCAAGTAAGAATTTCCACAACATTATTTTCTACATTTATTTCTCTATCCGGGACCAAAAAACATAGTAGAATATAGAATAAGAATATTGATAAAAAAAACGTTGATCTATTTGCTTGCTTCAGATTTGAGACATGAAACCTCGAGGGAGGTATCTTTCAGTTGTATTCCAGAGCGTCTCTTGAATTCCATAGTACACTGTCGCTTCTGTCGGTTCCTTAATGACCTGCCACGTTGTTTATTTATCTCTTTATTTTCCTTCTAAGTTCCTAAGTTTTCTTCTCACACACCATTCATTCCTCAAATGTTATGACAGTTATGTTTTATGTTATGTTCATGCATTCCACCACTTCATAACTTGTTTCTCATCACTCACTCACTCATTCTCAGGACCTGTTCCTTTCCTTCTTGTTGGCATCAAACGTTTGTGTTTTTCCTACTTTCACTGTTCTCTTAAAGTAAAGCGTTCACATTGAAGGTGACTCTTGTTTGGCATTGTACACAAGAAGAACCATTTCTGCTTCTCTTTGACTTCTACTTCTTGTCCTTATTAGTAGAAAATAGGAACTGAAGATTTTTTTTTTGAACTCCTTGTGGTAATTTTTCTGTGCAGATTTGACACTGTTTAAATTGGAGTCTTGGAGATAATAATAACATGTTACCTTATATGTGAGAAGAAATTACAATGTGCTGGTGCTAGTGTAATTAATTAATTTATTCTGATTTATATTTCTGGTTCTTGGTCTTTACATGGTCGAATTAAATGTCTGCATGGTTTTTCTGAAAATTTTCTAATTAAGATGTAATTGGGTTTCTGTTGTATATGATTCTTGCAGGTTTTGATATTTGAGTTCGGTGCGCTCTGAATTATTTATATTTGGCGACATGGGAAGACAAAGTCCTGGAAAATGGATCAGAAACTTACTTCTGGGGAAGAAATCATCATCAAAGTCTAAGTCTTCAAGACAGAAAGATATTTATGTAAGTTTCTTTTTTGGCTTTTGTGATTGGCATCAGTTCCTGTTTAGGATTCATTATACTCAATGTCTGTATTATAAAAGGGATTGTGAAGGACAAAATCTTTAACTGATGAAAATTTACCTGCAGCATTAAAGTGCATACATTTGTTATTTAATCCACATTATGGATCATATGGCTAAATGCCTAAAGTGCAAAATTTTCCTGACATATATATAGATTTACTATTCTGTTGTTTGTTGGCTGTAAAAGTAACTGTAAGTTGTAATTGTGATTTCAATTCTGTTGTAAAGAAACCTTCAAGTAACAAGGATGTTCTGGTGGTGTCTTCTGAGGCATCCATGTCTACTCCAACATCTGGAGCCAATGCTATTAAAGGAGTGCTATCAGAAAAGGAAGTAGTTAGTGTATCATCAAATGATGGCGTAATTCTTTCAATTGAAGACAAACAGGACAATGCACAATCGCTCGCTAATATTGGTTCTGGGGACCATTATGAAAAAATAAGGCAAATAGAAGCAGCTATAATAGTTCAGGCTGCTATTAGAAGCTATCAGGTATTCACATCTTATATATACACGATGTCCTTTGGAAGTTATGTTCACTACCAAATTTCTAAATAGTCCATTAGAGTTATTTTCTATTTGTACAAATTATTAGGGAAACCCTTTTATTTTAGTAATAGTTGTGACCACTATCTTCTGGACCATGTCTTGGGTGCTTAATGTTTATTAGTGTGTCTTTGCTGTACTTGAACCTCTTTTCTCAGATATTTCATCATAAAGGAGAATATCTCTGTTTAACAATCTTCTGTCCACTGTAATTTTTGAATTTTACAATTGGGTTTTTATTCTGTTGTTCTGCAACTTACAGAAGATAGAGTATATCGACAACACTTGGTTTGCTTCTCCTTGAAATTGAAGACCTTTGAGAAATAAATGTTAACGTAGCTTTTTATTGTTAATATTTTTTATGGAGGTATCTGAATTCAGTACTGATTTGTATTTAATGCTTCTGATTACTTATCATGACTCCCTAGAGTATTCTTTTAAAAGATTAAGTATAGATATGAGTTACATCCTGTTTCTTCTTGAGCTGGGATTGGTATGACTTGGATAGGAATTGTAATACCTATGATATTTATATTCTTTTGTTCAAGAGTTCATCCTCGGAAATAGCAGAAAAAATATATACAGTGATCATGATGTATGACTGCAAGTGGACTTCCTGCTTGTGGTTTGTTTGTATGAAATTGAATAAACTAACAATTTTGAACTTTTATAATGTGGCTAGCATATTCAGCCACATCATATTCTATATTTTATAGAATTTCGTGTATTTATTCAGCTGTACTTGTATCACATATCGAAGCTGTGTTTCATGGGAATAGAAAATATGGTAAACAATAATCAACATATGTTTTTTGGTTTTTAATTTTTTTGTAACTCTTTTTTAATCTTAGATATTAAACAAGATTAAATATAGCGATGTAGCTGATACCTGTTGAATTAGCTCAAGCATCTCAGTTATGATTATTCAGAGGACCTTGAACGCATTACATGTGTTAGAAATGTTGACAGATACTAACACATCTGCAGTCATTTCAGTTTTAAAAGTTTAGATTCTCGGTTGAAAAATATGTTTATGGCCTTGTCTGTTCAACATTTCATTAATGCATTATTATTTGGATTTTAGAATTCTTCCTAAATATATTTGGCCATGCATTTGCAATGTGCTTTATAAACTATCACTGCAAAGTGAAAATTTCATAAACACTGATTCCTCATCTGGAAGTTTGTATGTCTATGGTTCACGAATGCATAAAGTGATTCTTATATTGCTGAATTGAAGGCACGAGGGACATTTAAAACTCTCAAAAGTGTCATACCACTGCAAGCTTATATTCGTGGCCAGTTGGTTCGACGACAAGCTGTTTCTGCTTTATATTGTGTGCAGTCAATAGTTAAATTTCAAGCATTGGCTCGTGGGTACAAGGTTAGGCACTCTGATGTTGGGCTTGCAGTCCAGAAATTTTTTAAGGTAAAATTACTTGAGCTAATGCTACCAACACAATCATCTGTTGTTTATTTTACATAATTTTTTTAAATAGACATGTTAGAGGTTTTTCATTTAATCAATATTGAAAGATTTATGCTTCATATCACGTAGCATTGATGAGAAGCTGAATTTCACCAGTTACCTTCCTCTTCTACTTTTTTATGCAGCAGCTAACTGCTTCTGCAATATCTTTTTGCTCAGGATACTAAATTTCCGAATTTTATTGGAGTAGATTCAACCACACAGGCAGGGAAGCTCTCGGATAGTATCTT
This sequence comes from Glycine latifolia, assembly GCA_013407115.1. Classification (NCBI taxonomy): domain Eukaryota; kingdom Viridiplantae; phylum Streptophyta; class Magnoliopsida; order Fabales; family Fabaceae; genus Glycine; species Glycine latifolia. Next base: position 14,805,953 of record CM023958.1, on the reverse strand, counting down.
TGTTAACAAGGTAGAAAGTATTATTGTCTAATGTAAGAGTGTAACTTTGTTCTTGTTTGTACTTAAATGATATAGCTTATTCAGTTCACTAAAACTAGAATGAAGATGTTATTATCAACTAATATTTTTACTGTCCATGAAGGATTGTTGCCTTAATAAATTGTAAGGTTGGTTCTCTTGCTACTAGCCTAGATCTGTTTCATTTTGAGTTTGCTGTAATAGTATATATTGCCTTAAACAAGGACAAAATAAGCACATTTTTAGGCTTTTTTTCCCCATGTCATATGATGGACATTTACTACCTCTTTTTGTCTATTGATCATATTTCTAGAATCATCATCACGTTTCACACCACATTTTATTTTCATTATTTGCTTCAGCTCAAGTTGTTCTCCTTTCTTCCTCTTGTCATATCTGTTGTATTCTCGGAATTCCTGTCTTTTACATGCTTTTGTGAAGCCTGACAATAATGTGCACCAAAAATTTCTTGGTATTACATATGACTAGTTGTTTTTGGATATTGAAATGGAAAATGGCATGTTGTATGTATTAATTGTAAGTTTATACCTCAGCATCTTACAGGTCAATTACTAAATTCTTACATTCAATGATTTATTAAAATGAATTATATTGATTGTAATAAAAAAAAACATGGTGCCTGATTGATTGTAAATTGTTAACCCTTAGCATTTCATAGGTCAATCACTAAACTCATTTACTGATATCCTTTATGAATTATGAATATGAATTGTATAATTAAGGTTGGGAGAAGGATGTTTTCCTACTCTTGTCCATTTTTCCTCACGTTAGATCATAACTTAGAGTACATATTATCCCTTTCAGCTTCTGGCTTCATCACCCTCTGCTGTTTCTCCAAATCTCAAATATAATGCTGGTGAACCTAACTTGGCTTGGGAGTGGCTTGATCGCTGGACGAAATCACACTTTTGGGTACCTCTTCGAGAAGCGCGGAAACCTGATTCAATGTCTGATAAGAAAAATGGAAGTTGTCAAATAGTTGAAACTAACAAGGGTCAAGTTAAAAGAAATGCCAGGAAAGCACCTTCTGTGAGGGCTGGTGCTGATTCAGTTTCGGATTCTAACAAACATAAATGGTATCCGAAAAAGGATTCAAACCTCCCATTGCATTCAGCCAAGGAACATCCACAAAAGGAGCTTGAGAAAAGGAGTTCTAAAAAACCTCAAATTCAGAATGGTTTTGATAAATCTGAGGTTGCTAATGAGAAAAGAACACACATCACAAGAAAAGTTTCAGATCATACAACAGTCAATGATGTTCAAGAGGATGATGCTGATGTTCCTTCAAAGAAGTTGGAAGGTTTGGCAGTGTCAGAGTCAAAACAGTCTGATCTTGAGAAAAGTTTAGGACAGCAAACAGAAGAGCATGATACTAATGAGTCATGTAATGATACTAATGCTCCCTTGCAGTCTAGCTTGGTGAATGGTAAAGATGTAGAATTCATTGAGGACTTGAATAATGTAAATTCAAAGAATTTCCAGAGAAGAGCTTCCCTGCCTGCTAATTTTACAGATCATGAAAATGTGTTACATAGTAACACTCCAAGACGGCCTAGTTATATGGCTCCCACTGAATCTACAAAAGCTAAGCTAAGAGGACATGGACAAGGCTCTCCACTGTCTGTTAGCGATTTAGCGGACGTAAGTAGTATCACCAGGCGGCTTTCACTTTCGTCTTCGCTTAATGGCAAGTTAGGTTCATTCTCGCCACGGTCAGATAGATTGGCTGCCTCGAGCAACAAGATAAGGACTGACAGATCTCTATCATCTTCAAAGGATGGCACTGGTAAGAATTTAGGATGGCATTTGGTTTTAATCTTTTTTAATCATTTCAATTGATTGTGAATTTGTAACAAATGCTTTTGGAAATACAATTACAATGCATAGAGACATACATTCATCTACAGTAATACATGCTCAAAACACACAAAATTGGTCTTGTCATGCATGCTTATTTCTAGTGTGATTCAGAATTTGGGCAACTTGTTTTAAAAATGATATTTTTTTTTATCAACTGAGAACTGCTCTCATTTTAAAAATGTGAGAACTTTAAATTTGAATTATACAACGACGCACAAATGGTCAAGATTAAAAGTTATTTACTGGTCATATGATCACTTAAAAAACTATGTGCATTTTTCTTTTAATCTTGACCATTCAAATAGAACCTAATGATCTATATTTATAGTTTTCATTTCTCACAATATGAAGTGTTCTTATTTTATGCTCTTCTTAATGATCTATATTTGTAGTTTTCATTTCTCACAATATGAAGTGTTCTTATTTTATGCTCTTCTTTTATTTATTTATTTTATCAGTCCCATGTACTTGAAATAAATACAAACAGTTGCTTTATTTTCTCTTTATCCCTGAATGATCGATGTGGACTCCTTAAAATAGTAGTGAACTCTTGTTGAAGTTTTACTTTTTCCATTTACCACTCTTATGTGGATATTATCGATTTCAGATAAATTGATCCCACCAAAGTGGAGAAGGTGACATTGCATAATCTTTCAGATCAAAGATGCTGCAAGGAGGTACAACTAATAGAGTGAAATATATGCTGACTTTGCCTTTCTTTACTTATCATCATTATTTATGATCATAATATGGATGGATATATCGTGTAATCAGAGTCTGTGACTGTCTCAAATTTATTTTACTTAATGTGTTGGTGCGTATATATGAACGGATCTCAGCTCTTGCATTGGTTTCACTGCTTAGTGTTTTGTACTCCTCAAACAATGCAATAATTTCAGATTTTGATAAAACTTTCGGATCAAACATGTAATCTGTAATGTTGTCACAGGTAGAGTAGTAATATGATGTATCAGAGCTGAAATCTAAAGACGAGTGCCAATAACACTCTTTTAGACACTTTCTATATGATTGGTTGAAATTTATTAAAATAATCAGTTTTAGTGGGTCTCACAATTAAATCAAGAGAGAGAATTATTAAATGATATGTGACATTAGAATATACATACTCTGATAGGTTTATTTTTCTTAGGATAGACTGTTAACGGCTGTTGCACAGCTGCAGGAACTAACTTTAGTTAGTTCTGTTAAGTTAGTAAGGCTCTATATAAACAGAGCTTGTAATCATCTAATGATTGGGTTGAATAACACTCTCTTCAATCTCAAATCTCTCTCTCAATATCAAACTCTTATCACGTGTGATCTATCAAAATTGACAATTTTCAAAAAATTTCAACCAATCACAGAATATCTAAAATAGAAAATTAGAGAAAGTGTTGCCAGCATTTCTCAAAATCTAAATATTGCGCGAGATCGATCTCAAGGCAGCTCTGATACCATATTGAATCTAGAGGATTCGAGAGAGAGGCAAAGTGCTCCTCTATTTTATTAATCTGAAAATGAATTAAAAATTACAGAGTGCCACATATAGCATCCTTTGTATACAACCCAATACAAAGTGATCTGATATAACCGTCTATCTAATAGTACTGCTGTCATAAAAGCTAGATTGATCTTTATAGATACTTTGATCCTATTGTCATTGACGAACAATTAGTTGGGAAGAAAAATCCCATACTATTGGATAACTCTTTTTTCCTTTTTCCTAAGATACGGAATTGAAACATTTGAATCAGTTTCTATCGGCCCGTCACCATGTAGAATGGTTTTGGTAAACTCAAACAAGAAAACCAATTAAGAAAGTTGATAAAGTTCATGCATATATTTTAAAAACAACTAAGGATTAGATTATTGGTCCTTCTCACCAAATTTACATGACATTATATGTTCTAAAAAGTCGGAATTTAACCTTAATCATACTTGTTATCTAAAGTTCACTATATCTTTCGAGGTTTTATCCACTTCGGTACTGGTATGAGTCTCACATTTTTTCCCTTAAAAGGCACCTCGGAGATTTGAGGAGCAAACGTGTTTATAAATTACCTTGGTCATGATTCTATAGCAATGTGGGACTTTAAAGTGTACCAAAACAATAGTCTCCTGGTCGAGGCTAAAGACCTTTTTCAGTGTGTTTGTTAGCTTTCATGCATGACTTAGGCTTATGTCCTTGCTTAGTACAGATGACGCCATTATTTCGACTTTTTTAGTCCAGTACATCACTCGAGGTATTGTTTGTTGTGACTCTAGTTGGAGTTTTGTCCTTTAAAGATACTTTGAAAAGTTGAGGAATAAAGGTATTTATAAACTATCATTAACCATGATTCCTAAGCGGTGCTAGACTTTAAAGTACACTGGAACATTACGTAAGGGTCTTACTTATATAATCCTAATAGATAATGCTTTATTCAATTTATAACACGATTCAATATATAACTACAAAGTTAAGTTCTAAAACAGGAGGTCAATCACATTTGGTAATCTTGCTAAATTAATCTCCAAGATAATTATTTAGAAATGAACTCAATTTTTTTTTTGAGATTTTTTGTTGGGATAAAGTACTAGATTTCACTGTAATAAAATCGATTAGGATCACTCTAATAGTGTGTGTTTAGATGAGCATCGGAGAAATTCATTTTGAATTAAATTTATTTTGTAAAATTTATTTTGAAGTGATATATAATTTATGTTTAGTTATTTTTAATATAAAATTAAGTTAGGAGTAAAACATGATATAAAAGTTTGAATGTAACGTAGAAGTTACTTAAAGTTATTTTAACTTAATCAATTATGGAATAAAAATTAATTTTGATCTCTTCTCCAACTTAAAATTAAACATATGAAAAATTACCTAAAATCAATTCTAAACTTGGAATCAATTCTCCAAAGTGAAACCAAACATACATAGTATAAGATTTGAATAATTTATGGGAAGTGTTAGGTTAGAACTTCATCATTGTTATTGTAAAAACAAAAAAATTTTCATGTTAATTTTAAAATCTTAAAATTATCACTTATCATTATGATTGACAAAAGAATATATTATATTTTTTAGTTTTTTACTTCTCATGAGATTAATTCACTTTTTACATGATTTTAGCTTTGTTTATGATTTTTTTTTAACATTAGTTAGATTTTATAGGTTTTACGTAGATGAATATAGTCAATTTCACATCCCGAATTAATTAAAAGGAGTTCAAAATTATGATCCAAAATTGAAAACGATCATTAGTTTTAAAATAGACAATGTTAACTCAAATTTTAGAGTAAAATGATCAAAATGAATATTTTAAGAGATAGAAATTAAAATAAATTTAGTAAAAAATAAGATTAAAATATATTTTAAATTCCTAATAAATTAATAAATTTTGTTTCAGGGTATCAAATAATTTTTTTCTTTCTATTAGGTTTTTGATATATCAAAAAAATTATTTTAAACTCCTGTTATCACTTAAATAATGATGTTGGCAACTAAAAAACTGTCAGTAGTTATTTAATAGATTAAGTTTCAACTAAACGGTTAGAATGAATTAAAGAAAAAAACACAAGTACACATCCCGTGCTGATATGATGAGTTTTTATTGGGTCACTTTGTCTCCTTTGTACCAACACACAAAGTCACAAACACATCTCTCTCGTACTAACCTTATCTGCCAAGGCTTCTACCGTTGATTCTGGAATCACACCTGACCAACTCATTTTGCCGCCGCCGCCGAAATGGAAAGGGAGATACGAATTTAATGTGACTACTTGCAAACAACAAACTATCTGGAGTAAAGGAGCAGAAGGATCAATTGATGAGGATGGACAGCGCCGTAACGCCGCCGACAAAGCCACCGTCATCGCCATTGTCTTCATCAAGACTAAACGCGCCCCGGATTTCTTATCTCTCCTTTTGGTTTTCTAGATATGTTTCTATTTTTTTTCTCTTTGTATAGCTTCTTATACCATCCAACAAGATTGCTATAATCACCAAACTCGGAGGACCTGTGATTTGGATCTTGATTTGAATCTCAAATTGGATTTTCATGTTTTTGCTCCTTTAGTATTTTTTATTTATTTTATTTTAATGAATTCTTACGCTTTTAAAACGTCAAAAAATGTATTTTAACTTTCGAATTGAAATAAATATAATGGCTTTTTAGTTGCCAGAATTCTCATTTTAAAATTTTTAACTTGTGACATAACACCTAGACCTTAATGATCCTAAACAAATTTTTTAATATATTAAATATTTAATTTAAAGAAAATTTTTATTATGAACTTAAAACAAATTTATTAATTTATTAGAGACGATAAACATATTTTATCTAAAAGATAAAGAATTAAAAATATATTTTAACAAAAAAAGTATAAAATAAAATACATAAAATTGTCAATGTTTTGTGATGATAGCATGCTTTCACTTAAATATGAAAAATAAACTCATACTTGGACACCATCTCAACCTTGACGACAGTTACGAGTATGAATAATACTTGATTTTCTTTAACTAGGATAAAGATAGGTATGAGTATGTACCGATAGGTACAAGTATGTATCTATTCAATCGTCCCCAATATATATAATTACAAAATTATTCTTATTTTATATTTTTTTATATTATTTAATTAATTACTTTTACTTTTATACTTTCTATTAATTTATTCACTATTCTTTTCTTTTGAAGACGGTAGCTAAAACTCTAAAGACAAATATAAGTTTTAAAGAATTACCTTCTCTCTTTCTCAAAATTCAAGTCTTGGCGATAGTTTTCAACTAATTGATGTAAATATGATTTTCCTAAGAATCTTCTAATATCTATTTAAAATAACTTTAGGCCATGGAAAATCCATTTTTGCCTTCATTTAATATGATGACAACTGTCCTCACTTATTTGATAAAATGAGAATTTTAAAAATTGGACTGCTGTTAGCAGCAACTTGCTTCCTTCCACATACCTCTTTCCTTTACGCTTTCTTCCAACAAATTTTGGAATTTGAATTTCAAATATTAAATTTCAATTTGAATTTCAAATTCTCTCTCTTTCTCTTATATGGTTTCCTTCTCCCTCTCTATAGCTTCCTTTGTTTCTTCTTCTCTTCTCTTCTATATTTTCAAAATCTCTCTCTGTCACCACTGCAAGAACCTCTTCTTTCCATTCCTTACGTATTCAAGGTATTTTATTCTCATTTTTTTTTTCCACTTTGCATGACCTATTTACAAAGTTTTGATATTAAGAAATGGGTAGGTTTTGTTTGCGTTTTTGTTATTTGGGTATTTCTTTTCTTCAGATAGAGAAAAGCCACTCATTAGAATAGAAGGAGAAAAGCCAAAATACAAGCTTAACATCATGACAAAAATGAAGGTGAAGATACACAGGATGAACATCAAGAAGGAAAGTGTCCTGTGCTGAAGGTTAGCAATAACAAACTACTGCACTCACTTTCATTTATAATTTTATCATACTACTTAGGGTTTTGGAAAAAATGGATGATGCATGCGAAATACTAAGTATAGTAAGCTTTTGTTTTCCAGAACATTACATGCACAGAGTCATCATTTACCTTCCTACTTTTTTCATGTTTTTTAACTTCCTACTTTTTTCGTAGTGAAATAAAGGCATTATACCCTGAAATTTTCTGTTTTGCTTTCACATTTGGTTACTTTTCTGATAGCTATTTTGTGGCACAATGTATAAAACTGTTTGGGTTTTATACTTTGGTGCTGTAATAATCATTTTTATAAAATTAAATTTTTATCATCTTCACCAATTATTTAACCAATTTCTGTCATCTATACTTTTCTGTCATCTTCACATTAGTCCTGTAATAATCATTTTATACTTTGTCAATTGGATAGTTGTTATTTATGCATGAATTGAGCACAATGTTTCTGTCGGACTTTAAGCCAAACTAATGTAGTTCAAGTGGCACAAAATTCTGTCGGACCTCGGGCATTTTAGTTCTAACTATTTTATGCTTTAGAACAGGATTTTCTATGTGCTTCTTTTGTCTATTTTACCTAATCGATAGCTCTACCTCACTACTTCAGCTTGCTTTTGCTACTACTCATGTAGCAACATCATCTTCTATTTAGTGCGTGTGTTTTTTTTTTTAGTTGGGTTGGTCTCATTTGTAGTTTGCAAGTGAGGTGTTTGATCAAATGTCTGAATGAATGAATGAACTTTGTATTTCTTTATGATAAGCTTCATTTTATTTTTTAATTTTGTTTATGACTTTGTTCACTTGATTTGCTTAAGATTCTGCTCTTGAAAATCAAGAGATTTGCATCTTTCCAACCATTGGTGGCCAAAATTTCAACATATTTCTTATGAGGTAAATGATCCTATTTCCTTTATTTTTTTTTGTTTTTAATGTTTTAACTTTCAATTTTTTTGAAAGACTAAATAATTGTACAAGCATGATATGTTGAGTTTTTTATGACTTCGTTCACTTGATTTGCTTAAGATTTTGTTGTTGAAAATTAAGAGATTTGCATCTTTCCAACCACCGGTGGCCAAAAGGTCAACATCTTTCTCATGAGGTAAATGATCCTATTTCCTTTGATTTATTTTGTTTTTAATATTTTAACTTTCAATTTTTTATGAAAGGCTAAATAATTATACAAGCATGATCCTCTGTTATTGTGTTTTTTTAGTTGCGTTGGTCTTATTTGTGGTTTGCAAGTGATGTGTTTGATCAAATACCTGAATGAACTTTGTATTCCTTTATGACAAACTTTATTTTTTTTAAAAAATTTGGTTTTGGTATTTGAAAGCCATGGATAGTCCTTGCTCTGTGAATCATTCTTTACAAGTATTTTCATTTTAGTCCTTAATCTTCAGCCAAATTAATAACTTCGAATCTTAATTGTTCACTTAAAAAAAACTGTGTGTTTTAGGCTATTAGCAATTGAGTTAAGTCCACAATTTGTAACTATTAGATACATACTGATTCAATACTGATATCAATTTTGGTTTTTTTTCCTTATCATCTTCTTTGATTTATGGTTTTCATTCTTCATGTTCTCTGCCTCTATTCAATACAAGCGCCCTCTCAAAATTGTACATGCTTTACTCATTTATTGTAGCTTCATAAATTCAGGACAGGAGGATTACAACAGGCTTAGGCCTTTGAGCTACAAATGAACATATGTGTTTTTGCTGGCATTTTCACTCTTCAACATAGCCAGTTATGAAAATATCTCTAAGAAGGTTTTCTGCCGAGTCTCTTGATATGGTTTGGACATTTATTCACTCTTTTGAAGTTGGTTGTGTAGTGGAAGATAATTTTCATGCTCTATAGTAATGTTTAGTGGAGATGATGCTTCAATATATTTTCCAATAGCACCTATTTTTTTTATACCGTATCTCAGATATAAAATGCATAGCCATTCCTAACTTCTTCATTTTCTTTTTTGATCAAGATGCTCTTTTTTAAACCGAACAATAAATATTAAGATATAAAATACCATAAATTTTGGGTTATAAATTTTTATAACAATGCGTCCACATGGTGGTGATGGTGAGCAATCTCCAGAGTGTAAGCAACAGTAATTGTTCTTCTCTTACTCTCTTTCTATTCTCTTTTTTTCTAAAATATTTTTTATTTAATTTATTTTGTTGTTTATGAGATAGAGATCTTTACTAATTTGCATATGGTTGGTTAAATTGGTAATTGCTCATTTAAGTGAAATAATCACTCTTAATGGTTTTTTGTTATTTGTAATATAATCCTAAACAATGAAGCCAAGGTCAGGATCATGGGTGGTTTTTATGTCTATCTACTTTTTATTTTACTCTATAGGATTATGAACTGAAAACAAATCAACAAAAAATTGTGTAAGCTAGAGTGACTCAAATAATAATACACTTGCTAACAAAAAGAATCAAATATAATTACCCTGCAATTACAAGTGTTAAAATTGTAATGTAGCTATTGATGAATGATCGTATAAATTAATTCAATGTTAATTGTGCTTCAAGTTGCAAGTGTTGATGCTTCACCATAAATCACCACCAGTAATTATTCTGAATATTGTTTATATGTATCAATATTACCACTATTAATTCCTTTATTTTTCTGAATAGGTTCATATAATTGACACAAAGAAGTTTTCTGGTAAGGCAGTTGCCAAAATTACCATGCCTTTCAGAGTTTCATATGGATTTCGCAGAGCTTTCATGTCATTTCAGCTTTTCTAATATGACTTTATGTTCCCAGTTCTTTGATCTATATGTGAAACTCTTGACATCTTCTAATTATGTCACAAGGAGGCAATCTTTCAAGGTTTGTTCTGGCAACAATTTTCGATGTTTTTGTTTCCAGACCATATTTTTATTTATGTGAATTTAACAATTAACAAATTTCCCCAGTTCCAATTTTTTATGCTATGCTTTATCTCAAATGATTTATCAATTAGAGAACCACTATTTGAACACATTTTCTTTTGATGATTTCATAGTTGATTAACAACATATGGTCAGTTTGGTTATATTCTTTTATGTAATAGAGTAATATAATTAGTGTAAAAATTGAGATATACACATGAGTCTCATTAAATAGTGGCAGAATGGTGTGCTGGATTTTTTGCCAATTGCCATAGGCAATTTGTGAATCAACTGATACAAGTGGTAATCGAAGTATAACTTAAGGCTGCAACGATGGTTTTTTTTTTTTTTTTTACAGTAAAGAACCTATTTAAATAAGATATGTTGACTTTTTACATTAAACAACCTATTTTGGTCCTCCAAAGATGAAGTGTCTTTAGATTGGTCCTCATCATAATCATTGGTTCAGCTTAATCCTAGATAAATAATTACTTATTTTTCAAAAGCTCCCACTCAAAGCTCAAAGAAAAAAGCAATTATTTTTCTAAAATAAGCTGAACCAAACATTATCTTATTTTGATATTGTATGGTATTAATTCTGTAACACTTTTTTAGGTTGTTGGGTTGGATTTGGTGGATGACAAAAGCAAACCTGAAAGACGACCAACAAAATACATGCCTACACCTGAGCAATGGACTAATGTATTCAATCTGGCATTTTCATACTATGTCTACTACTGTTATGCAAATCTTTACACCTTAAACAAGGTATGTAACTCTTCTCCAAAATATGTATCAATTTTTCGCTGCTTATCTATTTACTCTTTCAAGAAGAAAACAAGCTTCTTTTTACCGATTATGGAAAGAATAAAAAGATGAATCAAATATGGGTTGTTCTCTTCTTATTTTCTTTATAGTTATGTTACATAGTTCTAGAGGTGTTTATAGGTTGGTTTTGATTGGGATTAAGATGTAATAAAATCCAAACCCACCACATTAGTTACGTTGGTTTGATCCAGTTTTTAAAAATCTTTTTGGGCAATTGAAATCAATCTTATTAAGATTGGATTGGTTTGTGGCTTCAGTTACCATGTTAAGATAAAAAAAATTTATTATGTTTCATAATTTTGTTCCTTACATTATCTTCTTAATAATATAACATTTTTTAATTCGATATTACTATTAGCTAAAATGGTTGTTGTTTATTATTTTAATAAATACATAACTTTACATGTCTTACTTATCTCTTTCATAAGTATGGTAAATCAGTAGAATAGTAATCATGGCCAAAATAAACTTAATCACAATAAGTAAGGCAAAAATGGATGAAAAGAATAGAAGTAGATGCGAGATAGATATGAAAGTTTAACATGTATAAACTTAAATGTTTGAAAATTTTAAAAAAGTTTAATTGGGTAATCATATAATTTGGGTTGTAATAGTAAATTGAAGAATTGAAGTGGGTAATTAGTTTAGATTATTAAGTTAATTAGGCCAATCATCCAATGAATATTCCTACTACATATTTCTCATATTTTTAATTCTCCCAGTTGCTTTGTTCTGTCACTTAATATAGTAATGTATTCCAATAATTTTTTGCAACTTTATAATTAGTGTTTGAATTTTTTAGCTTTGTTTTGACATACCAAAGTTAACCTAATATAATTAGTTCTTAGCTTCGAGAATCAAAGGGAATGACAACAATCAAATTTCGTCCACATTCTAGGGAGGTATATATTTGATTATATTTTTTGTCTATTTGTTAATTGTTGAGGAGACTGATGCATCATATTCACTTTAGGCTTGTGATATTGACCACCTTGCAATTACAGGAAACTTTGATAACAATCCTGGAAAGAAGCTTGCCTGCCAAAAAGGAAGATATTAAAATTGAGAAACAATTGAGTTGCTGTAAGAATACTTGCCCAAAAATAGAGAAAACAAATTTTGATTTGTAGTTACAATTGGGCTTGACATTCTAATATGTAGTTTATCAAACTTCAATGGCTCAAAGTATTATAAAACATAATTGGCATAAGAACTATAGTTGTTGAATATAAGGAGTATCTTCAAATTAATTCTAATTGGAAAACTTACCATTTTATTTAAAGTATATGATACGTAACTTTTGATTTAGCATGTATCTCATTCTACTCCTTTTTTATTTTTACTTTTCAGCTATTTTCTTTGGCTTTTTAAACTTATTTTTAGTTGTAATTTATTTTTTAAGATTGACAGATTGATCTAACTGTTATGAACATGAAGGATTGGTTCATGTATAGTTGCCGAAAATCATGACATAATTAGGTGTAGTTTATTTACAATAAGTCAGAATCTTCCTTAACACTTATCATTCCATTAACTTTTTTGCAAAATAATGGTTTTTTTCTTTTTAAAACTTTATTCACAAAGAACCGATAGCAAGTAACAATTTTTTATACGTTTTCGCTAGACAATGAAATTGAAAAACAACTACTATTGATAAATGCTTTTTAGTGATAAGTCGATAAAAATTGTCATAATTTATGATTTTTTTATTACCTGATAATCATATTTAATACGAGTCTGATTTATACAAATTTGGTAGAAGCTTTGGTGTTTTACATGTATATATTGTGGACATCTTTATTTTGCTATTCTTTCATACAATCAGGAGTTTCTAAAGCAATTTATTTTGTGGAGAAGAGACTAAAAAATTCAGATATTGCATATGTTGTCTCTCACAAGCTACATTCATTGGTTAATGTAAAGGTAACATCTTCATAAACTTTTGGATATAAACAAATTATTGTCGCAAAGTTATGTAACTTTTACCATACTTCATTGCACTTTTGATTATATATTATAACGTTGTATTCATTGAAGTATAATAATAACTATATTTAAATTACATATTTACGTTCAAATTATTATCGTTTCTACATCCATTAAAACTTTAATATATCCCAACTAAGATTTATCTTAAAAAAAATATAGCAAAGCGTAGCGGAACGACCCGTGCGTAAGCACAATTTACTTACTAGTTTTTTTCTAAAATAAGATTTTATATTTTACTACAATGAGTTGATTGCTTAAATTTGATACCTTGAATAAATAATATATTTAGTTCAGCTTTGTTCAAATTTTTTTAAAAAAATATTCTTTAATATTTTTCCAAAAAGCATTTTCTTTAAAAATATTAGACGACATATGTATAACCTATTCCCAGCGACAGTAAGTATAGGAAAAAATTCCATATCCACTGGGGACGGAAACGGGATAAGAATGATTTTGAAGTAAATATAAAACAGGAAATCAATACTCATCCCCGCCCCCACCCTATTGACATATCTACTTCCACTTGATTTCAAACACTTTACACATCATGTCTGTCTGCACAAATTAAACTCAACTCTGTCTGAAGTAGCTAGACGCGTAGGTTATAAACTAATAATGCACAATTATATTCAATTGACTTTGAAAGTGAAAGACATGCGAAAATATTTAGGTCGGAAACAAATGGATAAAAAAATAAGAGGAAAATGTTGATTGACCATTACTGCCGTGTCTTTCTCTATTATCCATGGTGCCCATTTTCTAGTCTAGGTACATGATTTACAATTGTGCTCATTAAAAATCATCCAATATCTGGAACTGATTGATGACGACTTCACTTAACACTTGGTATATACAAATACAATAAAAACATGTGACGTACGTTTCCCTCATAATACCAAATTACCAAGCAAAATGGCTACAATTGCACCTGGTGTTTCCAAGAGTTCCCCTAACCACTTCAATATTATGGATTTTCACTTTTGTCAGAATTTCTAGCTATTCCTATTCCTCCCAATTGAAGTGTTTGGAGGAACTCCCGGAATCATTGGTGAACAAGCCAAGGGTATAGTACTCATATTGCTTTCTACGTTAATAATAGCTAAGCATATTTATTTCTTGATTAATTCTTTTTATCCTGTTGATTTTGTTGTGAAGCTCAGAATTAATTAAGGGTTGATTCTAGAACACGCGTTAATTATAGGATGATGGTGAACTATTGCTTGTGTTGTATATGTTTTGGTAAATCACAGCAATCATATAGTTTATTTTCTTTCTCTCTCATTTTTACTGATCAAAATTGTCTTTCCGGTTTTGACCATGAATTAGTGATGAAAAAATTAAACGAGCCTACAGAGGTTTTGCATATATATGTTTCAAATTAGATGCTTTTTGTTATAGCCATGTGATTTCCTAAATGGTTTAATTTCTTTTTAAGAAAAAAGGGATGCATTTTGATATGGATGTAGAAGAAAATATAGATTTCCATTTCCGATAAGCATTTTCACTATGATATTATGTGAATGATAACTGTGAAAATTTGACCTACTTTTATCGAATGAAATTTGGACCTATTTAATTATTTTAGTGAGATAAACAACAACATTATTGTTTTCAAATTCACCCCTCTCTCTCTTTCTACACATGCATGCATACTGTATTAAAACTTCTATATTTATTATGCTTAGTTCGTGACCCTTAGCTGGTATAAGGGAATAGGGATTGGAAATTGGAAATATATTTAAATACTTATATTGGTAGTTGGCAGAGAAGATGGAGACTAGCTAGGATGAACGCGCGAAGAGTTTATGTACTCTTAATTTCATGTCAAATTTTAGAAAGGAATTTTGCATTGCCTGAAATGCAAATGGTGGTACTTTGCTTTTGTGCCTTGCTCATATGGCTAGATCTGAGTTGTCTTTTACTTATTTGAACTATTATTCAGACAAAATGTTTTATTGTTTTCTTTAAATGCTTTTGTACATGTTTCAAGGTACTTTTATATCTTAACTGGTTAGTATGATACACAGAGAATATCCCGATCTGCTATTGCTGGGGTAGTAAGTCCTGCTGAGATAAGGGCAGTAAATCCTACAAATTATTGGAACGACAGATTTGAACTCTTGTCTGAAATTCATTGGCTTTAGTTAAGAAATAAAAGATAAAAAAAAAGTCTGGAATATAGCTCAGTAAGAAAAATTTAACTCGGATCTATCTTTATGTTTTTATAGAACCAAAGGATGGCGATGATATCAGGGGACTATTTTATGATATTTTCTTCCATGTCTTCTCTTTTTTTCTCTTTCTCCTCTCGCCTCTCGTTCAAGTCTTCACAACTTTCCTCCTCCTCTTTCGGCACTTCTCAAGCCGATAACGCTTTAATTAATTCAAACCGTAATATTTTCAAAGAAGAAGTTTCTTTTGAAGATATTAATCAGGATCTGGATGACTGGAAGATACCCAGAATTTCAGATAATGAGCTTTACAAACCTGAAGGCCGATATTTTTGAAAGACTGATTTTATTATTCGGACTGTTGAAACTAATATCCGCCTTAAAACTGATTTTGATGAAATTAAACTTCTTTCAAACAATTCTTTAAAACAACATAAAAAAAATTATAAGTTTTTGCATATTGGATGTGTCCAAGTTGCTGCTAAACCTTTAGGGATCGAAGGATTAAACACCTCAATTCTTTTGTGTTTAAGAGACTCCCGACACAATCAGTTTACTGACTCCATCTTAGGCACCGTAGAAACCAGCCTTAGTAATGGACCCATCTATTTCAACTGTTACCCTAATAGAACTGTCAGCCTTGAGGATGCCAACATCTTAGATGTCCAGCTTCATGGTCTTGACATGAAAGTTGGATCTATCCCGGTCAATATCATCTATAGAGTTCAGTACAAGGTAATGAACTCATGTGTGTCCAGAGTCCTCAAACCTAGAAAGACTGGAGAAACTACCTTGTTCCTTACAGATACCACCAAAGCCAAGGTAGTCATTCCTAAAGTCATCAAGTGGGAAGATATCAATTTCCCTCAGACTTGGGCCATGGATAAAGTTGCTCCGGCTAAACCCCAAACCACACCTAGTTTTGAGTTTGTTAAGCAGTATGACTCTGGGAGGGTAGAGATCACCTTCAATAGGTCCAACTCCTTTAACACTGCTAGGTCTTCCTTCACTAGAGATTCTAGATTTGAAATGTTTAGGTCTGTTTTCTCTAGGAATCCTTCTCTGCTGCTCCTAGTACAAGCAGTAGTGGAATCAAGCTCCAGGGTGTAGAAACCTTGTCCTCTATCCCTCAACCTGTTTATCAGCAGGAGAACCCTGAGGAAGAGTCTAGATCTATCCCTTCTCCAACCTTTTCATCTATGCAAGATTATGAAGTTATCCATGATTAATAAGACTTGCATAGATTATGAGGCCTTTAAGCTAGATTTCGACTCTGAGGAAATGACTCCTCAAAGAGAGTGGTTTCTTAGCCATTATAGGGATGATAGTAAAACCTAGATTAGGAAAGAATATTATTCCTTCCTCAACCAAGTCCAAACCTAGATCTACTTCTTTGATTGGTTTAAATCTTATGCAGCTTACCATAAGATTGATTATCCCTTCTTAGAACCAAACACCATTAGTGTCATCACCAGGTATGACCTTAAGGATGGTCAGGTTGTTAGATCTGAATTCCCTCTGTCAACCAAGTTTATCCTTCCTAATATCAGGAATGAAAAACATGACCCTATCTATGCCTCGCCTTTTAAGTCTAAAGATGAGACTGAACCCATATCAGCCAAAGATATCAAAAATCTTATGGAACAATCCAACTATACCAACAAATACCTCCAGACCATAGGGGAAAAATTAGGAGAAAAGTCCAGTATTACCATAGAAGCCGACTCATCCTCCTCTAAAACCATCCAAACCCCAATCTTTAAACCTTTTAGGATGACTGATAAGCTTAGGAAAGAATTTTCCAAACTCAAAGCTTTCAACCAGCCTCCTAGTCAGCCTTCAGAAGAGTTTAGAGAAAAGCTTGAAGGATTAACTTCCATTATAATTCAAGATACTCCTCAAACCTCCCACGAAGCCCATTCCAAACAACCCTTACTAGAGCCAGATCTAGGCATGAAACCCAAAAGGACAAAGATAAGGAAATCAATGTCTTCAACCAAGCCGAGTCAGAAAATGGTAACTCTAACTCTGATAGATCTGTCCAAATCAATCCCATTAGGAACCAGCCCAATTGGAGACAATCCTCTAAGCTGTATTACCATAGGGAAACCCCTCCTGATCTTCTCCTAGAAGAAAGGGAGTAATCCAAATCCTTTAATGCCAATCATGTCTATGAATGGAACATAGATGGCAAAACCGAGTACCATGGTTGCCACAGCCTATGATACATCCCTTAACTGTTCGGAAGCAGTTATTGTAAATATTTTAGTTTCTGGTTTTACTGGACAACTAAAAGGCTGGTGGGATAATTACTTAACCGAGGATCATAAGATTGCCGTCCAGGAAGCTGTCAAAACGAAAAATGATGGCACTATCCTCCTCAAAGAAGGAAAGCCTATTCCTGATTTGGTTAACCAGTTAATCTTTACCATAGTTCAGCATTTCATAGGTGATTCCAGCCTTTGGAAAGACAGATCTGTCGAACTCCTTTCCAACCTTAGGTGTAAGACTTTAGCTGACTTTAGGTGGTATAAGGATACCTTCCTTACTAGAGTCTTTACCCATGAAGACAGCCAAGAAGCTTTTTGGAAAGAAAAGTTCCTTGCTGGTCTTCCAAAATCCTTATGAGACAAGGTCAGGGACAAGATCCATAGCCAGCACCCTAACAATGAGATTCCTTACAAGCAATTAAGTTATGGACAACTTATTGCTTACATCCAGAAGGTAGCCTTAAATATTTGTCAAGATGATAAAATTCAGCATCAGCTTGCCAAAGAAAAGGCTCAAAACCGCAGAGATTTGGGAAATTTCTATGAGCAGTTTGGCCTTCCTTGTTCCAAGCCTAGGAAGTCCAAGAAGTATAACCATAATCCAGAGAAACAGAAACCCAAGAAGTCTGTTTACCATCGTCACAAGTCAGGAACCCCACCTAGAAAGCTTAGAAGAGAGTTCTATACCAAACCACTATTTGATAAGGTCAATATTCCTAAGAAACCAGTAGTTTGTTGGACTTGTGGCAAACCCGGCCACAAAAGCCAGTACTGTAGGCTTAAGAAGAAGCTTAGGAATCTAAACCTAGAACCCATTATTGAAGAATAGATTAATCAGCTCTTAGTGGAATCTTCCTCTGAAGATGAATCTGATAAGGAAACTTTTGAGGATCAATCTTCGAAAAATCTGAATCAAATTCAGGAGGATGATCTATCTTCGACTGATGAAGACTGTTCTTCTTCTTCCCATATCAATGTCCTTACCTGGGAGCAAGATCTTCTTTTTGAGGTGATTAATTCTATTTCGGACCCTGAAGAGAAGAAAAACCTTTTATTAAAACTGAAACAATCTTTGAATGAACCATCATCTTCTTCATCTTCTAAAACTAATAATTTGTTAACTACTAACAAGTTTAACCTTAATAATACCCTTAAGAAATTTGAAAAGAGTGTTGTTAAACCAGTAACCCTACAGGATCTTTAGCATGAGGTTAATCAACTAAAAGCTGAAATTCGCCTCATTAAAGAACAACAGAATGTTCATCAGAATGTTCTGACCGTTTTGCAATCTGGTGATCATACTGATGAGGAAAATCATGATCGGAGTAACCAACCCTCTGATAATGAATCTCCAAATGATTCAGTTACTCCTGTAGTTCCTCCAAACATTTTCGAATTAATTAATCAATTAACAATCCAAAAGTTTTTTATAAAAGTCAAAATTATTGTTGAAACCTTTATCCTTGAAACTGAAGCTTTGTTTGACACAGGGGCAGATTCAAACTGCATTCAGGAAGGATTAATTCCAACTAAGTATTTTGAAAAAACTTCCGAACGCCTTAGTACCGCTAGTGGTTCTAAACTTCGAGTCAATTACAAGCTTTCAGATGCATTAATTGAAAAGGAAGATTTGAAAACTAAAACCTCTTTCCTTTTAGTTAAAAATCTGAAAAATGCTGTTATTTTAGGAACGCCTTTTATCAAGTCAATCTTTCCTATAACCATTTCTGATAAAGGCATTTCTACGACTTATCTAAACAAATCTATCACTTTTCGGTTTCTTAAAAACCCCATTGTTAGAGATTTAAACCCAATCCTTTTTAAGCAAAATCAAATTAATTATCTTAAAGAAGAAATTTCTTACAAGGAAATTGATGATTTGCTTAACCAACCAATCATTATTAATAAAATCAAGTTTTTGTCCAATCAAATCCAAAACTCCATTTGTGCCGATCTTCCTAACGCTTTTTGGCAACGCAAACAACATATCGTTGATCTTCCTTATGAAAAGGATTTCAATGGTCGTCAAATCCCAACCAAAGCCAGACCAATCCAGATGAGCCAAGATCTCCTGGTTCATTGCCAGAAGGAAATCCAAGATCTTCTGCAGAAAGGGCTTATCAGAAAGAGTAAGAGTCCTTAGTCTTGTTCGGCCTTCTATGTCAACAAACCAGCAAAAATTGAACGTGGATCTCCCCGTTTGATCATCAACTACAAACCCCTCAACCAAGCCCTTCAATGGATCCGATATCTGATTCCTAATAAGAAGGATCTTCTAAACCACCTTTTTTCTGCTAAAATCTTTTCAAAATTTGACATGAAATATGGATTTTGGCAAATTCAAATTAATGAAAGGGATTGCTATAAAACAGCTTTTCCAGTTCCTTTCGAACAATATGAATGGAGAGTTATGCCATTTGGATTGAAGAATGCTCCTCTAGAATTTCAAAAAATTATGAATGACATTTTTAATCCATACTCCTCTTTTATTATTGTCTATATTGATGATGTTCTTGTATTTTCACAATCTGTTGACCAGCATTTTAAACACATAAACATTTTCATACAGGTAATCAAGAAAAATGGTCTTGCTTTATCTAAAACTAAAATCAACCTTTTTCAAACAAAGATCCGTTTCCTTGGTCACAACATCCATCAAGGAACTATAACTCCCATCAATCGTGCCATTGAATTTTCCAACAAATTCCCAGATCAGATTATCGAAAAAACCTAACTCCAGTGTTTTCTCGGTTGTCTAAATTATGTGGCTGACTTCTTCCCTCAACTGAGTAACCTTGCAAAACCTCTGTATGATCGTCTCAAGAAGGCTCCTCCTCCTTGGACAAATACCTATACTGACATTGTCAAACAAATCAAATCTCAGGTCCAAAATCTTCCTTGCCTTTATCTTCCCAATCCTTCAGCCAAAAAGATTGTAGAAACTGATGCCTCTGACATAGGTTATGGTGGTATTCTCAAACAGTCTGTTAATGGCAAAGAACAAATAATTGCATTTACTTCTAAGCATTGGAATCCTGCTCAGCAGAACTATTCCACAGTCAAAAAAGAAGTTTTGGCAATTGTTTTATGCATTTCTAAATTTCAATCTGATTTGCTTAATCAAAGGTTTTTAATTCGTGTTGATTGTAAGTCTGCAAAAGAGATTTTACAAAAAGATGTTAAAAACCTTGCATCTAAACAGATTTTTGCCCGATGGCAAGCCATTTTAAGTATTTTTGATTTTGAAATTGAATTTCTCAAAGGTACCTTAAACTCCTTACCTGATTACCTTACTCGTGAATATTTACAGGGGAGAGATCGGTAAGTTCATGCCCAATTCAGCCAAATCTTCCTCCTCACGAGGAAGGGGGAAATGAAAGGTTACTGTCCCTAAATCAAGACTAGTTGTTGCTGGTTTAATCTCCCATGTAGGTTCTGCAGGGGCTGGATCTTCATCCAATCAGGAAAAAGACTCCAAAAATCAATCAAAATCTGGGTCATCTACCCTGTCTGGGTCATCTACCCGGATCTTACCTCAATCTATCACTGGGACATCAACCCAGAAACCTAAAACCTAATCCCAAACAACGACAGATTATGCCATGCCTATCCAAACCCTTTTGGCCCTCCATGAACAAGATCTTTCCCATCTTCCGAAAAGCCTTCCATCTAAATCATGGGCTGATGTTACTTCGGAAGAAGAAGGAAACCAAACCATCCTAGATATGATCAAGACCATGTCTCAAACTCCCATAACCCTTCACAAAGGCAAAGGCATAGTTCAACAGCCAGAACCATTGGCAGTCCAAAAGCCAAAACCCCAAACACAATATGTCCCAAAACCCAAATGTCAGGAGATTGTCCAAATAGAACCTAAATTTTGGGACTCCAAACCGAACAAAGTTTCCCTAAAAATCTTTCCCAAACACATCCAAGGAAATCAATTTCATTATGTGCCAACCTCTATGCTCAAGACAAGGCATTTTTATGAGTTTATTCTGCTAGACACTAACTCAGTCCAGATTAAACATCATAAAAACAGAGACTCGGAGCAAATCGCTTATTCAACTCTACAAATTCTTAAGGTTCTAACACCTAGGGAATTTGGGGACATGAATAAGATAAAATGTTTTTCCCAAAACTATGATCCCTTTGGTTTTTCATACTGGGATTATCAAACTGCCTGGAATAATGTTTTTTATTTTCAAAATAACGATTTTATGCATTCCTGGCTTATTTATTTCAAACAGAATGTCCAGTACAAGTTCCCTTAATGGTTCCTCCAGTGGTGGAATTTCTATGGACCAACCCTTGAGATACTACCTTCTAAGGTGATATCTGGATTAACAACATTCACGAAGAAGTTCGAACATCTAGATAATGACCCATTCCCGATGGATCTTCACTTCTTCAGCAAACTTTCTCTCGCCTGGATCTTCCAATGGCGATATACCTTTGGTAATACCCCCATCAAAGGACAATTACCAATACTCAAACGACAAGCTCTGGTAAAGTGGTGGCCCCAGTTTGATCATGCAAGGGCCAGTCCTGACCAGATTTCGCTTTGGTTCAAACAACATCCAACTTTCACCAAAGCCGCAGACCCAGAAGCCTGCAAATTCCTCAATCAAAGATCACAAGTGTGATCAGCTCTGGCATCTTCTTCCTCCAAAGAGAAGCTTACAAAGAACATAAGGATGATCTTTAATCTTTTGGAAAAGGAGAATCCAGAAGCCTGCTCCTCATCCAAGCAACCTGCTGAAGCCTCCTCAGAGTCATCGGATGGTTTCTACCAGAATGAAGACGATTGCTTCGGCATCAATCTAGGAGACGATTGAAGAACTCAGACATCGGCGAAATTGTGGTGGTAGCTCCTTCACGACGGACGACATATCATCACTAACCTCAGCATGACATCATCTTTTCCTGCGGCAGTCTACTGTTTAGTTTTTCACTGTAGCGGTAGGTTTACCAGAACTGTAGAAACAGGAATTTTTGAGTCTTTATAAGGGCTGCGTCCCTCAATCTGTAGGTAGGTTCCATTTTCTTAGTTCTATTTTCGAGTGTCTTCAGGATTCAGAGTGTTCCCCTTAGGTAAACTCTGAGTTTGAAACCATTGTAATCTTTAATTTTTGAGAAATAAACCAGTGTTTTCTCATCCTCTGCATGTTTATTTTTATATAATTGAATTTTTCTCTTCTCACCTACTCTCTCTCATCTCGTTGGCTCTGCCGCACCTGAGAGTTTAATTTTATGTTAGTTTAATTTTATGCTTTAAAGTTTTCATTAATTGTGTTTATTATTGTTCATAGCCATGTGAATTCCGTATTCTATTCCTGCTTTCCATATGCATTGATTGTTCTGATTTCTCTTCCCTAGTCCTCGCTTCCACCCGATAGCAGGAATAGAATCAAGCTCCAGGGTGTAGAAACCTCGTCCTCTATCCCTCAACCTGTTTATCAGTAGGAGAACCCTGAGGAAGATTCTAGATCTATCCCTTCTCCAACCTTTTCATCTATACAAGATTATGAAGTTATCCATGATTAATAAGACTTGCATAGATTATGAAGCCCTTAAGCTAGATTTCGACTCTGAGGAAATGACTCCTCAAAGAGAGTGGTTTCTTAGCCATTATAGGGATGATAGTAAAACCTAGATTAGGAAAGAATATTATTCCTTCCTCAACCAAGTCCAAACCCAGATCTACTTCTTTGATTGGTTTAAATCTTATGCAGCTTACCATAAGATTGATTATCCCTTCTTAGAACCAAACACCATTAGTGTCATCACCAGGTATGACCTTAAGGATGGTCAGGTTGTTAGATCTGAATTCCCTCCGTCAACCAAGTTTATCCTTCCTAATATCAGGAATGAAAAACATGACCCTATCTATGCCTCGCCTTTTAAGTCTAAAGATGAGACTGAACCCATATCAGCCAAAGATATCAAAAATCTTATGGAACAATCCAACTATACCAACAAATACCTCCAGGTCATAGGGGAAAAATTAGGAGAAAAGTCCAGTGTTACCATAGAAGCCGGCTCATCCTCCTCTAAAACCATCCAAACCCCAATCTTTAAACCTTTTAGGATGACTGATAAGCTTAGGAAAGAATTTGCCAAACTCAAAGCTTTCAACCAGCCTCCTAGTCAGCCTTCAGAAGAGTTTAGAGAAAAGCTTGAAGGATGTTTCTTTGTGTAATACTTCACTTACCCAACACTAAATCTTTCTCTCTCAAACCCTTTACCTCTAACAATCTTGAAGTATTAGCTTCGTGTGTCGGATTTGAGCGAGTAAGGTGTTGTTTCGAAGATATCATCAAGAGGAACTCAAGGGTGTGATCACTTTCGTGTTTCAACGAAAAGATTGACCGAGATCTGAGTTTGAAAGCTTTATCACCGTAACCTTTGAATCCAGATCCCAAAAATTTTAGCCAATTTCATGAGTTGAAACCTTGTGGGATTTGTTCTACTTGTCGAAACGACCGTTTTGACTGGTCACTTGCATAAAACGGAGTTCAGATGAATGAGATATAGCTGTTAGAAGTTTTCTGCAGTTTTTCGGATCGTTTTCTGACGACCGACAACTTTCTGGCGAGTTTTCAGCAAGTCTTCAGTAACAAAAAGTAGTCATTCCAGATTCATTTTTGGGGTTAGATTTGACAAATTTCACCTCTACAATGTTGTTTTTTGAAAAGTTAGAAGATTTGATATACTTTGGAGGATTTTAAGGTACACTCTTTCTAACTATTTTACTCTGATTAAAATGATAAAACATAGCTCCTATGATATCATAAAGCTAAAATCTTTTGATGTCACTGAATTTCGTGGTTGAAAATTTCATTGATAAAACATATTCTAGATTGTATTAAGTGATTTTGCATCTACTATTGAAAATGTGGATGAATATCAATGGATTAAAGATGAAGATTTTTGTAGAGAGTACTTGTTAAACTCTTTAAATCCTCGTCTAGCTATGACTTATAGTGAGTAGAAGACTACAAAGGAGATGTGGGATCAGTTGAACACTCAATTTCAAAAACAAGAGAGGCTTTCTAAGACTCTTCTAGCAGAGAAGTTATTTGACTTTAAGTTTAATATGAACTCAAATATCACTTCTCAATTAGTTAAACTTGAGAACATGAGAACAAGCTAAAAGAGGGCAATTATGATTTATCTGATAATCTCTTTGTTGGTCTATTGTTGAGTAAGCTACCTGTTGAATGTAATTCTTTTAAGAATGGCATGCATAGACTAAAAGAACAGATGTGACTGGATGAATTAAAAATGTATATTCATATTGAAGATCAAAACATTTTGTAGGAAGAGTTTGGAACAAGTAGGATATCAACTTAGTTTCACATTCATATAAATCTCAAAAAAAGTCCAAGTCACCAAAAGGTGAATCTTCTTTACAGTTAGAGGCAAAAAAAACTGTCTTCAATAAAAAGAAGAAGGGCAAGTGCCATAATTGTGGAAAGTGGGGTCACTAAACAACAGAGTGTAAGCTACCAAAAAGATGTCAAAGAAAAACACACCACAAAATGATGCTAATATGCTAATTAGTGAATCTGAGCCTCAAGCCTTCATTGGAATGATGAATAATGGAAATGCTAGTGTCTCTTTTGAGTGGTGGTTGGATGGTGGTGTTACCTGTCATGCGACAAATGATGAGAATTTATTCACTGAGGTCATAGAAGTGAAAGACACCATGAAAAATTGTAATGGTGGTGAGACAAAGGTGACTTATGCTGGAACTGCTAATTTGGTGTTTTCTTCAGGTAAGTTACTAACTTTGAAACATGTTAAAGCAGTACATTTACTTAAAAAGAATTTGATATCTATGAGCTTACTTAATAAAGCTGGTATGTCTTTTTCACTATGAATGGTAGAGTAATTTTATTTGTTAACTCATGTTACTTCAGTTGTGCATTTATGATCAATGGCATGTATAGATCGAGTTTAGATACTGATAGCATAAACCATGTTAGTTCTACTTTGATTGATCCAAAATTATTACATAATAGACTTGGGCATGTGAACTATAGGAAAATGCAGCATTTATCTAAAACTCACAACATTCCCTTAGATACTTCTATTTGGTTTGACAAATGTGAAGTGTATGCACAGATTAAGATCACTAGAAAACCTTTTAAGTCGGTTTCTAAAAGCACAACACTTCTTGAGCTAATACATTATGATCTTTTTTACTTTAAAACCTATGTTACTAGAGGGGGTCAGAAGTACCTAATCACTTTCATAGATGAACTTTCTAGATATTGTCATGTTTATTTGTTGAAATCGAAAGATGAGGCTTTTAAAAAGTTTAAGATTTTTAAATCTAGAGTTGAAAATTAACTTAATTTGAAAATTAAGAGGTTTAGGAGTGATAGAGGAGGAGAATATACAATGACTAAGTTCAAGGAATTTTGTGCTTTGGAGGGCATAATACTTGAAACTATTGCTCCTTACTCACTCCAATCAAATGATGTTGCCGAGCGTAAGAATATAACTTTAATCGAAATGCTAAATTCTATGTTACTTACAGTTGGCATGCCTTCCTCCTATTGGGGAGAAGTTGTTTTAACTGCTAATCACATATTAAACAGGTTGTCGCACTCTAAATTGTCTAAGACACCTTATGATATATGGCACAAACGTCCTTGTAGATATGATACCCTTAAAACTTGGGGTTGTGTTGCCTATGTAAGGATACAAGATCCAAAAAGGCCTAAGATGGGACCTAGAACCATTACTTGTGTATATCTAGGTAGTGCAGAAGATAGTGCTGCAGATAGATTTTTGGATCTATCTACTAACATACTGATAGAATCTAGAGATGCAGAATTATTTGAGTACAAGATTGTTAGCAATCTTGACTTGAAGGTTTTTGGATCTACAAATATAATTTTAGAATCTCATGTAAAATCTGTAACTTGTCCTTTTGAAATTAATCCCACACAACTAGCTATTGAACCAATTCTAGTTAGAAAATCTATAAGAGATAAAGTTTCTAAAAGTTTTGGTGAGGACTTTGTCACTTACCATATAGAGGATGATCCATTCTCATATCAAGAAGCAATGAGATCTACAAAATCCTTAATGTTGGCAGAAGCCATAGATGATGAAATGAGTTCTTTGCTACAGAATCTTAATTGGCAGCCAGTCAATTTGCCAAAAGGGGCTAAGTGTAACGACCCACCTCGTCGCTACTATATCACTAACTCTTAATCACGCCATTAACACGTTTAACTTGAAAATCACTTTAATTTGATTATGAAAACCGTAGTAACTTTTTCACGAGAACATAATAATCATCATCATAAAGTAAACACATAAATAAGATACATATGAGACATCTCAAGTATATATATAGAAAATGTGGTTTAGTTTTAGGTACAATCACTCCTGTCTAAAATGTATAAGTGTTTTACAAAGGAAACAAGAAATCAAACGTCGGGGGTGTAACTATCAAAACACGGGGTGTGACTAGCAAAACGTAACTCTTGCCTGGGATCTAATCCATTGACATCCCGATAACTTGGCGGCTCCAACCAAAACGGTGGTCATCTTCCAAAACCTATTGCTGCCCGTCTGCTCACATGAATCCGGTTCACGATCATCACAGGCACCAAACCACACGGTACAACAAAGAAAATGTGAGTTTATCATATAAAAGAACAAGCAACAGATAACATTAGTTAAGGAAGACAATCCAACCATCACAACATTACAACCATAACCCGGCATTTCATCACATAGCCAACATAGACAAACAATCCACAGACATTCCACAAAGTTGACTTATATTGTCTTGCATGATGCATGCTCCTGCCATTCTCCAAGCATGCAATGTGGTACCATCATGGAAATAGCCCATCCCTTTAGAGTCGCTTTGTCGTGCATAGGTTGCTCCCCCCGATAGTGATCAGCATCCGGGTGTCAGAAGGAGTACCCAACAGACGTGGCCCCCCAGTACTCCAGTACCCTACTGCCAATCATCCTATTTCTATCGTGCAAATGTAGTATGTCACATGGGCACCATCAATGTATGGCCCGGCCCGGGACAAATCAGTCTTGGCTAGGATAATGCCATACACCCCCATGTACATACGCACCTCCCCAAACGAGGGCATCATTGATGCACTGACTGTGGTCCTTGCAAGGTTAACCACCCGGTCTCGGCATCTCACATGTCTATACATAGTATATCACAATGACACCATCAATGTATGACCCGACCAGGAATGTACTATTCCAGGCTAGGTTAATGCCATACACCCTCGTGGGTATCTATGTATATCCACCCTCATTACATAACCATGGGCACCATCAATGCATGGCCCGGCCCTGGATCAACCCTGTCTTGGCTAGGATACTGTCATGCACCCCCCATGGTATCAATGCATATCATCATCTCACAAACCAACCTTCCAAGGTTTCAACATAACCATATAGGTTCATACATACTCATCAATAGTATCTCATAAGCCAACCTTAGAGGTTCCAACATTAACATATAGATTCATTAGACACATGCAGTAGTACATAACACAGATTAGAGAATCGGTGTGAAGTATCAACTTTTCGGGTTGGCACTTAAACATAATCATTATGATTATCAGGTAAGAACCCGAACAAGAGCGGACAAGGTCAGACAAGGTCGGACCTTGGACTCACAAAAACACCAAAGACGGACTTGGCATTATGCAATCGATTACATAAGCATTTGTAATCATTAAAAATAGACAACACTAGCCTGACAGCTCCAAAGAAAGAAACAAGCTCAGCAGCTTTAAGGAAGGGAACGGGTTTGGGAAAGAAACCTAGTCTCTCTAAAGGAAAGAAAGTAAGTTTGACATCTCGAGAGAAGGAACGAACCCGGGAAAGGACATAAGCTCTACCGTGTAGGAAACCCGGTGGCTCTTTTATCGAGAAGACACGAGCTCATCCGAGTATAGGATCCGATGGCTCTTATACCGAGAAAGCACGAGCTCATCCTAGTTAGGGAACTCAATGCCTCTTTTCTCGAGAAGGCACGAGCTCATCCGAGTTAGAGAACTCGATGGCTCTTTTCCCGAGAAGGCACGAGATCATCCAAGTTAGAGAACTCGAGGGCTCTTTTTCCGAGAAGGCACGAGCTCATCTAAGTTAGAGAACTCGATGACTCTTTTACTGAGAAAGCACTAGCTCATCCGAGTTATGGAACTCGATTGCTCTTTTCCCGAGAAGGCATGAGCTCAGCAGCTCTAAAGGGATAATAACAGACCCTAGGTAAGGAACTTGGTATATCTAAAGAAAAGAGAGAGCTTAACAACCCTAAGGGAACAACCCCGGGTAAGGAATCAGGGATATTGTCATCTGCCAACAAGGAGTTCAGCTCGGCATACCCAACCCGGTATCCGGCACCTCCACAAACACTACCAAAAAGTGTCTTGGGAGTTTCAGCATCAAATGCCAACTTCACACACATGCACAGAGAGTTCTTACAACATCAACTCCCTCACAAAAACACCATCGGCTCTTCGTTCCAGAATACCATCAAACATCAACACACAGGAACATCATCAAACATCAACACACCACATCCCATTCGTTAAAAGACAGTTTCACTAAGAAAAACATCATATAATAAGGACATGCATTCATCCTCATAGTCGGACACCTTGGTCCCCAACTATGGTATCTAAAGCTATTATTAAACACGATAAACTCCCCTTACCTAACCAGAAGTTCTTCTTGAAGTCGAGCGGTGTTGCAACACTATCCTCTAAAGTGCGTAAGTAGGGATGGAGCTCCGTTCTCCACGAAGGGTCGTCTAAGACTTTCGCTCTGGTCACGAGGGTTGAAGATGACACAAAAGGGTTGAGGAAGAAAGGTTTCTGGATGTGGGTGAGCTTAGAGAGAAAAAGAGAGAAAGGCGCAAAGAAGAAGAAAGGTAAAACATGCTTCCGCTGCATACTCTGCTGCTTAAGTACTCAGCTGACAGGACATGTCTACCTTTTGTGCAAGCACAACAACCGCAAGTCACAGAGTTGACTTAACCTAACCTCCACTAACACACATACCAAGACAGAAACACAACAAAAAATAATTACCAAAATAAACCAAATAATCAAGCAACATAACACACATCAAACATCCACTTAGCAACTCAAAATTTCAGGGTGTAACAACTCTCCCACCCTTTTTGAAATTTCGTCCCCGAAATTACCTGATGTAAAAAAAGCCGGGTAGGCTTCTCGCATTTGGCTCTCGAGCTCCCATGTTGCAACTTCTCCCAATGTACCTCCCCAGACTACCTTGACCAAAGGAATTTCTTTTCCTCTTAGATGCTTTGTGTAACACCCTGGATTTTTTTTAGTTGCTAAGCTGGACGTTCATGTGTGTGTTTTGATGATTGATTATATGTTTTATTGTGTGTTTTATTTGATAATTGCTGTTTTGCCTTGGGATGTGTGTTGGTGAGGGTCAAGTCAACTTTGTTGACAGAGGTTGCTGTGCATGCACGCAAAAGGAGATGTCTTGTCAGCTGCGTTCATAAGCAGCGGGCAGACACAGTAGAAGCCTGCTCTTCCCTTTTTCAAACCTTTACTTTTCTCCGTTCTCTCTCTAAAACTCACCCAGAAACCTTTCTCCCTTAGCCCTTCTGTGTCACCTTCCACTCGAAAACCATAGCAGCTAGCACAAAATCTCGACTTCCAGAAGGACCTCGTGGCCAGAGCAGAAGTTAGGACAAACCGTTGTGAAGCTCGTGAACGAACTCCTGGTTAGGTAAGAGGAGTTTATTATGTTTGATAAAAACTTTAGGTAAAATGGTTGAGGACCAGGGAGTCCAACCATGGCGATGATTTGCATGTCCTGTGTGTGTGTTGTTTTCCAGAAAGCTATGCCTTTGAGTGGATCGAATAGGTTATGCTTTATGTTCGTTGGTTGGCGTTTTGTGTTGATGTTAATGATGTTTTGGTGCAGTGTTATTGAAAGGGGGAGTTGATGTTGTAAGAACTCCCCGTGCATGTGTGTGAAGTTGGCATTTTGATGCTAAAAAGCTCCCAAGACTCTTTGCAGAAGTGTTCGTGGAGGTGTCGGCTACCGGGATGGGTAGGCCGAGTTAAACCAGTGTATCAATCCCTTGTGTTTGTGATGCCGGCTACCGGGATGGGTAGGCTGAGTTAAACCAGTGTATCAATCCCTTGTGTTTGTGATGTCAGCTACCGGGATGGGTAGGCCGAGTTAAGCGGGTTGCGAAGCATGCATGTGTGCATGCAGAACGTGACTTAGTCCTTGTTGGCAGACATCGATATACCGGGTTTCTTAGCTAGGATGATACCTTAGAGCCGTTAAGCTCAAGTTTGCTTCAAGAGAGTGAGCTACCGGGTTCTCTAACTTGGATGAGCTCGTGCCTTCTCGGGAAAAGACCCATCGGGTTCCCTTACTCGGTTTTCCTTACCCGGACACCTAATACTTCACACTGGCGCACTTGTTGTAGTGTTTGTGAATGACGTGTAAGTGACGTATGTGCCTATATGTGATGGCTTGAGATGTTGGATGCATTGATACCATGGGGGGTGCATGGCAGTATCCTAGCCAGGACAAGTTGTTCCCAGGTTGGACCATGCATTGATGGAGCCCATGGTGATCTGAATGCGAGTGGATATACATAGATACCCACGGGGTGTATGGTAGTATCCTAGCCAGGACTAGTTGATCCCGGGTCGGGCCATACATTGATGGATCCGTGGTGATATGCTATGTATAGACACGTGAGATGCTGGGACCGGGTGATTAACCTTGTAAGGACCACGGTCAGTGCATCTGTGAGCCTGTGTTGGGGCGACCCTCATTTGGGGTGGTATGTATGTACATGGAAGGGTATGGAGATCCTAGCCAGGACAGGGTTGTTCCTGTGCTGGGCCATACGTTGATGGTGCCCATGAGAGACATACAACATTTGCATGACGGAAATAGGATTGATGATTGGTTGTAGGGTACTGGGGTACTGGGGGGTCACGTCTGTTGGGAACTCCTTCTGACACCCATTTAGCGTATCACCATGGGGGGTGCTTCCTGTGCACGACAGAGTGACCCTAACAAGCTACTGCATCATCTAACCACAGGGATGACCTATTTTCGGGATGGTACCACATTGCATGCTGATAGTTGAGTCAGGAGCATGCATCATGCTAGGCATTATAAGTTAATTTGTGGAATGCTCCTGGATGCCTGTTCATGTTGGTTGCGTGTTGAAATGCCTGAATTTTGTGGTGATATTGTAATGCTTGGATTGTCTTCCTTAACTAATGTTATCTTCTGCTTGTTATTTGAAATAATGAACTCACCTTTGCTTTGTTGTACCAGATGGTTTGGTACCTGTGATGATCACGAACCTTGTTCGTGTGAGCAGATGGACAGCAGTAGGTGACTAGGAAGATGACCACTTTTGGTTGGAGCCGCCGAGTAGCCGGGATGTCGATGGACTAGATCTCGAGCAGGAGTTGTATTTTGCTAGATGCACCTCTTGTTTTGATAGTCACACCTGTGTTATGCTATTTACACCCCTGACGTTCTATTTCTTGTTTCTTTTGTAAAACACTTGTACATTTAAGACATGGATAATTGTACTTACAACTAAATCACGTTATATATATATTTATGCAAATTGGGATATTTTACACGTGTCTTGTTTATGATTATGATCATTTTGTGCTCGCGAAAAATTTAATACCATTTTCAAAATCAAATTAAAGAGATCTTCGGTTAAAACATGTTTAGGGAGTGATTAAGAGTTAGTGATATAGTAGCAACGAGATGGGTCGTTACACTTTGTCCACCGATCCTCAATCCTCAAAGGCAATGTTTCATACGTCAAGTTTTCCTTTACTTGAATATCATCCAACTCGACTACGTGAGAAGGATCATGAACGTACTTACAAAGTTGAGACACATGAAATACATTATGAAGACTAGAGAGGGACGGGGGTAAAGCAATTTGGTGTGGGATGGGACCGACTCTTTTTAGAATTTGGAAGGGACCAAAAAATCGGGGTGTGAGTTTTCAGGACTTCAATGCTCGGCCGACCCCGGTCCATGGGTGACCCTCAAGAATACATGATCACTGACCTCAAACTCTAGGTTTTTCCTCCTCTTGTCATGATAGCTCTTTTGCCTACTCTGGGCCATTCTCATCCTATCCCGGATCAACTTGACCTTCTCGGTTGTTTGTTGTACCACCTCGGGTCCTAGCACAAGACTCTCGCCGGGTTCCAACCAACATAAGGGTGTCCTACATCTTCTACCATACAGGGCTTCGTAGGGAGCCATGCCAATGGTAGAATGAAAGCTATTGTTGTAGGTAAACTCTATCAACGGTAGGAAACTATCCCAGCTACCCTTCTGCTCTAGAATACACGCCCTCAAAAGGTCTTCTAGAGACTGAATGGTCCGTTCAGTCTGACCATTAGTTTGAGGGTGATAGGCCGAACTTAGCCGAAGCCGGGTTCCTAAAGCCTTGTTCAAACTCTCCCAAAATCTAGAAGTAAATCTAGGATCCCGATCAGATACTATGCTAGATGGCACCCCGTGCAACCTGATAATCTCACTTATATACAGGGAAGTCAACTTTTCTAAGGAAAATCGGATATTGATAGGGATGAAGTGGGCAGACTTAGTCAACCTGTTAACAATAACCCAAATAGAATCTAACCCTGCCCAGGTCCTCGGCAATCCTACAACAAAATCCATGGATATACTATCCCACTTCCACTGCGGTATATCTAATGGAAGAACCAAGTTTGTTCCTCCAAAACAGAAATACTCAAAAGTTATTTCAAAACCAAAGTTCAATCACATGACTCATTTTGAAAAGGCATAAAGAACTATTACTTGTAACAATTGTATGAAGAAAGGTCACACATCTTATAAATGCTATGCTAGGAGATTCTATGTGCCTAATGGAGAATGCATTTGGGTGCTAAGAAAAAAGAAGGCAGCTAACCCCTATGGACCCAATCTCAATTGGGTACCTTCCTTTGAAAATTGATTTGAATTTTGCAGGTATGTCTAAGAGCAAGATCATCTTTATGTTATCTTGATAGTGGATGCTCTAGACATATGACCGGTGACATATCAATGCTAACAAATTTGACTCTTAAAGATGGAGGATTTGTCACCTATGGAGATAACAACAAAGGCAAAATAATTGGAGAAGGAAGCATAGGAGACAGCTTCAAGACCAAAATAAAAAAATGTTCTTTATGTGGAAGGATTAAAGCACAATCTCTTAAGCATAAGTCAGCTTTGTGATAAAGGGTTCAAAGTGTCATTTAATGACAATTGTTGCATGATATGTGATGGACAAACTGGTAAGGTAATTCACATAGGTAAAAGAAAAGGTAATATCTACTTACTCTCCATAGATCATGCATTCTTTCACAACACTTCTTGCTTAATTAGTAAAATTGATGAATCTTGGTTATGGCATAGGAGGGCAAGTCACATTAACATGCATCATATGAACAAGCTAATTAAAAAGGATTTAGTCATTGGATTACCCAAACTCAAGTTTGAAAAGAATAAATTATGTGATGCTTGTCAAAAGGGGAAACAAACAAAAAATTCTTTTCAAAGTAAAAATGTTGTTTCTACTTCAAGACCCCTTGAATTACTTCACATAGATTTGTTTAGTCCTTCAAGAACTATGAGTTTAGGAGGTAACTACTATGACCTTGTCATTGTTGATGATTACTCTAGATTCACATGGACATTGTTTTTGAAATCCAAGAGTGATGCTTTCAATGCCTTTAGAAAACTGGCAAACTTACTCAAAATGAAAAAGGAAGCAAAATTATCTCAACAAGAAGTGATCATGGTGGAGAATTCCAAAATGAACATTTTGAAAAATTCTGTGAAGAAAATAGAATTAACCACAATTTTTCAGCTCCAAGAACACCTCAACAAAATGGTGTTGTGGAGAGGAAAAATAGATCCCTTGAAGAAGGTGCAAGAACTCTTCTTAATGAGACAAATTTGCCTAAACATTTTGGGCTGATGCTGTAAGTACAGTTTGCTACACTTTGAATAAATTATTAATAAGACCTATTTTGAAGAAAACTCCTTATAAACTATACAAAGGTAGAAAACCAAACATTTCTCATTTGAGAACTTTTGGCTGTAATTGTTTTGTGTTAAATAATGGGAAAAATCACTTGGAAAATTTGATGCTAAAGCTGATGAAGCCATTTTCCTTGGATATTCATTACAAAGTAAAACATATAGAGTTTTCAATAAAAGAACTTTATGCATGGAAGAATCAGTTTATGTTATTTATGATGAATCTAATCTCTCTAAAGAGGAAAAAAAGTGTGATATTGATGCAGGACTTATGGAAGAATTTATTCAACTAAATGACTCAATGATAAAGAAAAGGAAGAACCAATTGCTAAAACAGAACAATCAACATCTGCTTATGAGCCTAAAGATTGGAGAACAACAAGAGATCTCTCCCTTGACAACATAATTGGGGAAGTATCAAAGGGAGTTTCTACTAGATCATCATTAAGAAATATCTGCTGTAATATGGCTTTTGTTTCACAAATAGAACCTAAGAATATTGATCAAGCCTTAATTGATGAGCATTAGATGCATGCTATGCATGATGAATTGAATCAATTCAAGAGAAATGAAGTTTGGGAACTTGTCCCTAGACCTCCCTCTCTTAAACCTATTGGCACAAAATGGGTTTTTAGAAACAAACTTGATGAGAGTGGAATCATAGTCAGAAACAAAGCTAGATTGGTTGCAAAAGGTTACAACCAAGAGGAAGGCATTGACTATGAGGAAACCTATGCACTAGTTGCAAGATTGGAAGCCATTAGGTTATTGCTAGCATATGCATGTTTGATGGATTTTAAACTTTTTCAAATTTATGTTAAAAGTGCTTTCTTAAATGGATATATTGAGGAGGAAATATATGTGGAGCAACCTCTTGGTTTTACTGATTTCAAGTTTCCAAATCATGTTTATAAACTTTAGAAAGCTCTTTATGGTTTAAAACAAGCTCCAAGATCTTGGTATAAAAGATTAAGCAAATTCTGCTTTTTACAAGAGGACATGTTGATAAAACCTTGTTCATCAAAAGGCAAAGAAATGATATATTGTTGGTTCAAATGTATGTTGATGATATAATTTGTGGTTCAACTAATCAGCTATTGTGCAAAGAATTTTCTATCTCTATGCAGAAAGAATTTGAAATGTCAATGATGGGAGAATTAACATTCTTTCTTGGACTTCAAGTGAAGCAAATGAAGAATGGAACATTTCTAAATCAGACCAAGTATTGCCTTGAAGTGATCAAAAAGTTTGAAATGGAGAAAAGCAAAGATGCTGCAACTCCAATGGCAACACCAACTTATCTTGATTCAGATGAAAAAGGAAAGAAGGTTGATGAGTCAAAGTTTAGAGGAATGAT
>CM023958.1:14691588-14769604 GCA_013407115.1 Glycine latifolia | reverse complement strand
AATGACCTACCTCCAGTTCAATGCAACCAAGCTTATAGGTCCTCCCAAACACCTCTTCCTTGACTGGTTTATAGGAGAAGGTTTTCAATTCCCTGCCTTCATTGAAGCCCAAGGTCTGAAACAATTTGTAGAGTTGAAGGATACCTTTTACCCTGAATTGGTGAAGGTATTTTATACCTGTTCCAAGTTCTCCATGGAAGGGACAATACTGTCTCAAGTTAATAGGGTTGCCATAGAGATTACCCCTGAAATCTGGCAGAAAGTTGCTGGTCTTTCATTTGATGGGGAGAGAAAATTTGAAAAAAAGGCTGGTGGGTATAATAGGATTGACACATATAGGGGGGTGTTTCTTGATCCTCAAATGAGGTTGAAGCTTAGGCTAAGTACTAGACCCATGACTCATGAAGATAGGCTTTTTCATTACATCATTACCTATATTCTTACCCCTAGAGCCACAAATCATGCCCAAGCCACTGATGATGATTTACAACTTGTGTATGCCTTGAAAAATGGCATTAAGATGAATTGGATTCTTATTCTCCAGGAGATCATGCTTAAGTCCAAAAGATTAAT
Organism: Glycine latifolia; assembly: GCA_013407115.1. NCBI lineage: Eukaryota > Viridiplantae > Streptophyta > Magnoliopsida > Fabales > Fabaceae > Glycine > Glycine latifolia. The sequence continues at coordinate 14,769,031 of CM023958.1, read as the reverse complement.
GAACTAACCCTTTCCATATGCTGTTCTTGTATCCAGGTTCATTGATTACTTCCAAATTGATGTCTCTAATGAGGTTGTTGACAACACTAATGCCAGCAACAACCTTATCAAAGAGAAGCATCTTACCAAGCTAGGGATGACCAAGACCCCATATGGATGGCAAATGGCTAGACAACAACTCCCTGGTGCTGAACAAGAAGAGGAAGCTGATGAAGAAGCTGAAGATGCTGGCCCTGCTGAACCATCTTACAGCCCATTTGAATCCCTTATGATTCAAAAGATGGATGCCTTGTTATCACTGCATCATGAACATAGGGCTGAGACAAATTCATCTTTGGAGGAGATGAAATCTAGCCTAGAAAATATTGAAGCTAGGATAGTCCTTAATGACTTTGACAAAGATGACTAGGCTTCTTGTTCTTCATGTTTGCTTTCCTCTGTTTTTCTGTTGATTTTCTTTTCCTTGAGTAATGTTTTTTTCTTTCAATTAATGAAATTTGTATTTTCTCATTATCCTTATTTGTTGTGCTTTTACTTTTTGCCTTTGATAAGCCAAATAAGGGGAGAAAATTGATTGATAATCAACAATAATGAAACTTTGCTATGCTCTCTATTATGCGCTGTTTTTCTGCTGGCTCTTTGCCAATAAATGATTCATGAAATTAACTAAGTTAAAAGGAGCAAACTAACTCAGGGGGAGCTAATCTAATGTAAACAAATGATTAATGCTAATGCAAGCTTAACTCTTAACACTTGCTCTTGGCAAAAAGAGGCTGATTCGTTTTTCAGGTTAACAAAGTTCAAGACCTTCATCTTGCTCATCCTCAAAGCAATTCCAAACTTAAACAGATGGTCAATCAATATTTGGCATGTTCAAAGCCAAAAAGGGGGAGATTGTTGGATATAGGGGGAGCATCTTGAAGCATTGAAGCTTGGGACTTGTAGGATTATTTTGTCCTTTTCACATGCCTTGGAATGCCTTGGAATGCCTTGGAAGAATGTAAATGAAATGAAGTGTTCAGAGAGGCCAATCTGATTGATCCTTGCATTGCATGCATTTAATCATTTACATGCCTAAATGTTTTTCACAAAGAATTAAAACAATGTTTGATAAAAGAACCAATGTTTTTGGAAAAATACATATATCACTGGTTTAATCGATTACACTGCTATTTAATCGATTATTTTGTTCGTCTTTGAATTTGGAAAAGTTTTGAAGAACAATTTAATCGATTACCATTTCTTGTAATCGATTATTTAGTGTTAAAAGAAAATCATGGTTCACTGTTTTAATTGATTACCATTTATTTTAATCGATTATATAAGACTCTTAGAAAAGCTTGTTTCACTGCTTTAATCGATTACCATTTCTTGTAATCGATTACACAAGGCTTTTCAGAAATACTAAGTTACTGGTTTAATCGATTACACAAAGCGTTTTTATCGATTATTGAGTGTGTTTAATTGATTATAGTTAGTTACAAAGTTTTGTTATAAATAGAAGTGAGGCTTGTCTTGTTTACTAACCTGAGTAATTCGAATTTCTAATTACACATAAGCCTTCACCAAGATTGAAAGTGTTTTTCTGAGTTTACTAACCTCTTGTCCCACTTCTTAATCTTCATGAGTTTTTGAATGATTTCTTGGACAAGAGTTTTCACAGAAGAATAGGAGAGCATGTTCTAAAATTCATTTGTTCATTCAACTTTGATTGGTAACTCATATGCATTCATAATCATTGGATCATCAGGTTGTTTCTCTCCATTCTTTTTGGATGTAAATTTGTTTTGCAATTTTTGTAATTGAGTGTTGTTGTAAATTTGTTCTTGAGGCTTGTCTAGAGTAGTGTTCTCTAGGAAGAATAGAGTAGTGTTCTCTGGTTCTTGTTTGCTTGAAGTCTAATAGGGTTTTGGATTTCTTGTCTTTATCTAGGGTTGATAAAGAGTGATTGTAATAAAGCTTGTAAGAACTGAAATTTACAATGGTGGAACTGTACTCTAGTGTTGATTAGAAACTGATGTAGCTTCTCTTGAGAAGTGAACCAGTATAAATCCTTGTGTTGATTTTCTGTTCCTCAATCTTTATTAGCTATCTTGTTCATTTGTTCTTAGTATTTTTATCATTACTCACAAGTTCTGTTTTTGAGCTATTGATTTCTTGAGCTGAGTGAATTGATTGAATAAAAGCTTTCTTGGTTTTAAAGTGATTAAGATCCTTACTCTAATTTTGTAAAGAAATTTTAAAAGACCAAGTTTTAACCAATTCACCCCCCTCTTGGTTATTATGGGTATTCCTATTGTTTTCAAGATAGCCTTTGCAGTTGACATGTTGAGTCGTTTCACTAGTAATCCTAGTAAAGAGCATTAGGATGCCTTCAGTAGGCTGATGAGATACCTTAAATGTACTAAAGATTATGCTCTATGTTATTATGGTTATCCTCCAATTGTGGATAGATATTTTGATGCCTCATGGTGTTCAGAAATTGGAAATTGTAAATCCACCAGTGGATATGTATTCAATCTGGGTGAAGTTGTTGCTACTTAGTAATCCAAAAGACAGACTTGTTTTGCATTGTCATCAATAGAATTAGAACTTTTTGCTTTAGCCTTAGCTAGTAAAGAGACAGAGTGAATAAAGAATCTGATTATGGATATTCCTTTGACTCGGCTAAAGATTAATTCTTTAAGTTTATTTTGTGATAATCAAGTAGTAGTCCAAGTTGTAAAGAATGCTCTCTTTAATTCAAAGAGAAGACATGTGAGACTGAGACATGCGTTGCTGAATTATCTGACAGAACAAGAAGTTATCACCTTGGTCGATTTGAGATCGAAGGCTAACATGGCCGATGCTCTCACTAAAGATTTGCCTAAAGATCGATCATTCAAAGCAGTGGGAGAAATGGGATTAAAGACTATGTAGACAAGTCTTAATTGTCATTTACTTACCTTTAATTGTGTGTTTTGAATTATCGAATCCTCCTTTGTTGGCCAAATGATAAGCACAATTTATATGTTTCATCGATGATCGTGGTTGTTAACTATTTTGAAAAGGGTGAGTTATCTCATTCCAAACTTGATAAGATGATTTTAATCTAATTCAAAAGTTTTATCTGGGAAGCTTGTGTCATTCCAAACTTGATGATACAATCCTACCAGGTTGGCCTATCCTTTTGGTTAAATGATCTTATTTCAAACTTGATGCTAGATTATTTGACTTTAAGGAATTAGTAACTGTGACATTCCAAATTGAAACATAGAAATAGTTGATTATATAAGAAGCCTATTGGTCTTGTTCTTAATTGAAACGTGACATTACAAGACTAGGTTATTGTAAGTGATGTGACTATTAGTCTTATTTTGTGAAACGAGACAATCATTACTCTCTTACAAATAAACTTAGGTTGATGACTCTTCATAACTTAAACTATTTAGGCCTTGTTCATAATTTATGAAACTAGCTTGATGCTTATGAACATGATATTATGATGCTTTATGACATTGATATATGTTCTTCTTTGACTAGACATTTTTAGTAGTTTATTCAAATGATTAAATTCATGATAATATGATATTCATATTTGACATTCTTCAGGGGTGGTAGAGATGAAGGAGACTTTAATAAATGGGATCCTGAGAAGGACGACCAACTTGATATATGAATATATCATTTAGAGTAGTAAAGAACTTGACAACTCACCTGCTATTGCCATTATGTTGGAGTCCATTTACTTGAGACTTACATTTTGTTATTTCTATTTTGTGAACATTATGATTATTGTGTTTCTTTCTTATATTTGTAAGGCCTTAAACTATTTTGACTCGCCTACTTATACTTGACTATTATGCATATGTTGATTGTGAACTGATTTTGAGATTGATTTTTAGATGTTGGGATTTGGATGAGTTTAGATTTAATCTAAAACTATTGGTATTTATATTGATATATTGATCTCATAACATATTCATGAGAATGATGATTCACTTAGTTTGATTGCAAATGTTGTTTGAGTTTATTGTTTTATTATTAAAACTCTTTGCCCGATCCGAGTTGAGTGTCTTGGACTGGATGTAGATGGTTCATGTTTGTTTAAACATTACACTGACTACCTTATTGGATTGTGCTATATGGTGAACATAGGAGGAGATTATTGAATATATTTAAGATATATATATATATATATATATATATATATATATATATATATATATATATATATATCTTCAAATTATAATATGTTCACATACAAGTCCAATAAGTTGATGCATGGTTATATGGGTCCATATGGGTTGGAGCCCAATAACTTGCTATATCACTAAGGTTCTCCCTATGCAGGAGGTAACATTGTTGAGCATTTCACATTTGATGCCTCTTAGTGTAATACTTCAAGCACCCAACACTAAACCCTTATCTCTCAAACCCCTTACCTCTAACATATATATATATATTTCTAAAGTAACTTTTAGCCATTGAATGATAAATTTTTCACTTAGCACCGTTGGATTACTAAGGTCGACTTTCATTCCTGCTCGACAAATGCATCTTGCAATCAAACCCTTCTGCCTTTACACTTGAGGGTCAATCTCCGTCTGGTTCGAGGAAACCTTTGCACACCTCTGTTACCTTTATATATATATGAGGAGGGATCAAATTATACCGATGTAACTTTGACAACTATTACACCATTTTTATAACTTGATATAGAATATAATTTTTATTAATCTAAATGTTGAATTATATCTACATATTATCAAGATTGTTTGTGTCAAATTTTGTCAAAATTGAACAACAAAAAGGTAATCAAATGATCTATATTTTAGTATATTTTTAAATATTTATATTACATCGATTTTAATCCATATAAACGAGATAACAAATAATTTTGGATTAATAAGAAATTTTACATATATGATCTATGTGAAAGAAATTTTCAATCCAACGATGATTTTTAAGAAAAATTATTTAGTTAAAATTTATAAAATTTTATAATAATTATCAAAATTACATTGGTATAACTTGATTTTTCATCTGTATATATAGTTATGCTTAATTGCTTTCTTTCCTTCCATTAATTATTTTTTGTCCATATACCAAGAGATTATGCAAAATTATGGATTCTTGGTATATGCATGCATGAAGGGAGGAGTTTTATTATTCTTACTAGTATCTGCGGTATATTATCCTATTAGAATTGGTAGACCGGAATTATGATTAATTAATAAGATAGCAGAACAGCTGGCTAGCATATCTTTCTGGAGAGTATAATAAATTAAATGATCATATATTTTTTACAAAAGTCATGTTATATATTTGAAGTTTTGAACTACATATTTTTAATGTAAAAAGAAACATTTTTTTAATATCAACACAGTATGTGTATACTCTATTACACGTATTTATATTTAACACCACATGATTAAAAATGTGGAGAAGAATAGTTTCAAAGCTAAATGGCACAAAAAAAAAAGTTATATTTAAACATGGGAAAGGATTAAAGGCCATTTGTTTAAGGTTTTTCATCAAAGAATCACTTTTTTTTTAAAATTATGCTGGCGTCATTAATTAAGTAGTAATTTGCTATTATACTATTCAATAATTTTTAGTTAGATAATTTTATATCAAAATCTATCGTTACATTAAAAATTTATTTCATTAAAAGTTCATTTTCACATGGATTGTATTTACATTTTTTATATTAATTCAAAATTATTTGATACTTCATTCTTATACATTCAAAGTAACCTAACATATTTTTAAAAATATATAAAAATATGAATAATTTAATGTTATGTTTTATTAATTAATTGTTCAAGTGATTTAATTACAAGAGAAATTAAATTTAATTTGAGTACATGAATGAATTAATTAATAAATTTAGTGATTGATTTAATTTGTGTACGGTTAGTGAGTTTTTAGTGTTTTAAGCTTAAGAGAATGAACTTTAGTTTATGTTTGGAGAGATGGGTATAACACGTTAATTTTTTTCCCAAATTTTACTTCAAAAAATATTTAAATACTAAATATTATAGAATATGCATCATTAACTTTTAATTTCTATTTCTAAGTTGGCAAAGTATCTCATCATTTTTTTTGTATAAATAATATAAAATAAAATAAGGTAAAATGAGTGTGTTGCTTGGTATAGACAAAGAATATTGGGTGTTGATCAAGTTTAGGGTAGAGCTTGATTTGTAGAGCCAAAAGTGGTTGTGACATAATACTTCTAACTTGTGAAGTTAGTGGAACTTAGTCGTTTGTCAAGAACTAGACGAACATAATCTCAATGGTAGAGACAAACCAATATTACTCCTTATGTTTGATCCTTATTTACTTTCTTTATGTATTAACTGACCCAGGGTATGAATTTATTTTTGGACATTTGAAAACATCTTTTATTTAGCAAAATAGTTTTTCATCGTTTGGCAGTGTTTTCAAAAATCTATAATCTGTTTTACAAAGTTTTTCCTTTCAGAGGAAAACTTTGTTAGATTGTGAAAAGCCTTTAAAATTTCTAAAATCACAATTCAACCTTCCTTCTTGTGATATTTGCCTTTACAATGTTAGTAAACTATGAAGGTGATAGGCGTATAATAGAAAACAAAGGAGATAGTAACCCAAAAGTTATGAGATGTTTTGATAACATTAAACATGAAGTGGCAAATTGTTATAATGGTATAGTAATGCATAATTATATGATTTGATTGGTCTATGATCTTATTGTTGAGTATATTATATAGATAATGAGATAATTATGTTAATTGTTAAATGTCTTGAGTTGTGTTGGATGATTTCTTGATGATGATATGAGATGTGGTTGAGATATTGTTGTTTTATTATTAGAGTTGACTTTATGTTGAGATAATGAGATTCACATCCATATGAGTTTTTGGTGAGTTGTTTGCAAGAATTCAAGGAGTTGGAATGTCTTGCTACGCTTATTGAACTATAGGTGAATTCATGAGTGTGTTGAACATATGAATATTGAATCTTACATATTATAACCTCTTATAGTGTTGACATTGGTGAATGAATTGTGGTGACATATGATTGTTGTAGATGATAATCTTGTTTTTAGAACCATGTAAGAAATTTATTCATTAAGCGAAAATGTACACAAAAGCATACCTCTTGTAGTCATTGCTATCAAACTCTTAATCATATGCTCTCTCACAAGTAAAAATACAGAGTGTCTCAATGTTTAGAGATAAAGTGACATCTTCTAGCCTTTGCCTTTTTTGAAGTGTGTGAATTAATAGAACATCACAAGATATTTATAGGCAAGACCAGGGACCCCTCCACTTTATTACAAAACCAGAACAACCCTCATTAGTTCCTCCATTAAGAAAATAAAATGCTTATTATGGCTATTGTAACAACTATTTTATTATTTTGTAACAACTTTTCACTATCAAGCAATTAACTATAATAATTGGTAATCAAATCAATTCATAATATACAAGCCACAAAATATTTTCCAACAAACTATTCATATGTGTGAAAAAGAGTTAACTATAACCTTTGGGAATATTTTTGTTGTTGGAAAATGATATACTTGGGAGGTGAGTTCCCTACCAACACTACCTCACTAAAGTGACTCAGGGATCTTTCCTAGTAGGGTATCTTCCTGAGTACCACTTCTACATTTTAATTCTGAATGATATGTCAGAGTGTTGATAACTACATTCGAAGAGGATTAGTGATTCTTTTTATGTATATGAGATAAATTGTTGTTGATAGTGAAACTTGGATACTTGAGACAGACCACGAGTGAGATGGTGGATATGAATGTGTCATACCTAAAAATCTCAAGAAATTTAGGTATAGTTATTGTGAGTAGCCACATAAGTTGGGAGTGCTAAGAAGGCCTTCAACCTAGTGTTGGAGGTTGTCGTTGTGGCTAATGCCGAATTAGCCTATAGAAGGGATGGGTGGGCAAATCCCTAGATAGGTTAAGGTATTTGCAAGCCTTACCTAGGTAAACTACCTATGCTAATTCATTTTCGATAAAATCACACTTCTTTCTTAGGCTTAATTCGAGTCTCCCTGAATGGTCACATTATAGAGTAAGACTATGTTAAGGGATGCACTTGGGCTAATCTCTCAATGGTGAAACCTCTATGGAGTCGAGTTTGTCTTTGGTGTTGATGATTGATGGACTAGTGATGATGATGTTTGATGGATAGGTGATGAAAATGTTTGATGGATAAATCACGGTGATGATGATGATTGATTAATTGATGATGATGATGATGGTGTATGATTATTGATGAACTGATGATTGTTATGGTATGTTTTGTTATGTAATTTCTAAGACTTATGCTTTATAATGATTTCTACATATTATGTTATATATGTGATGATAGTAGGTCATGCTTTAATTATTAAGTTTTATATTGTTTTAGTATGCTTGTTTTTTGTAAGCTTATCGTTGCGTTGTTGTAGTGTGCTTTGTATATGTGATGATCCCATATCTGATGTATATTAGAGCAAATGACTAGGAGGTGGCCGTATCTTCAGACACATTGTGGATATGCTTATCTAGATGTGAAAATGCGTTAGCCATTTTTGTTTGTTTTTTGAATTTATGTATATTGTTGTTTGAATCAAAGTTTATAAGTTTATGTAATCTATTCTTATAATGTGAGTTATGTTTATATGCTTGTTCTTGGGAGATTTGAGTTATTATGATGTTGTATATATATCATGTGGTGTTTTATTTACTTGTGCATTTTAGCTTTTGGCCTTTGAGACGCAAAAAGTTTACAAATATTTTCATAAAAATAATTAAAGAGTTTTAAATGAATTAAAATAAAGTATTATGCTTGACATAGTTAATTTCTAGTTCCACGTAACAATGACATGTTATTATAATTATTATATTTTATTATGTTTACATTTGAAATTAAAAAATCAATCATAATTTATGTATTAGACTAATAAATATTTTTGTGAAAAATATTATTTATTAAATAATTGTTTTAAAAATAAATATTTTAATAATTACAAAAAAAATAAAATTCCAGGCCCCCCATTCACTAGGTTTTTGGATCCATCCCAAGCCTTCAGGTACTTCGACGGCAAAACGAGTGCTCTATTATCAAGTAATTTATATTGTAACATTCAGATAAACCTGACCTTCAAAGTTGTTGCAGCTAGACAACAAAACCTGAATGCGATTTCAAATCTATTTTGAAGGGTTCCATAATTGTGAAATGTGATATATATTAAACCCAGACTTGTAGTAGTTGTGGGAAGCAAGTACACAATGTGCCGAGCACAGACACTTTCAGAATGATTTGAAGCCACTTGCACTTGCATAGGCATCTCATTCCCAACATGGAGGGAGCCATCAAATGGAGCAATAAGCTGATTCTCTTTTAACAATCTAAAGATTAATCTCTTCTACAACATGTGACAAGTACTAAGATCACTCACGTAGGTCGTATATAAGGACAAATTAAGAGTTTCACTTAATTATCAGTATAAGAGTTTCAGTTAATTATTAGTATATGAACAAGCTAAGCTTTGGATATTCCAAATTACATCGAATAGCTAAATGTTACGTTACATATGATTACGAAAAGAAATGCATGAAGATGGTCTGATGGACTGGAACAAAATAGAAGTCATTCAAATTTATCATCAAATGCAACCAGGGGTTGCCCAAACACTTCAGGGAGGATTATAATTTAAAGAGGCTTTCCTGGATGAAGTTTTTGAGGGAAAACTCCTGATGTGTTATATGTATGTATTTGCAGTGGCGGATCTAAGATCTGATGTTAGTGGGGGCACAAATTATTTTGAAAAATAATTCTAATACATAAAATGAGGAAGGGTACAAATACACAAAAATAAAAAGTGTAAAATATAAAATTTTAAGATAAATTCATATGATTTCATTAAAATAAGGGGACGTATTTAAATATCCTCATATGATAATAAGTCAAGGATTCAAACACATAAAGTCAGAGATACAAAATATAATTTTTTAAGAAAAATAATTTAAGTTTATTAAAATGAGAGATGCATTTGCCCATCATCAATCAAGCATAAGTCTATCACTGCATCCCCGCATACATAGTTTTAAATTATGGCCCACAACAACAATTGTGTGACTTCAAAGTAAAGATTTATTGACTCATTGGAACCGCATCACTATCACAATTACAGTTATATTTTTCCCCAATTGTCCACATGTTAAGGTTTTTTTTTTTTACCCAACCATTACTGCAATCAGAATTTAAAACCAAACTTGAAAGAGAATAGTATGTGGCTAACCCCACCATTTACAACGGGGTTTTACTCTATGCACTAAGCTGAAAATGTTGCTTATGTTCATGGGAAATAATTTAAAAGGAGCAAGCAAGTGAACCTGGACGCAACATTGATCCATAGAGAGTTGAAGGATTGAATAAGAATATTGTAAGGACATCCAAAATCGAGTAACCACATGCCATTCTGGGTTGTTGTCTGCGCTACGTCCTCTGATAAAAAGCGATTGATTTCTGAATGCATACAGACAAGAGCTGAATAGAATCTAGTACGTGAAAGTGAATGAACTCAACTTTGGAATCACAAATCTTCAAGGTGATGCACTGATGCAGACGCAGGAAGCAAGAATTCTTTGATTCTTTTTTTCTTTGATATTGTTTGATTTTTGGCTAGGTCGAACAGAACCAATTAGGCAACTCTTTGACCCTAGTAACATTTTATTATAAAATGATAAAATTCACGTAAAATTCAGTAAATCAAATTGTACCACTTTTTGTTTAATGAGTTTTATTCCTTAATCAATGAATTTCATATGAATTATATTTAGTAAAAAAAGGTATAAGTATAACGCTCACAATATTCCTCTTTGTATATCTAAGGCATCTACAAAAGCACTTACCTTTTTTAGACTATTATGCATGCTCCTAGCTAGTATCAATGAAAATGCAATAGTTTTCAAAAGAAAAAAAATTAAAATAAATTTGTTGCTATTAACTTAATTAATTATTTTTTAATCATGATGAATTAAGTAATTATATCTTATAAATAGAACTAGAGGGAGTATAATGCTCACAAATTCACAATATTCCTTTGTATAAGCCATCTACAACGTGCTTACTCTTTTAATCTATATATGTGGTTGATGCTAGATCCTAGCTAGTCATCAGGAATTTAAGAGGAATAAAATTTAGATTGTAATTATGATTTCTGATTTTGGTAAATTATTTTTTGGTTAAACATACATCAATACATGACTTAGGCATTTAAAGTTACTATTCTTACCAAAATCTGGAAATTTTCACGTGTGAGGATAATGTGACTAATGTGGACTCCAAATTCTGTAAGTCGGATGATGAGTAGGTTTTGTTTAGAGGAGGAACCTGCACAAAGGAAAAGCACTCTGACGCTCAAGTAAGTACATCAATTATAAGAGAATAACTGAGTGAAAAAACTCAGTATAAAATCTAGAGAATGAGTAACTTGAGTAATGCATTCAAGTATAGTGTGAGGTTGTTTTGAAGTGGAATATCGAGTGATTATGAAGTGAGTGGAATGTATCCGGAGTGAGTTAGAGATAACCTGTAAGGTTGTATTTATAGTGTAGAGTGTGGGCTCTAGGCTTTTGTTTGTTGATAATCTGTTGATAAGATAATAATAAATAATAGCATGCAGTTATCTAATTTAAATATAAGATAATGTGTACCTTATTGATATGCTGTTACTTGTAGATAAATAAGAGCTTGTAGATAACTTGTGAAGATATGATAAGATAAAATGGTTGCACCAATTTGAATATCTAGGCATAGTTGATATGCTATTAATAAGGAGATATGCACAGTAGGCATTAATCTTCCTGTAGCAGGTCCGTGTTCGTGCTCCTGTAGCAGGGCTGATGAGGAGGGCGGACACATGCATCCAGGCTGACACTTGGAGAGTGAATAAGCACTATTAATGCAATAATGCTGACGTGGAGGGTGTCCACGTGTATGGTGACCTTGCAGTGATGGCCACGTGTAATTTTACCATATTTGGACGGTACATAAGCCCCTCATCCTCTAAGCCAATTTATGGACGAAAGAGGGTGAAAGAGCGTCAATGAAGAATGTCCGATGTCATGGTAATAATATGATGAACATTGTCAGCCCCCGAGCATGGACAAGTGATGTCGCGTGTCGAGGTCAGTAGTTTTGCTAAAGGAGTATCATGAACCAGAATTGGGTTGACCAGATTGTGTGGATACTTGAATCTGGACAAGGTAGTCTGGGTTGTGCGTGCTGAGCTGTACAAGATAGACTATTTAGTGGATATGTATGAACTTGACAAATAAGTGAGGCGTCGATGATGATGGTAATTCTGAGTGTAGTAGGTAAATGAAGGGTCGAGACTGGTGAATCCTGCCAAATTATGACCGTTGATGTGATCTTTGAAAACACGCGTTATGAATGCTAACAGTCATGTGCTGCCCATGCACCATTACCCGTGCACACGTGTCACTCGAGGAGTGGGCACGTACTGGAAAACATGCGATAGTTGGTAAATGCATTTAATCGTGACGTGGGCTTCCAGGAGATGTTTCAAAATCCTGCCAATAACCGTCGAGCCTCGTCCCCCTTAAATGGATAGGACTTTTGCCATTTCCGCTACTCTTGTGTCCTTGCTTTCCCGAGTCTTCTTCTTCACTCTTTGCTTTCTTCTTCTTGCTTACGCTTCTTCTCGAAAATGTCTGAATCACCATTGTCCAACTCTGACCTGGGTATAGGGGTAGTGACTCAGGAGGTTCAGTTGAACAGCACGTTATGTGCGATGTGATTTCCATCGATGATTCATCTGAGGAGGACACCCATGGTGGTGTTTCTGATGGGTCATTCTCTTCTAGGAGGAGAACCAGTTCTCGTCAAGCTGGTGAGGGTACTTCTCGCCCTCGTCAGTAGGTAAGGCCTTCCTTTACCCCCAGAGCAGATGAGTCTTTGCCACTCACCATTCTTCCTCCTCCCTCTGTTTATGAAAGGGCAAGGCCCACTGGTGCTAGAGGCGCGGGGGCTTCTCCTCGTGAGCGTCGTAGTGTCAGTGCTAGGTCGCCAATTCCTACTCCAGTGGTGTCCGATTTCGAATGGGTGAGAGAGGATGCTTTGAAGTATAAGTCCTCTCTTAAAACTCCTACTAGTGTTAACATCATGTGTCAGCAGATTTGGTTGACGGCACCTGAGGATTCCAGTAAGCTAATTGTTGAGGCTTGCGAGAAAGATGAATTTCCCTTTATGAGGGTGGCACCTAGGGCTCTACTATTCTTCTTTATGTACCACTGTCTTTTTGAGGTTCTAGGGCTTCTTCTTCCATTTTCCCCTTTTCAATGTGCCTTGCCGGATTTCCTGAAAGTGGCTCGTTCTCTACTGCACCCAAATAGTTGGGCAGTGGTGCTAGCGTTTGAAATTTTGTGCTCTCACTTAAACATTCTCCTGAGTGTTCAAGTCTTTCTGTTTTATTTCCAGACTAAGTTGTCCGAGAAAGTTGGCTGGGTCTCCTTGCACAGTGTTTCGAAGAAGCTATTCGAGGTAGACACCAATGTTTTTCGCCGCTTCAAGGATCGTTTCTTCAAGATTTGTGAGAATGGTGAGGTAGCCGATGGGCTGCCATTAATGCATAACCAAGATGGGAGGCTCGTTTCCCATTCTATTGGCAATCTGATCCCACCAAGTTTCAGTCATTTGATGAAGACCTTTTAACCCTGGTAGAGAGGTCGGACAGGGTGATCCTGGAACTATTGTCGACTTCCCTGGATACGTGTGTTGTCTTATCTCTGTCATCTTCTGTTGATCCCGCTGCTGCTTTAGACGGTATATTTTTATATTTCATTTTTCCTTTGTCTCTTTATCTGTATGTACGTCCTAGCTTGACACTTGACTTTATTTTTGTTATATATCTTTGCAGGTATCATGGGTGGTTTCCCATGGAGGTTGTTAGTGAAGAAAATAGGTGGTGATGTCATGCCACCATTGAAAGTGTTAAGGCATCTAGTCGCAAGAAGTCCCGAGCCCAGCATCCTCCTCACAGCCTTCGTGCTTTAAGGGAAGCGGCCGGGCTTCCGACTAATGCGCCAACCTCTCCCCCTACTGTTCAAGCACCAGTACCAGTGGTGGCTCCTACTACTACTGTTCCGAATGCACCGCCAACTGCCCCAGTTTCTCATTCTGCTCCTTTCGTTTGGACACCAATTCCAATGGTGGCCCCTATTATTACTTTGTCAATTCGTGCTTCAACTTCAGTGGCGGCCCCTGTTATTGCTTCGCCAGTTCGGGCACTAACTCTAGTGGCGACCCTTGTTATTGCTTCAATAGCTGCTCCACCTCCTCCTCCTATGGTTTCTGCCGTACTACCATCTTCCACTGCACCTGCTTCTGCCCTGTCACTTCTCTTGAATTTGTACATGCTTCAAGGGAGATTAACTCGTTATAGAGTATAGGGCATGTGCTTGAGCGAGGGGAATCAAATCCATTTGACAGAAATTTGATCCGGTCAATTGGTCCTTCAAGCTTTGGTGATGTGGCTATAATCTTCTTGGAAATGAGTAAGACTATCATAAGAGAGCACATTTAATTGTGTCAGGAATCCTCAAACAAGGCTGCTTCCTTGGTGAAAGAGATTATGAATTTGAAGTTGGCTTTTCATAATGCCTGGAGGGTGGAGCACTCTAGAATGACTAGTGTTGTGGTGGCGATTGCTGAATTGGTTAGGTCCAACCATCAACTATCTGTGAAGACTTGTAGTGCTTTATCAAAGTTGTTACGCACCCAGGTTGATGGGGATGAGCTGGTAAACCTAGGTAAAGCTTTGTTGAAGGAGACACAGGTCCTGATTGTTGAGAAACTAGAGTCGGCCAGTAGGATTGCTGCGTTGAAGGAGAGTCTGAAGGAGTCTCAAGCTGAGTTAAAGGAATTCCAGCTTAAGCTTGTTGTGGAGATGGCGGTTAATAAAGAGCTCGATGATGAATTGGCCATCTACAAGAAAGAAGCTGTGGAGCAACATGAGAAAGGCTTCCACAAAGTTGTTCGGCACGCCGGTCTCTTTTCAAAGGACCTTGATTTAAGTCTATTCAATCCTTTTAAGGATGTGAAAGAGGGAGCCTTGGTTGATGAAGAAGAACTCGGGTTTGCAGAGGAGAGTGCTGGTGATGGAGCCAGTGTGTAGGTTATCATCATCTTTACTTTGTTTTAACTTTTAGCCGTGAAGGCGTTGTAAAGTGTTAGTCGAAATAATAAAAATTCTCCTTTTGCTTTGACTTTTTTGTGTCTTCATATTATATATATATATATATATGTTGTCTTCAATTTGTGACTACTTGTGTTGGTGAATTGAAAGCCCCTTGACTAGTATTATTCATAAAAATTGAGACTTTGTGATTGACAACGTCCTACTTTGCTTGCTAAGACTTGGAAGCAAACAAATTACCAAGAATGTAACTTGGGTTTGCAATGTCAAGTGCGATTCTTGGATTATTATCGGATTCCTGTTTTTGTAAATGACTAAGTGTGTAGTCTTGCTTGTCGAGCCTCCGAATGAACATGCATACCAATAACTTGCTTTGTATTTGAATTGCCAAGGGTGGTCCTTAGACACGTGTATTGAACTTTGACTTGTATAAGCAGCTAAATCAGCAATATTGTTTATTGACTTGTCAAATGACTTAGATACCAAGAATGCCTCTTGGGTTTTGTGTGCCATGAACTGCCGTTGTCATGCAATAGTGATGGGTTCCTCTGAATGTGGCTAAGTTCTTAGCCTAGCTTGTCAAGGTTCTGCATGAGAAATACCAAGAGTGCTTCTTGGGTTTACAATGTTGATGGTGGACTCTTTTGTTGAGGTTCTCGCCAGATGAAAATACCAAGAGTTATCTTAGGTTTGAATTGTAGAGGGCGAACCTCAGGCAATTATTCCTGCAAAATAGAACAATCCTATGGTACTGGATGTCGAGATTCCACAGGAGTTACAATACCAAGAATATTTCTTTGGTTTAGCGTGCCAAGGGGACCTTGGACTTTAATATACCAAGAATGTTTCCTTGGGTTTTTGTATGGCTCGTATTCCTGCACAAATAGAATTTGTGAGCGCTGAAATCATCAAAGTAAAGCTTTGAATACCTCGTGTTTCTGTAATGGATAAGTTGGAGAGTACGAGATTGACCACGAATGGTCCTCCAGCTTTGTAAGTTGTGAGTTATCCAGAGTTATTGATAACTATGCTGGTCAAGGATAGACCTTGAGCATTTGTTGTTGCAAAACAAATAATTCTATGGTTCGCCATGTCAGGGTTCCATAGTGTATAAGAATACCAAGAGTGTTTTCTTGGGTTTAAGAGATCGAGGATGGACCCTGATCTTTGCGCGCCAAGTATGTATCTTGGGCTTTATGTTCCTGAGAGCTTGTATTCCAGTAAGGAAAAATATGACAATGATAATGTATGTTGAGAATTAACATAGTTGTACCTTATGTTTGTCAAGGTTGATACCAATGGAGTTGTCCATGCTAGGTTTTGTCGATATTTACCAAGATGTGATCTTGGGTTTGTGGTCCTAAGAGCTAGTCTTGAATCCAATGCGTTGCTGCATATGTACCAGTGGCATGTCCACCCTAAGTTTTTAGAGGTCAACCAAAGCTTTAGGATTTACGAACCTTGACGGTCTACCGTAGTTTAGATTTACCAACCTTCTTTCAAGGACTGACCTTGGGTCTTCATGCCAAGAGATGCTATCGGATCTTGGACTTTTATGCCAAGAGAGACCCTCGGATCTTGGGTTTTTATGCCAAGAAAGGTTCTTGAATCTTGGTTCTTCATGCCAAGATAGGTCATTGGATCTTGATTTTCATACCAAGAAAGGCCCTCGAATCTTGGGTCTTCGTACCAAGAGAGGTCCTCGGATCTTGGGTTTTTATACCAAGAGAGGTCCTTGGATCCTGGTTTTTATACCAAGAAAGGTCCTTGAATCTTGGGTCTTCGTGCCAAGAGAGGTAATCGGATCTTGGTTTTTCATGCCATGTTTGTGCTTGTTTTAAGTTAGTTTTGAACAAGTACCTTTTATAGTTAGAATTTAGTTTCTATAGCTTTTTTTGTGATGTTGGTACTTTTATGTCTATTTTTTAGGAATTGATGAAGGTCATTTTGGACAGATGTTTTGAAAGCATTAATACTGCCATTGAAAGCTCTAAAGATGGATCTGTGAAGATGTAGGGCTGGCTTAAATAAGCGAGCTACACTGGGCCAGTTTAAGCCAAACATATTTGGAGAATGTCATCATGTTGTTGTGCTCGCTTAAGTGGGCCAAATAGAGCTTGCTTGATTAAGCCTACTTATTAGGAAGCCCAAATTCCTAAGAAGCCCAAGTGCTACTCAAGGGAGCTTCTGACACATGTTTTGGGATGGAGACTTTTGTGAATTTCAAGGGTTTTGACTCAGGGAGGATCATGTGTCAAAATTCTATGCTTGTTTTCTCTTCTCCGAGTGATTCTTCATTGATCTCTTCTACCCCCATGGTTATGCATAACTAATTTCATCTTTTGTCGAGGTTTAATGTAGTCAAATTTATTTTCATGCAATTATTCCTTTTATTATTCAATATAGAATTGCTTTTACTTTCCTTTTATTGTTAATGCTTGTTTTTAGTTTGATCACCGGATTATATAACTCACTTTATTCAATTATAATTGGGAAATTTTACAGAATTGAGAATTGAATGGAGCATCCAATATCTTTTATGTCTAGGGTGTTGGGGATAAATGTGTATGCCTAAGATCCAATCTATCACATTACCAATTTTAGTAAAGAATTCTTTTTTATTTTATTATCATATTTGTTGTTTTATTAAATTGTTAATTTGTCAAGTCCTTGATTAAAATTAGAGACTATTTATCATGGTAAAGATTATGATAATGAGAAACAAGTCTTTTTATAATTTTAATTTGTTCTTACCAAAATCTAGAAGTGTCATGCGTAAGGGTGGACGAGGTCCAAGTGGGTTTCAGACTCTGCACATCGAATGATGAGTCGGCCTTGTTTAAGAGGGGGGATTTGCTAAACAAAGGAAAAAAATTTGAAACTCAAGTAAGTACATCAATTATATAACAATAAAGCATATAAATGAGTAGGTCGTGTATGGCTGGTGTGTAACTCGTGTGAGTTGGAATTGTGTGTTGAAAGGTTAGATGAAACCTATATTTATAGTGTGGAATGTGAGCCTTGAGCCTTTGTAAATAATTAACTGTAGATAAGGCTAATAGATAATTGTAAATAATTTGTAACTTGTAGATAATTAGGTACCTATTATTTAAAATGTAGCTGCAACATTATCAATAATATTTGAATAAATAAGCTTAGAGATAACCTATTGAGAGTAACAGCTCGGCTGCTGAGGGGAGTGAGTCCGGGCTCTTGTAGTAGGGCTAACATGAAGGGTTGACACATGTACAGAAGGTTCCACATAAGTGGCCACGTGTATTTTCCATATTATGGACAATACATAATCTAAATTGATCTTAATCATAAGATTATTGTGAACAGGATATCAATAATTCGGATAGATCAATATATAGGTGATAATATTTATTGGATAGAGATTAATAGATCTCATTATTAATTTACATGTTTAGATGATGCATATGTAGATGTCATCATTGAATTGATTCAATTGAGAATTCATAATAGTTAATATTACCTTGATATGTCAATAGGAATTTGAAATTTAATAGTTTTCTTTGACCAGACATTATCGTAGTAATTAACAAGTTATTTAATATAATTTAATTTTGAATACTTAATGTCTTAGGACACTAGTTGAATGAATATTAGATATGATTAAATACTTCATGAATTAATGATTAATCAAGAAGGAATCCATCAACTTTTCGTAACGAATTTGAGTTCTATGATAAAATTAAGACCTTGATCAGGACAATTAAATGAAAGAAGAAAAGAGTTTTTTAAGACATTCATTAATTAAATATAATGTGTTAACTTATTAGAGTTTAGTAGTAGTACTATACTCTAGAGTTAACCTTGAGATGTAAAGGATGAAATGAAATATTACATTATTCTTCTATTTGCTCTTGAAGGTAAATGATGTTACTCCATGCTATTCGAACATTAAGGAGTGTTGCTAGATGTCTACGTCGATTAGTAAATTAATTATGATTAATTTATTACTAATTTAGTATTGAACCTATGGGTCACACACAAACGAGTATTTCAATCTTTGCATAGGAAAATAATTTATTTGAGAATTAAATTAGAGAATTTAATTTAATCAAACAAATATTTAGTGAAATATTATTATATTTTTTACTAGCATGAAGACTATGATTAATATAAATAAAGAATATCTCTTTTATAAATGTGAAAATTGTCCACGAAATAAGAATAAGATTATATTGCTACATATTAGGATCAAATCAAGTGATTAGTTATCGTAATTAGTCATGTGATTATTTGAGAATTATTTTGCCTTAAATTAGGAAGCTTCTTAAGATAAAGAAATATAATATTATTTTAAATCAAGTCTCTCCTTTTTGAAAATGCTCAAATACATATTTTTTAACATTATAAAAAGAAGCCTATGTCTAAGTGTAAAGTGTAATAGACATAAATTAGAAAAGTTTAAGTCTAGTTTCTAGACCTGAAAAAGAACAAATTCACTCATCAAAGAGTTTATAACAAATATTAATCTCAGTGAAAATACACGAATAGTCTTCACACTATTGAGAAAAAAAAATTAGTTGCTTCAAGAGCACACATCCAAATTAGTTGCTTCTATACATTCATTTACTTCGTTGCAGCTAAGGACTTCTGTTTTGTACTATTGATGAAAAGGTAAGGGAAATAGGTTGGCCTCCCATATGCCCACATAACCATCTCAAGTAGTGATAACAGGCATTATTGAGGACACTCAAGTGAAATTGCAATTTATCTTCTAAGGATTGCAATATAATTGAACTTGAGAAGATGACAATAGACCCACGTCCAAAAAATTACCTTGGAAATGGAAAATGGAATCACTCTGAATGAGAGCAGTGCGGGCATGCGGAAGGTTCATAAACATCTAAAGCAAAAAGCTGATTTTTCCGTAAACAAAAAGGGATGCAAGAAACTAGTTATTTGCAAAACCTCATCAAGCAATAGAGATATATACATAACGGAATCAGAAAAAATGTGTGTTTAGTTTCACTTTAAAGAATTAATTTTAAATCAATTTTTATATGTCTAATTTCATGTTGAGAAGATTTTAAAATTGATTATGTGCTAGAATTGATTCCGAATTTAAGTAATTTTGAGTAATTTTTATATTGGATCAGAAAATTTATACCAAGTTTTACTAACTTAATATATATAATGAAACATTCAAACATAAATCACATTATTTCAAAATCAATTTAACCAAAATTAATTTTGTAAAATCAAATTTATACAAAAATAATTTTGTCAATGTTCATCCAAACACGCACAAAAAAAAAAGTTGAGAGAGAGAAATAATTAAAGCCATTATATTTATTTATAGCTAAAAAGGGAATATAGATAATAATGATGATGTAAACTTGTAATCTTTAAGTTCAATAGAATAGACTATGCATTAATTTTTTTTATCAGGGAAGCGAATGTTAGTTTGTTAATTTTGTTAGCAATATTAGCTGGGAGATTCAAACCTTCAACCTCTCTCCCCTCCCTTCTCACTTCATCCTTCTCCAACCAATGGATTAAACTTATATTTTCCGACTATGCATTAGTTAGTTGGGATGTAAAATGACAATGCAGGACCTCGGAGTTCAGTTGAACAGGAGAGTTTCCCTCAAACACTTGAATGATGAAATGAAATATGGTTATTTCTTGGTGTGCAATGTACATACAAATAGCCTTACCAGCAATCAAATGAATTTAGCTGATGCTATATAGTGTTAGTTGTGTCTAAAAGTTCCCCCAAACACTTCACTTGGGGATAAGAACTTTTGTCTAAGGATAATTCCAAATAGAACTAGCCCCTCCACGCGTGAAGTGTTCAGAGGAACTCCAAGAGACAACCAACATTTGATCTGAGTCACGCTTCATGGCTAGACAAAGCACACAAAGGGTTCTATTTATAGGGGAGAAATATGTTCAGATAACTAAATAATGGGAAATTTGGCATGGAGATATTTAACAAAAAAATATGTGTAGCACTGAACCTGGTCAGGATGCCTGCTAAGAAGGAAAGACTGAAGAGAGAACCTAATAGCTCTGAATGACAAAATGGGTTTGTTGGTGTTAAAGTGATTCTAAGTTTTAGCCTTCAATTCTAAAGCTAAAATAAGATCAGTTCTCAATCCCTTTCAATCGTTTTCACTTTTCACAACTCACACAAATAAAAGTCACGTGTAGCTAGGAAAAAGGAAACTACTGTGATGTAACATATACATGAAATACGTACTCTTCCTGCATAGACATATTCCACCTTATACTTTGAGAGAACAGTTATTCATGCAGAAGTTATGATAACATCGTTGAACAGAATAAACTGATTAGTTTTTTTTTTTTTTTATATATGCCGAAGATCATATTGATATAAATTTAAATAAAGAATAGTTTCAAAAATATCAGAAATCGTTTTTACAATCTAAATTGTTACTATCCTTTTCTTAAATATCTAAATACACAATTTAGCTTAATTATCCCAATATAACTAGGGATTTTAGATCTTAATCGATCCAAAGTAAAAATCAAAATTCAATAAAAAAAATCAAAAAATGAACCAAAGAAATAATTTTTATTTGTTTGGATAATTTTATGCTCAAACCAATCGATTTGGTTCGGATTAATATTTGTGTTTCTAAAACTGAATCAAACCAAACAACAACCCTTATATATCACTTTAGTGTTATATTTTCTATGTGTATATTATTTGAATTTTATAATATTTTATAATGTTACATGTATAATATTATAGAATGTATACTACTTTCTTTTTTATATGACTTTTGAGGATATATTTGATTTAAAGTGGAATGTTTAGTATATCAACAATTTTTGTAAATTGTTATTAATATTTTTTTAATATAACTTGATTTAAAAGATGAAAAGAAAGTATATATAAATTTTAATAAAAATATTTTAGTAAAAATTAAAAAAATCAATCCAAATCAAATTAAAAAAGATTGATTTGATTTGGTTAGAATTTGAACAAAATTTAAGTCGAATCAAACTGAATCACATATAATTTTTATATTTAATTTGAATGACTTTTTAATAATAAAAAATGAAACAAAATCACGTCGTGAATACCACTAGATATAATTAAGTCTAAAATGAGAATATAATTTTTTTTGGTAAACAAAATGAGAATATAATTAAGTACTACATTAGATGCCAAATAGAAAGAGGAATTTTGTGACTTTGTGAGCGCATTATCATTCTTATAACTTTTCTTCTACTTTTCAATTTATCATTGCATAAAATTATCGTGAAACTATTTAAGGGATGGAATTTATTGAATAAGAATCGTATCATTTATTAAATTGTGTGAATTTTATTTTAAAATAAAGAATGTTCAAATATAGCTAGGTTTAATTTTATTTTTGTTGTTTTGTTTTTTACAAGTATCCTTTTTAGAATAAATTTTGTATAATATATAACACTAAATAGTTATTAAGTTGACTTGATGATTGAATGAAAAAGAAAAGGAAAAGATTACGAATTCAAATATTTGTCTATAAAAAAAACACTAAATATGAATACTTATTTTTTTTACAAAAAGATGTCAACAGTATGAACACTTTCCCCGGTAAGAATTTAATCATTGATATGTCATGTTACGAAATACTAGTCTCATTCCTTAGACTTATCTCTAATTAGTGCTTAAATAACTTTTTTTTATTCTTATAATATATCATTGTTTTTGTTTTGGTAGTCCTCTGAATCTTTCCTATTAGTTATATTGAAAATAGGTATGATGTTTCCTAAATAAATTAAACTAAATTTAAAATATAGATCTTCCAATATAAAATAGACTTATATAAAAAAAATTACAATTTTATAGAAACTAAAATAATAATACCTAGGACTAAAATAAAACATAAAAATATTTTATATATGGATCAAAACAAGAAAAAAAAAAACAAAATTAACTAAGAACATAAAAAATTATTTAAGCCAAAAATATATTAATATTTTCATTAGATCTAAGGGAAACTACTGTCAATTCTCATTGTGTACTAGACATTGTTTATCCCGATGCTCCTTAGTGATTTTTTTTACACAAGTTCCTATAGTTATTTGATGTATGAATGTAAATAGGTTTGAAAATTCCTTTTAATATATTGCTTATCTAAAAACCTTTCCTATAATTAAATAAAAAAGAAGTTACGGTTCAAAGAATAAAATACATATCATTGTCTACGTGTGGTTCTGTTGCAAGTATTAAATGGCCAAAACCAAAATTATTCTAATAATGGAATTTGCTTAAATTTATTTGTTGAAATAAACATTTGTTTTACTAAAATAAGTAAATTTTTTCTTTCTTAGTGTATTTATTTAAATTGTTTCTATTTTAAAAATATATTTTTACTTATTTAAAAAAAAATTAAATAACTCACCTGGTATCAATCTAAGATGCATCGGTGCATCACATTGAAGACACATATTATGGCTTCAAAGTTGAATTATTCACACTTTCACGTACTTGATTCGATTTAACCTTGTCTCTATGCATTCAGAAAAGCATAAAAGGATCGCTTTATATGATCAAAGGACGTAGAATAGCATGTGACCACTCGATATCGGTTGTCCTTGTTATATTCTCATCCTTCATTTCAACCCTCTATGGACCAATGTTACGTCCAGGTTCACTTTCTTGCACCTTTCACATTATTCCCATGAACATAAGTAACATTTGAAGCTTAGAGCAAAGAGCAGAACCCATTACAAATAGTGGGGTTAGCCACGCACCATTTTCATGCAAGGACGTACATAAGACATCAGGTGTCACCTAGTGTTCCCTCGATCACTTCAACGAGGAAAGCAGTTTTAAAATTACAAACCTTCATTTCTCCTCTTTGAAGTGTTTGGAGGAATCGTGCATTACTAGAAAATAGATTTTTAATATCGGTTTTCTTCAACTATTAACTTTGATTAAACTACTTACACTAAAAGTATTAATGTTAACATTAATTTTCAAAAACTGATTTTAAAATACACTATACAACATCAATTTTTAAGAAAATCGATGTCATATTATAAGAAATAAATAAAAAAGTAAAATATGCAAAAAAAAACATTAATTTAAAAAAAAACGAACAAAACCAATGTTGTGAGCAGACATAACATCGGTTTTAGTCAAAATCGATGTTGTAAGGTACAAAACAACATCGATTTTGACAAAACCAATGTTATATAGCAGCAAAACCTACATCGATTCTATCAAAATCGATGTAGAAAAGATATTTTCTACATCGATTTTGTCAAAACGGATGTTGTATAGTACTTATAAAATCGGTTTTGTTTAAAACCAATGTAAAAGTGTCTTTTTCACATTAATTTTTTCTATAATCGATGTTGTATAGTCGCTTTCTACATCCTTTATTACATAACCAATGTAGAATGTCATTTAAAAAAAATCATGGCCTATTTTTTTATTTCTCTCCCTATAATTTTAAAAGACGCATTAAAAGTTTAAACAAAAAAATAATGCATTTCTATTAGCAGTATTTGGTATGTTCTTATATCAACAATTAATATAAATAGTCATACAATCATTCTAATGATGATAAACTATTACAAAAAATTGTGTAAAGACTAAAACTTAAAATGATGACAACTATATAAAGATCAAATGAATAGTTTGACTTAATATAAATGATTCACCTATACAAGTCATATCATCTTTAAATGCAAGAAAAACCTTCACCTGGTGGTGTACCACACTAGATCGAGTCTTCGATCATCTATGTGATCCGCATCTAGTTCAATAAACCAAGAACCTAGTGAGACATCCTCATTGGCATACTTGTGAAGAATGTGTCTCAGACAAAGACATGCACAAATACTTATAATCATATTACATTTGAATGGAAGACTTTGATTATTGTAACGAGCAAAAGTATTTATATATGACATAGCACATGCAGCTAAATCATGGCACATAGGTATAATTGGTGAGAGGTCAAACTAGATATGGAAAGGGGAAAAAATTATACAACAAAGCAAACTTCATCATAAAAGCAATCAGTTTCTTGATTCAAATTCAATCAATATAATGGGTTGCAAAAAAATAATATATAATTATTATAATTTCAAGATAATGTGAACAAATTAAATGATAAAAGTTAAAAATAATTTATAAGCTAGAGGCGTAATATCATTGTACAATGAGATATACTTTACCAACAATAAACACTTTTAATAAGCAATAAGCACCAAAGGATAGCCTCTGGTGAAAGTAGGAAATATCTACAAGGGTCATGGGTTTTTTGCTATTCACCCTATCCCATACTACTCATGACATACATATATATTAATAGACAAATTATTTTTATTTAAAAAGCATTGCCAATTTCCTATATTGTACCATAGTATTTCTAATAATTATGACTTTCCAGCTTGTCTTTCATTTTTCATGTAAAACATGAAACTAAAATATATGCTTAGACTTTTCACTCATAAATAGAAACTGACTCAATTTGAGTAAATGGCAGGTCTAACTACACTGCTGAACATTTTTTACAATAAAAGTGTAAAAGCATTGTTGGTTCTCATTATTTATTGCATTAAATTGGGTAGACTCTTAAAAGCAAAACTACAAATAACACCTCATGCATGTGCAGAAAGCTTAACTCTTAACTAAGTTTTAAACCAAGGAGGGGTTTTCACCAATTGACCCATGCTTGAAGGAGGTTGCTATCATTTTCTATATAGAAAAAAAAAATGAAATAAAAACTTTTATACCTACTTGCACCAACTATAATGTGTGAATGAAGCAAGTGATGTTTGATTGAAATGAAACAATATGCATTTCAATTAAGTTAGGTAATATGTACAATGAGTCTAAAAAAAAACTACACAATCATAAAAATAAGTAGTCTGCCACTAATTATCAGTGTTCTACTCAACTAATTGTCACACTAACTTTCTTAAGACCAAAGATAAGAACCAAATCATGTTTCTCAATTTAAACAATTCAGATACCAGTATCTATTAATCTATAGTAGAATCATATCAAAACATAGAATACATGGTATATCACACAATGTAAGGTCTTCACTGGATCCTTATTACAATTTGGGAAATTTCTACTTCCAAGTTTATCAGAACAAAGTCTGAACCAATTTGACTATTAAAGGGCATTTGTAGAAGTGAGAAAGTTTATTCTAGGAAAAATATAACACTACTAGAAAAATTGTTTTCCATATTGGTTTTTTTGGACTTTCAACATCGATTTTTAACCAATGTTGCAACCACCAACGTTGAAAGTATCAATGTTAACATCAATTTTTGAAAACCAATGTTAACATAACTAAACAACACCAGTTTTTAAGAAAACCGATATTGCCTAATAAGAAATTAATGAAACAAATGTAAAATATGAAAAATCAACATCGATTTTACTAAAAATGGATGTTGATTTACGAACAAAAACATCGATTTTTAAAAAAAACTGATGTTATGCTGCATAAATCAAAATCAATTTTTATATAAATTGATATTGTGATTCATAACAACATTAGTTTTTACACAAATCGATGTTGAATTTTGCATATCAATAAGATATTCAAAGTTAACCATAAATTAGTATACATAGTAATAAATGCAATTTTTAAGACATCAATCATTGTTTAAGTTACTTTAACTACAATCCATTTAGCAGTAGTCTTGAATTTAGTTCCTTGAATATTGTTGAATCCCTTCAGACACTGGTTAAGAGAAAGATGGATGCATATTGTACAATTAACATATTAGTGTCTTACAAATAATAAAGTAAAAATATCTTACAAATTACAACTCACCTATTAATAATTCCTTCCAAATAGCTATCAGGCTTATTGTGCAAGGAACAAAAACAGACGCATTGTCCTTTGGACATATAACGACAAATTGTCAATCTGCACTGTATTGGAGAATATTAAGTTATCATAGTGCATACATAATTTAAATTGATTTGTATAGTTTTACTTACCCGTTGAAGTATGCTCTTAGGTAGACATGTTTCTGCGAATTCTGCATCTTTATTTCTTAACACAATCTTCAGATTCAAATTGTGATTACCCATATCTCTATATGGATTATGGCTCAAGTAATCCATGCACAGAGGCATTATCCGATTGTAGACTTAAGTCATTCATATGCCTATTGCTTTTAAAATAAAGTGAATTATTCATTAATTTAAAACAATTAGTTATGTAATGGACTGTAATGTAAAGTGACTTACAAAATCCACAATTGTAAAACAGAGATGTTAAGACATTGATCACTGTGTATTATTTAATAAATATATTCATGCTTTATGTACAAGGGGACATCCTCATTATACACCCCCAGACATAGTAGCATCCCACAACATCTGCATAGGCTTGAAGAAAAGTTGTGGGATCGTCAATGTGAATTGGTATAGGGGATCGTCATCAGGTTCCGGCTTATGTAAAGGTTTTGCTGGTCCCTTAGGTCTTTGTTTATCATACTCAGTTAATAAACATAGGTTAATGACAATCAACACTTTATTTGTAAAACATCTTTTTAAAATGATGATAAACACAACAAAAAGGAAATATCTTTTCTGAAATAGATTGTACAACATGTGTCAGCCAAGCAAGGAAGGTGTTAATATCTTGCCCCACTAATTGAACCTTTTCAGTGGGTACAGGGACATATATTGTACACGTTTGTCGACCCCTCATAAACTCTTCCACAAAAAACCAGGCTGGGAGGACTGTCATCAACATAGAACCCACGCTGGTCTAATGCATTCGTGTCTGGGTTCAGCCCCGAG
Organism: Glycine latifolia; assembly: GCA_013407115.1. Lineage (NCBI taxonomy): Eukaryota > Viridiplantae > Streptophyta > Magnoliopsida > Fabales > Fabaceae > Glycine > Glycine latifolia. Next base: position 14,741,055 of record CM023958.1, on the reverse strand, counting down.
GGATCGACACAACTTTTCTTCATTCTGACACGGGCAGTAAAAGGACCAACCTCAACCTCAAAAGGCAATATGAATCCCTGCAATTGCATTTGGGACTGCATTTGGATGAAGGACAATGAGTCACTTTTTCAGTGATCGACTGCTCCAACTCATCCCTGATATTCTGTTTGAGTCGAGTCACTTTTTCAGTGATCGACGTAAATGTACGGGAGCTTGCTAAAGCTAATCCAAAGTATTGTCTGATCGTCACACCGACTCCAACTACACAAACAAGGCCAGAGTGCTCTGGTCGCCCAATGGCACCGGTCAGTACATCATGACGTCCATGGGTGACAAAGCTACCTTGTGTAGACTACTCTTCCAGGGTATCCTGCAATCAACAAAATACTGTATGAGTTTTCAAATTTGTTGTTGTTATTATAATTAATGATTGTTGAAACAAAAAATTAACTTACAATCCTTTCTGGAATTTCACATGCCACCTCAGATGTCACCTTTTCTAATTTTTTTGTGTGAGTCATCTTCCACTTCACGTGTCGTCTAATAGGAGATGGAGGATGAATGATTATTTCCATGCTCCCGGATTGAGCTACTTCCTCCAATCGTTTATTTTGTTTTTCCCCCATTAACTTTTGTTCTAATAAATCATAACCCCTACGAGACAACATGTCAGGGGCACTGTTTAGTTTATGGATGGCCCAAGCCTTCCTTTAACATCCTATCATAATTACACAGAAACTGGTCAACAAAATGCGCTTCAAAATAATGCAAGTTAATTGTTTTATTCATAAACAATTGAAGTCAACTAACCTCCCATGAAGGGTCTCTACGACTTTGACAAAATTGGTTCCACTTTACTTTGCTGATACTGTACTTCTCAAAGACAGTGTCATAAGACAGTGTCATCCTTCTCCTCCTTGCCTTGTGCCAGAGCCCATTTGGAGGTCAAATTTGACTTAAACTGCTCCATCGCTCTCCTACTGTCTTAAGGATTTTCTTCTTCATCCTTTGGTCAGACGCTTCAAGTATATCTAATTCATCCTACAATATAAAAAATACATTTAATAGTTAATCGATAACATTTAACATTTTACAATTTTTAGAGCAACCAATTACAATAACATTGAACATTTAATTTAAATACCTGAATGTCCTCCCAAATCAAATCTTTCTGAGTTCCATGAACTTCTTTCTAGTTACCAATTGTAACATCAACCTTGTCCCGAGTGATGATCCCTAAATACATCCTTATTTTCTTTTTGTGGGGACTATTAGCCTTCCCAGTGGTAGGATCCACATGAACCATGCGTCTCTCAACATCGATGGGTCTGGTCAGTGATATGAAAAACGGTCCAGACCGACCGAGACCTGGTGGACAAATCGGGCTAGTTCCGCTTTCGGACCGGATGTACAGTTGACTAGGTTGACCCAGTCAAAACCAGCCGAGTTCCCGGTTGGACCGTTCCGACCCGACCAGTTTTTCTTTTTTTTTTTTCTTAAATATATATATATATATATATATAATTTTGAATTTTTAATATATATCGGGTCAAACCAGACCAATTATTGACCCACCAGTTGGACCACTGACCCACTACTTCGACCGAGTCAATAACCGAAACGGGTTTCACAACTATGGACCTGGTAGCTAATGATCTCAGCTGTGTTATTTTTCTAGTCTTCTTCAACGCATACAGCGAATGTGCTAACTTAGGAGAAGGATGAGAGCTCGGTGGTGTAGTAATATGCCTGTTAAAAACAACATTAATTAAAGTCAACTCAAAAGTATAGTAAGTTACGTAATTGTAAATGTGGAAACAAGTATATATAAAAAATATTATATTAAACGATGTTACTTAATTAAGCTTCAAGATTTCATCAATGACTCCAAAGTAAGGCATAGACGCCATATGGGGATTGTGGTCATGTACAACATGACCACGATGTACTCGTGAACCCTTACCTTCCACTCTCTCGTCATGTCGAGACTCGAGAAGCCTAACAAGCTTTGTCTTATCAATGTACTCTGAATAAAATTCAATAGTTTCTTCTGCAATGTACCTTTTGACAATGGATATTTTAGGATGGTGTAGATTCTTTGTATACCCTTTTAAGATCTTCATGTATCGTTCAACCGAGTACATCCACCATAAATAAATGGGACCACACAATTTAATTTCCCTGACCAGATGAACAATTAAGTGAACCTTAATGTTGAAAAATGAAGGAGGAAAATACATCTCCAACTGACACCAGATAATAACAGCCTCATCTTCCAAGTCATCTAACTCTATAGGGTCAATGACTTTGCTACAAATGGAAATGAAGAAAAAGCATAGTGCGAGTTATGCCATGCCTCACTTTGTCAAACAAAATGTCTCGAATCACCATGGCTAAAAATTGTTGCATCAAGACATAGCAATTATGAGACCTTAAGCCAACTAATTTCAAATCTTTCAGCTGCATAAGGCTCTTACTTTTTGAAGAGTGTCCCTATGGCACTTTGACATGGCGGAGACACTGAGAGAAACTTGTATTCTCCTTTCTTGACAAAGTGTGACATGCTGGAGGCAAGTATATTTTCTTACCATCAGACCTTGGATGTAACTGGTCACGTATACCCATCTTAGCTAGATCTTAACAAGTATTCAAACCATCATTTGTCTTGCCTTGAATGTTAAGAAGTGTGCATATGACACTGTCACACACATTTTTCTCCACATGCATAACAACGATACAATGTCTAACATCTAGATCGAACCAGTATGGAAGATCAAATAATATGGATCTTTTCCTGCATCTGCAAGTTTTAATTGTCAACTTCTTTTGAGTCTTCCCAAATGTAGTATTGATGTCGTCAACCCGCTCAAGAACCTGCTGACTAGTTAACGGTATCGACGCACTTTCATGCTCTTGACTTCCATTACAAGCTTTTTTCAATCACCGGTAAGGGTGATAAGGTTTCAAAAAATGTCAACGCCAAGTGTATACTATTTTCTTTCATGTTTCAGTTGTATGTAGCTCATGTCTTCTTTACATATAGGGCATGCACGATGGCCCTTAACACTGTAGCCACTCAAATTCACGTATGCTGAAAAGTCCTTAATGGTACAAAATAGCATTGGACGCAACTTGAATGTCTCATTTTGATACGCATTAAACACAACAACCCCCTCGTCCCACAACTTTGTCAAGTCTTCAATCAATGGACTAAGATTAACATCGATGCCATTTCCTGGTTTTCTTGGGCCCAATATCATCATAGACAAACATCATATATTTTCACTTCATGCACCACCAAGGAGGCAAATTGTAAATGAATAGCAAAACAGGCCACGAACTGTGTTGAGTGCTTAAATTGCCATAAGGATTCATTCCATTACTGGCAGTCCAAGCCTAATATTTCTTGTCTCTTTGCCAAAATTCGGAATACAAACCATTAATCTTTTTCCATTGGGAAGAATCAGTTGGATAGCAGAGCAATCCATCGCAGTTTTTCCCATCTACATGCCATGTTAGGTCTTTGGCGTCATCTCCATTAGCAAACAAACGCTTAAACCTTGGAATGATGGAAAGATACCAAAACACCTTCGCTGGGGGGCCTTTCTTTGTGCATACATCACTCATACACTTGTTATCATCTTTCATTTTGTAACGCGATACCCCACACCTAGGGAATTTATGCATTTCTTCAAACTCATGTATATATAGTATGCAATCATTAGGACAGACATGAATTTTTTGATACTCCATACCCATCGAACACGGTATCTTCTTCGCCTGATAGTAACTTTTTGACAACGTGTTTTTCACTGGAAGCATATCTTGCACTACTTGAAACAATGAAGTGAAGCTTTTGTCACTCCACCATATATGGCCTTGACATTAACCAAACTTAACACCGCTAACAAAAATGTCAAAGACTTCTTGCACCCCAGATACAAAGGCTTCGTCGAATCACTTTCCAATGTATCATACATAAGGGTATGTGCTTGCTGAAAAGACTTTTGTCCAAGATCATGAATCATATCCTCTAATCGATCTCCCAATTGTACATCAACTGGTTGAATTTCAGTACCCCTCTGCATGTCTGTCAATTCATCATGCCATATCTATGTCGTATAATTCTTATTAATCCCATCACATAGAAGATGTTATCGCATGTCATCTAGTACTTGTTGTCTCCCATTTAAACAGTTTACACAAGGACATAAATATTTCCCATCCTTATCCGATTGACTTCTTTCAGAGTCAAATTCCAAAAACTGTTCAATGCCTTCCTCATACGTAGGGCTCATGCAACGTGCATTCATCCAACTTCGATTCATCTAATTAATAACTCTATGATACTCACAAAGTTATTCCATGCATGAAAACTTCACTTTTTCATTAAAGGTGTAATGCATTGTATTCTGGAGAACAAAGTGAAATGCACTGTAGTGAAATTTCTTCAAATTTAATAAAAGAAAGTTAACCTATACATATGAATGTACTCTAAAAAAATTACTTTTCCCAAACTGTCTAAACGGACAATTCAAGATTCAATACAACGATTAAACCAAATTGTCTAGAAGAATCATTGTATTGAATCTCAAACGAAAAACTACGGTTCACTCATAATGAACATAAGTTTTATATAAAGCAATAATCATTAATCACATAAAATAAATTATAAAAGCACTCATAAGACAAAAGAGCCTAAAAAAGTATGAAAGAAATTCGTACTTGTGATGATAATCAGTAACAATCTCCAACAATGAATGTTGTGATGACAATGCAAACAAGAAAAGGAAAAGTGTCTACAAGTTACATTGAATATTGAACATTAATATATATACCTTATCTAGTCAAATGACAGAAGATTCACTTATATAAGAAAATTTACTTCAAGAGACGTGATGCAGGGAATGCCAATAATGCAATTAAATATATATTGTACTAAGGCATGCAAGCATGCATTGGATGCTAGTAAAAATACGTTAAGTATAATCTTTCATTCAAATTTAATTTTAGTCTCTATAGTTTTAAATCAATCAAATTGATATTGATATTTAAAAAAAAATGAATTTAATTTCTACACATTGACTATCGAGGATCATATAGGGACTATATTCACCTATTTTTAAAAGATAGAGACTAAATTAATTGATTTAAAACTATAAGAATTACTTAAAATCAAATTTGACTAAAAGTATAAGGATGAAAAATACATCTGACTATTTGTGGAAGGGGATAGAGACCATAATGTGACTCCACAAAGGCTTTTAATGTTGTAACTAGCTCAATGCCTATACTAATTAATTAGCATGAAATCTTTTATGTTTCTTTTTCATTTGATTTTTTAATTTATTTATTTAATTGTTTTTATACTTAGTATATATCTTTTTTTTTCATCTTAGTATATTTGTAACACCTACTTAATTTAAGGATAGTTGGTATCCTACTATCCTATATGTTCCTTTCAGTCAAAACAATAACCATTTTTTTAGTATGAGAATGTGACTGCAATACCATTCAAAAGAATTTGGTTAAAAGTTAACACAAAACCACACAAAGAAGTGGAACATGGATACGAGACAATAAAAGCAATTTATAATCTTAGCATATTTAAGAGTATATATATATATATATATATATATATATATATATGAAGAATGAAGATGATACTTTTCATTTTTCTATGTACTCAAATTGATGACAAGGCAGTCACTCCTGTTTTTTCCTTACTATACATTAAATCAAATAAAACTATGAAAAGAAAAATAGGCAAAAAACTGCAAATGAATTATATACTCTTCACCTCATTCAATTACTGTTATATTTGCAGTTCACACTCAAGTCTTTTTTTTTTCCTGACAAAAAAGTATGGATAAGCCTATGGACAATGATAGTGATAAGATATTGTGAGATATGTTACACAGGTGCCATTTTGCAAATAAAATTACGTTGTACTTATATTTGCTCAAACACTTTCATTGCTTTTTATATACTTTATTATTTTTATTTTTACCTCTAGCTTATCTTTTGAAGACAGCGGAAATTGCATGTAACATTTTGTAAAATGAATATAAATTAATGAGTATTTTATTTTCTACTCATCTCTGCTTTGTATCGACCTAATACTAATTGTAGTAATGTGGGAATTTTCCATTTATTGCTAATATACTATATAATATAAAAACTCCAATATCAAAGGCAGAGGCTTACATCAAAAGTTACATTAATATTATTAGCAATGCTAGATATTCGAATTTACATTTATATCAAGTAACAAAAATTTGCTTTTTCTCATAAAAAAAAAAAGAAGTAACAATAGATTACGGGTAAGGTAGCAGTCATAAGAATTACCTAAAAAAATGAACAATTAGCGATCATTATACAATTTATTAGAGGTTTTATTCATTTAAATTGTTTAATCTTATATATGCCACCCATCAGACCATATGCATGTTTGAACCAAATTCAGGACTTGTTTAAAATGCCTGTAAAGAACTTTATTTAGCAAACAAATCGAAAGTTTCCCTAAAAACAAAAGACAAAGAGAACAAAAGCAAGGGACACTATTAATTTGGTAGCAACTATTAGACACAAAGTTTGTCATCACTGCTTAACACCGTTAGTGTAATATGTATTTTCTCCTGCATCTTCATCAAAATTTTCTCTTTAGTTAAAATCAAAACAAGTCACGGTATTAACATGAAATTTATTTTCACAAAATATGTTCCATATATATGTGCACGCACAATTCCAAGAATCTTCATCGGAACCAAATAAAACAGAACTTCCCATTATAGACATTTCATCAAACACGTTGTAAGAACTTAATTTCACATAAGAAAACAACTATCAAATGGTAGTGGGAGAATGAGAAGAAAGTAAAGAAAAGAAAACAAGCTAACCTTTCGTGACCTCTCTGGCGTAGATGCCCTTGTCGTTGTCGCTGAGAGTCAGAGTTGAGAAGTATCACCACCATGGTTGTCAAAATAGCTTTTTAAATCATAGAATATACGATTATACGAGTCCATGGAGCCTTCGCGAGTTAAAACATTGGCATAATCATTTTTGAGTGGAATCGGTCGAGTTTACTCAAACTCGGAGCGATTTGGCATAGACTTTGCTAGTTTGCACCGAGTTTGCGTGTTTGTGAAAAAATAAAATGACATCGTTTCATTCATGTGATTTTTCTTTCTTCCTCCTCGTTTTATCTTAGCGTCGTAGTGATTAAGTTTTCACATTTCACTTCTTTGTTCCTCTTCTATGTGCAAGTGCTGAGACGAGTGCGTGGTGCGACGCAACTGTGAAGGGAGCCCCTTCTCTATGCAAGTGGTCGAGTTGAGTGTGTGGTGTGATGCAACTGTTAAGGGAGCCCGTGACGACGGTGAAGGGAGTCAGAGTTTGAAGGGAGCCCGTGAGGCCGTGACCGTGCAAGTGTGAAGCGAGTTTGTGACCGTGAGAGTGAGTGGTGGCTGCGAGCCGATGACGATTGCGAGGGCATGTTTGATATCATTCTTGAAAATAGTTTTTGATTTTCATAACTGTGGATGTGTATTTTAAATCCAATTATTTGGAAAACCTGTTTGTTCTCCATCATATGTTTTTAGAGTAAATGGTGGTGCATGGTGGTTTGGTTGGGTAAGCTATGGCCGGTTCAAGTGTTGGGTGCCATGGGTGTTGGTCGTGTGAAGAAGAGAGGGGGATTGTGAGCGCAAGATGGAAGAGAAAGGGGTTGCGTCCAGGGATTCAAAATACCATGGAGTTCTCTTCTTTTATTTTGCTCACACATTTTCTTCCCCAATTTATACAAAACAACTCCACCTTTATCCTCCCTTCAACTTCTATGTTTTGTAAGTGTTGCGGATAAAAGATAGGCCCATTTGTAAAAGTTCAAATATTCAAACCTCTCAACTATCAAAAGATAGAAGATATAACAGATATCAAAGAACAGAAGATATAATAAATATCACAACTGTTGCTGATCAATGATTCAGGTAATTCACATATCTTTATCAAAGATAAATGGGCTTCAACCACCGTTCACCAAGGTCCAGGTCAGTACCCTATAAATAGAGTATCCTCCATGGAGAAAGGTACACATAATTCTGACTCTCTCTTTTACTTTCACACAGCACACACTGCACGCCACTCGTGTTGTGTTTTCCCTTTGCTGTGATATTCTTCCTGGAGGTGCTTCATCTCCATAGGCATCTTCAGAGAGGGAGAGTTTGATCCTACATCAATTATCCAACATTCTTGTTGGACATTTCTGTTCTCTTAGAGCAGAACAGTGGCACCGTCTATGGGAACGATAAATTTTGATTCCCATAAAATCACAATGGTTAACACAAGAAGCCACCACATTGAAGGACGTAACGAACCACCCAGATACACGAATCAAGAGAACGTGGTAGCAGAAGATGTGGTTTTTAATACCACCTCATCCCCAGCTATACCAGCATTGCGATTGCCTGCCAATCCACCATCAATTGTTGCGGAGTAACCAGACCACGCAGCGTCTCATTCATAATACTTTGAATTCTCTACTAACTCGGATGGAGAATTTGGAGAAACGTTATGACCTTCAACGCCAGGATGATGTCTAGAACTTGATAACACAACTGGAAGAACGCAGTGCCAAACGCCAACAAGATGAAAATCACCACCTCCAGTACATCGAACATCGGATTCGAGATATAGAGAACCCAGTAAGGGAACATGCCGGACAACCTCGAATCACAGCGAGAAGACGAGGTCTGATGACCTCGGCTCCCACTGCTGAGGCTGCGAATAGGGAACCGGTCAATCAATCCGAGTCAGGGGGACTATCTCGTTCCCAGGAGGGACTATCTCATTCCCAGCCACGTAATAGCAGACCCCGCACTTCCTCAACCGCTATTCCAGAACATGTTGCAGTTGAAAGCCCTGCAACAGAACTCGTACGCCGGCCCAAACGAGAAGACAACACTTACCGGAGGAAGTATCGCCGAGGTCAGCAAAATAATAGCTCGTTCGTCGATGAAATCGTAGATGCTCAATTTTTGAAGGATTTTGACGGATCATTCCTATCCAAATATGATGGGAGCAAGGATCCTCAGGTGCACATTGATGAGTTCGACATGCAAATCGTGCGTTCGTGGCATTGACGAGCCGATAATCTCACGAATTTTCGTGACCACGTTAACTGGAGCCGCTCAAACCTGGTTTCACACTTTGCCGCCACGTTCTATCCAAAATTTTGAAGACTTTGGTTAGAACTTCTTGTTGAATTTTGCGACGAGCAAGAAGCAGCCCAAGTCCGAGTTTGCTCTGGGTAGAATACGCCAGCAATCTGGAGAAACTTTGCAGAGTTATCTGGATCGATTCAAGGAAGTCGCCTTACAAGTACAAGGTTTGGAAGAAAGGGTGCATGTACATCTCATCTCTGCCGGGCTCAACGGATCATCTCGCCTTGCCAAATCAATTTACAAAGACCATGTGAAATCTTTAATGGAGTTCAGGATGTGGTCCAAGAAGTATTTAGAATTGTAGCAAATGGAAATTGCCAACTCTGCTCCAAGGGAAAATAGGAAAGCCTCGTCAGCAAGGAATCAACGTCAGGAGAATGCACATACCAGTCGACATCCTGTGAATCTTCACACTGGCCGACCTCCACGAAATGCTCCATTGACTACTTCTCGAGCTCAGATATGGAAAGAAGTTGCTTTCACAGATATGAGGAAAGTAGATCGTCCTCGTCCAATATTGAAAAAGGAAGGATTAGATTATTCCTGATACTGCGACTTTCACAATGAGCCAGGTCATACGACTGATCAATGTTAGGAACTCTAAGATGCAATAGAGAAATTTGTTCATGAAGGCAAACTGCGACAATACGTTATCCGGACCCAAGGGCAACAATTTGAATGTAATGTCATTTCGGGAGGAATGGGAGGAGGAGGCGATACCGCTAATCAGCGAAGGAAATATCTCAAAGAAGTCATGTCGGTGAGAGCTCAGCTGAGATTCAAAGAAAGCAGTAAGAGTCACGCCCCCGCTAATTTATTTTACCGAAGAAGACATGAGAGGGGTGGTACCTGGCCACGAGGATGGTCTCATCATAACAGGGACCGTAACAAACTTCTGAGTTAAAAGAATATTCGTTGATAATGGCAACTCGGTCGATATCATCAACTTGAGTGAATTTAAAAAGATGAACCTGAGAGAAGACGACTTGAAACTATGCAAAACCATGTTAATCGGTTTTAATGGTGGAGGCACTGGTCTTAAAGGCTCCATTGATCTTCAACTCACATTGGGAACAAATGAGGGTTTTAAGTCAGAAAGGGTCACATTCACTGTTGCCGAGTTCACCTCACCGGATAACATCATCCTGGGTAGACCAACACTTCATAAATGGGACATATTGATGTCCACTAAACATCAGAAGATGAAGATGGTCGGACACCTCGGTCGAGTCATCACAATATGCGGTGATCAAAAGGAATCCAGACAGTGCTATTATAATACAATCATGGAAACTGAAGGCGGTCCATCGTCCCCACCTCGGATAAGGCAAGGAGACCCGGCAAAACACCAAATTTAGAGACGTTCATCCCAAAAGCCGATCAACCTGGTGGAGTTAGATATGCGGGACATCAAAGAATGGAGACCGGAACCAGTGGACGAGCTGGAAGACATTCAGATCGGAAGTTTCCTGGAGCAGATTACAAAAGTAGGCAAACAAAATGATCCAGAAACCAAAGATAAGTTAATTCAATGCTTACGGAAGAACCAGGATGTGTTTGCATGGAAAGCTTCTGAGATTCCCGGAATCCAGCCGACCTTCTGTTGCCATAAATTGGCTATGTAGCCCAGATCTAAGCCAGTAGCATAGAAGAACAGAAAGCTCGGTCCAGATAGAAGGCAAGCTTTGGAGAAGCATATTAAGGAGTTGTTAGAAGCCGGATTCATCAGAGAAATACAGTATACCATGTGGCTTTCCAATGTAGTGATGGTGAAAAAGTTCAATGGGAAATGGCGAGTTTGTGTTGACTACACAAATTTGAATAAAGTTTGTCCCAAGGACTCATACCCGATGCCGAACATCGATCAACTCGTAGATAACTCCGTCGGTTTCCAATTGTTATCATTCATGGACGCTTACTCTGGATATAATCAGATACCCATGTACCTGGATGATCAGGAGAAAATGGCATTCCGAGGTGTTGAAGCGAATTACTGCTATGACGTCGTGCCCTTTGGATTAAAAAATGCAGGAGCGACTTATCAACGGATGATGAACAAAGTTTTTTCTGATCAAATCGGGCGCAATATCGAGGTCTACATCGATGACATGATCACGAAGACAGCAGATGGAAGTCATATCCGGGATCTAGAAGAAACTTTCCACAAACTAAGGCAGCACAACATACGTTTAAATTCGTTGAAGTGTGCCTTTGGAGTTAAGGCCGGAAAGCTTTTAGGATTCATGCTGACTCACCGGGGAATAGAAGCAAACCCAGACAAATGCAAGGCAGTCCTCGACATGCAATTTCCCGCTAACAAGCAAGAAGTTCAACAGCTAAAGGGAAGAATGGTTGCCTTAACGCGGTTTTTCCCGAAATCCGCGAAGAAGGCTTTTCCCTTCTTCAAATTATTGAAAAAGGAAGCTAACGTAGGATGGAACCCGGTGTGTGAAGAGGCTTTTCAGGAGATCAAAAGGTGTCTGGTCTCGCCCCCAGTACTTTCGAAACCAGATCCAGGAGAAACACTTATCTTGTACCTCACGATCGGAGAGGAAGCCATAAGTGTCGTATTAGTCAGAGAGAAGGGCAAGTCTTAGTCACCGATTTATTTTGTGAGCCGAGCCCTCAAGAACTCAGAATTGCGATACCAGAAGCTCGAAAAAGTGGCTTTCGCTCTACTCACAACTGTAAAAAGGCTCCGTCCGTATTTACAAAGCCATACCATAGTTGTCAGGACAAATCAACCCATCCAGCAAGTATTACACAAGCCAGATTTGGCTGGAAGAATGATGAATTGGGCCATCCAATTATCTGAATTCGATATCAAATATGAAGCCCGACATGCCATCAAATCCCAAGCTTTAGCCGACTTCATGGTTGAATTAACCCCGGCATCTTCCACCCAACAAGAAAATATAGTGTGGAAACTATATGTTGATGGCTCGTCCAATTCCAAAGGAAGTGGAGCCGGAATTATTGTTGAGAATCCTGAGGGCGTATCACTCGAACAATCGCTGCAACTTAATTTTCTGACATCTAATAATCAAGCGGAATATGAAGCATTAATTACCGGGCTAAAATAGGTTAGAGAACAGGGAGCTTCGAGAGTCAAAGTCTTCACTGATTCACAACTTGTTTCAGCACAGGTGGAAGGGAGGTACCAAACCAAGGGACCTTTATTAGCTAAATATCTTGCTAAAGTAAAAGAAATAATAGCAAAGTTTGATGAAGTCGTCATCACCCATATCCCGCGGGAAGAAAATGCCCGAGCCGACATACTGTCAAAACTGGCAAGTACCAAAGGAACGGGTAACCACGGAATAGTCATTCAACAGGAACTCGCCAACCTGCATGCATCATAGTAATCTTAGTAGATGAGGACTGGAGGAGACCTATCATCAATTATTTAGAACAAGGGCTAATACCAGATGAAGGAATACAAGCAAAAAAGTTAATTCGAGATGCTTCTATGTACGCAATAGTCGATGGCGAATTATACCGCCGAGGCCTCCACACCCCAATGCTGCTATGCCTAAGCTCAGAGCAAGCCGAGTACGTACTCACAGAAATACACGAGGGTATCAACGGCCAGCATATGGGTGCGAGGGCTCTAGCATTAAAAGCTCTTTGTGTCGGATACTTTTGGCCGAGAATGAAGGCTGACGCAGCGGAGCATGTAAAGAAATGCGACAGTTGTCAAAAGCATGCAAAGATATTGTGGACTCCTCCATCCGAGTTAATTTCAATCACGGCACCATGGCCTTTCTATAAATGGGGAATGGATCTTTTAGGACCATTTAAGGCGACAGAAGGTCAAATGAAATGGTTGATAGTAGCCGTTGATTACTTTACCAAATGGATTGAGGCCGAGCCCTTAGCCACTATCACCTCGGTCCGAGTTCAAAAATTCTTTGAGCGCAGCATAATAGCAAGATTTGGAATTCCAGCAGAAATCGTCACCGATAATGGGACACAATTCACTGACAAGAATTTCCAGGAAATGATGGTCGGATTCCATATCAAACATCACTTCTCATCAGTAGAACATCCACAGGCTAACGGCCAAGCAGAAGCAGCAAACAAAGTTATCCTGGATGGATTGAAAAAATGAATGCAAGAAGTCGGCCCGAACTGGGTTGAACAGCTTTATTATGTTTTATGGGCGTATAGAACCACGGCCCAAACAGCCACTCGAGAGACTCCGTTTAGAATGACGTACGGTTGCAAAGCCATGATACCTGTTGAAATCGGTCAATCATCATGGAGAAGACAATGTATGTCTCAGGCGGGGGAAGACAATAATGTAGCATTGGCCGCCGAGTTGGATTTGATAGAGGAAGTCCGCAACATGGTGCATCGCCGAGACTTGTATATGAAGCAGGTATCGGCCCGGAAGTTTAACAAAAAGGTTAAGCCAAGGTCCTTCAAAAAGGGTGATCTCGTGCTACGGAGAGCAGATATTAGCAACAAGAATGCCCAAGATGGAAAATTAGCAACCAATTGGGAAGGACCGTACCGAGTCACTCAAAATATGGAGCAAGGAGCATACACGCTGGAAACTCTTGAAGGTAAACATGTCAAGCGCACATGGAATGCCGACAAGTTAAAGATGTATTACAGCTAAAAGTTTGGAGCCGTGATAAAATCCATGTGTTTCCCTTTAATTGATGTTAAATCTTTCATTGGGATCATGGATTGATGTTTTCCTCCATGCGTTTCCCTTTAATTGATGTTGAATCTTTCATCGGGATCATGGATTGAAGTTTTCCACCATGTGTTTTCCCTTAATTGATTTTGAATCTTTCTTGGAATCATGGTTTAGTGTGTTCATGTGTTTCTCCTTAATCGATTTGGTGAACCGAGATCCGGGCAAATCTTTCATGGAGATCATGAATTATGCTTTCATGTGTTTCTCATTAATTGATTATGTAAGCCGGGAATGTAATGCCTGTGCAAATCTTTCATTGAGATCATGAAATTTATGTAATCTTCGAAGAATATTAATAAAAATCCTTGTTATAAGGAAGTTATATATATTGTGCACAAGTTACGTGGGCCTAGTCACTATTATGTATTAGCTCGGCCCTGATCAAGCCGACGTAATCAGTTAATCATGGATGAATGATCGGCTAGATCGAAAGAATTACATCCATTGATTACTGTTATGAAATGCATTAATAGTTGCTAGGACTGGAACTCGGTTCCAAAATACGATATTCAAGTCCCGACCAACGATTCGGGTAAAATAATACTTGGCCGTTTGAGCCAAATTAATATTCGAGCATATCAATATATTCAAATCAAAAAATGAAGTAAAGCAGATATGAGGAAAGCGAGATGCATTAATGATAGATTGTTCAAAATATTAAAGAGAGTCAGAGACAGAAATAACATTGTTTCGAGCTATTCAGTATTACAGATAAAACTGGTATCCCAGCCCTTTAATTATCTCCCCGAGTCTGATCTCCTTCAGGAAGTTCCGTCATGCTTGGCTTATCTTCTTCTTCACTTTCCGAGATAGTCAACAGCTTACTGCCACTAACATAGGACTTGAAGTGCATACCTGAGGTGTTTAGCTCAATTCCGGGGTTCAAAAAATGAATCTGGTCTAGGGCGTTATTAAAAGAGGCTTCTGTAGATCAGGCCACTTGCGACCGCAAAAAAATGAGTTCGTTGGTCGTGTCATTCAAGTCTTTCGCCTTTTTATCATTAAGAGTGATTAACTTGTCGCAACAGTCATGAGCGTCTCGGATCTTACCCCGAACAGTGGACAATTCAATCTCCAATTTGGCCACCTCAGCATGAGAAGACTCTACTTCGATCTTAGAAGCTCCAAGCTCAGCTCGGGAAACCTCAAGCTCGGAAGCCATTTTTACCACTGATTCTCGTGCTTCCTTTACCTCGGCTCGGGAGGCCTCTAGATCGGCACGAACAGCTTCTAGTTCCTTAGTCGATGCCTCCAACGCCGCCGCATTCTCTCAAACTATATCAAGCTCCTTTTGAAGTTGCTAGTTCTCATCTTGAGAAGCTTCAAGATCAGCAACCACCCTGCAAGCTTTCCTGTTCAAAGTAGCCAAGCTTTCAACCAAGGTGGCACCCTTCAAAGTTGCTAGCTCGATCATACTTAGTTCTTCAATCTCGGCGGCGGAGAAGGGCATCAGTTCAGAATATCTCCTTGGCGCCCGGGCAACGTTAAAAAAATCTTAAGTGACACCCCTCTCCCAGAGAGTTCGGGGCGCCAGTTGAATATGCTGCTCAGAAGTCTCAGGCGTTGGAGTCGGTGTATCAGCAGTCCGGGGCTCCAATGATTCAGTAGTCGGAATTTTGGGGATCGCATCCGCTACGGATGGATCAAGATCGATAGCTGGCATCTCGGGTGCGGGTGAAGAAGTTGGAACAGGAACTTCTGAAGCAGCCGCCGGAATAGGATTGACAGAAGCTGGGGCTGGGGCAAGATCGTCCAGTCCCCCTTTGCCTTTTGCCCCTGCAACCTTCCACTTTTTCTGTGATCAGAGGGCTCTGAGATGATCAGGCCTCAGAATCTGGGCAGGATCCATTTCAACTGTTGTAAAATAATACCAAGTCAGATATTAAAGTGAAGATTGATATAAAGTGTCTATTCTTATCGGCGTAAAAAGGAACCCAAACTAACCACATTGAATATAATAAGTTATGGCAGGCAGATTCTGTGATTCCTTGTATGACAGTATACTGACCGCTAACGAAACATCGGAATCCGACATCCGGGTCTCATCGGTACGATAGGAAGAGGGAGGGGAGTCATGATGGACAGAAGTCCAGTATAATGGAAATTTCCAGGCACCAGAAGGTGAATCTGGAGCACGCAAGAAAAAGGGATGATGGTCGGGTTCAACAACAACTTTAAAGAACTTGTCTTTAAAGCCCTTGAACGATTCGGCATATAAGGAAAAAAGTCTACGGTTAGAATGACCACGGTCATTACGACCTCGGAAGGAGACCCACCATTTCCTATCGGCAGGCTCTTTACCTGATCGACCAGTATGTATAGTAAAGAAATAAAAAAATAAAGAGTAAGTGCATGGGATTTCTAAGTCCCGACATAACAATTCGAAGGCTTGCATGAAAACCCAGCTGTTGGAATGGATTTGAGAGGGGGCGACGTGAAGATGGTCTAGTACATGCATTTGGAAATCGGAAAAGGGAAAACGAACTCCTAATTGGGTCACTACGTCCCTATAAAAGAAAAAGAAGTCGGGATCGTTCCCTTCCCAGGTAGAGCAAATAGGCTTATCCGGGCGGGGAATACTAATGCTAAAACCCTCCTGAATCCCGAGGGGAAGAATGGCGATACTTCCCGGATCCAGAACTGAGGTGTTACGTAATACCTCGTGGGGAACCCAAGGGTATTTGCTGGCTAAAGTAGGAGGAAGAATTTGAGATTGAGACCCGGCAGAGGATTCTTCTACAACTTCCACGAGAGATGGGTCCATAATTACCTACGACAATAGGAAAACAGCAATTAGTAAAAATACCTGGAGGTTTAGTTAGATGAGGATCAAGATTTGACGAAGCTCGAATCAACATCGGGGTATCTTTGGTAGACATCTGCACTTCGGCCTCAAAATCCGATCTAGTCGAGATTGGAGTCTCGGTCTCAAATATGGAAGGCTTACGAACAAGGACAGGATTATGTCGGCACCTGTCAAGTAAAGCCTCAGCTTGTTTGTCTTGGTTAACACTTGCTAGGTATAGAAAATCGTCAAGACATTTCGAACACAGTTCAAATCGAGTTTCCAAGTATTGCCCAGGCACAATATCTTTTCCAGAAACACTCAAGGAGGCAATACTTGAAGACACAGGAATCCCAGAGGGAACCCTAGGTTCTGTTAAGGGTATCTTAGATCTTTGTTGAGATGATGACCCTATTCTAGAAGGTTTAGAAGGTTTGGGAATAATGGCTTTCGAACCACCAGAACCGGAAAGGATTCGAAGAATGGATTTTTCCTTCTCCTCTTTAGGAAGAGGGAGGCCGAAAAACCAAAATGCAGAACGGGGAGGGACAGTTCTACGAATGCACGCCTCTTCCTCAGGAGAATACTCCATGGGAGAAAATTACGAATGTAAATGTGCAGAAGAGTAAAAGAGAATGGGAAACAAAAATGGAAAAGACGAGAGACAGGCAAAACCAGGGCTCGCGTAAATCAAAATAGCAGATGGAAACTAAATAATTGCAAATCAGAAATGAGTATGAAGAGGGAAATGAGAAATACTTGGAATAAGGGGAAGACTGGAGAAGTATGAAGCGAAGGTGAAGAGCAAAGAGCACAAATGAAAGCACAGGCAAGGGAGCAATAGTGCAGAAGTTACAAAGACGAAGGAATGAAATAAGGCATCAAAAAGAGACAAAAAGGGAAAATGCATATAAAGCCAAAAAGGAAAATAACTGCCAAAATACAAAACGCTTGGAGTAAGAAACCGGCGGATGTGAAGAGACACGAAGGGGCAAATGTGTCATTCTTGCAAAAAGAAAATGATTAAAGCGTGCAAAGAAATGACAGCATTAAATGATCGGGATACGTGTCAGTTATGAGGGCGAAAACGCTTCATATCCCGATGACCACAGTTGTTCAAATTATCATTGAAAGGACAAGAGATAGCTCGGTAGTGGTTGGAAACGTCTTGAACAAGCTTCGTTAACCGGGCTAGTTATCTCAGCATGGGGCAAATAACAGTAACCTACCTCGGCACAGAGTTTATGAATTCAACATAGCATTGACCTATCTACTGATACATCCCGGGCATCCAGAGTGCTAGATAATCGGGCTGTGGGGCATCTATTGCGGATAAAAGATAGGCCCATTTGTAAAAGTTCAAATATTCAAACCTCTCAACCATCAAAAGATAGAAGATATAATAGATATCAAAGAACAGAAGATATAATAAATATCACAACTGCTGCTGATCAATGATTCAGATAATTCACATACCTTTATCAAAGATAAATGGGCTTCAACCACCGTTCACCAAGGTCCAGGTCAGTACCCTATAAATAGAGTATCCTCCATGGAGAAAGGTACACACAATTCTGACTCTCTCTTTTACTTTCACACAGCACACACTGCACGCCACTCGTGTTGTGTTTTCCCTTTGCTGTGATATTCTTCCTGGAGGTGCTTCATCTCCATAGGCATCTTCAGAGAGGGAGAGTTTGATCCGACATCAATTACCCAACATTCTTGTTGGACATTTCTGTTATCTTAGAGCAGAATAGTAAGTGCTTTTATTTTAAGAACTAATGTTTTGTATTAATTGTATGAATTTATGTTTAATTGGGTGTGGACTTTGGACTATGTTAGTTTATTGAATTATTGTTAAACTATTGAATTGGTATAATATTTATAGGCAATTTACTATTTTTTTTTGTTTAAAGTAAACTCTTACGAGTCTATGATTCGAGTTTACGAAACTCGCACAAGTCTACGTAGACTCTCGATTTTGACAACTTTGGCCACCGCCACTGCTGAGAGTGAGAGTGTGAGAGAGCAGGAGTGAGAGTGAAAGAAGTGTCGCAAAGAGAAAAAGAGAGAGAGAGTGAATGAGCGTGAGAAGAGGGAACAAACTTAAATAGGAAAAACAACGTCGCTTTTTCAAAAAATAATATTAATATCGTTAGGTTAACATTGATTTTTCCAAAAATCGATGTTAATAAACTCACATTATTTATAAATATGCCACTACATTTTTGTTAATATCGATTTTTGATAAAATGTTATCGTAACGATGTTAAAACCATTTTTCTAATAGTGTAAATTTTAATCTATCACCTATTTACATTACAAATGAAATCATATCCAATAACAGTAAAAAAATGATGTATTGTAAAATATATGTTAGTTGTTTTCCCTACACTAATACTCCTATAGATTGAATTTTACATGTTATGTCTGACATTTATAATGACATTTATAAGGGAGAAACAACTTTGAAGTTAGCATTATACATGTGATAAGTATGAATAGTTCTTCCTATTAAGTCTAATTATGCTATTATTTTTGTATGATTATACTATGATTTTTAAATTTAAATCTAATTAAATATTATCCTATATTTTTTTATTTAATTTGATCCATTGCACGAGGGCCCACAATATCCCAAGTTGTCTCATAGAAAAATGTAATTTCCCCCCCCCCCCCCCCCACCTCACCAAGGAAGATCTTTACCCATATGACATTCAGGTTGCAACCAATTCATTTAGGCATGGTATGCATCATGCTCATAATTAGATTTCTCATTAAGGAACATCATGCTTCAGAATAACTTTGCTTAGTCCAAAATTTGAGTTTAATTTTTGTACACTCTCCACTAAGGTTAAAAAAATTTAATTAAAAAAACTTGATTATATAGGTGGTCCACAGTAGACGGATCTAGGACCCTGAGTTAGTGGGGGCAAACAGTGGCGGGGGTTCGGGGGCAGCACCCCCGAAAATTTTTTTGTAAAGAAAATTTAAATCAACGTTTTATATACAAGGTTATAAACCCGCTTAAAATTATATTATATATATATGTATATAACTAACATTATTTAATTAAGAAAAATTCATTCATAATTCTATACTAAAAAATCCAAAATAACAATTGAATTTGATAACACAAGTGTATTAATAACAAAAAAAACTGTAAATAGCAACTACGTAAATTAAAACTCAAAAGCCCATTTTGAAAATGTAATTGTGAAACTGCAGAAAGAAAAAAAGTAGGTACAGAAAGCAAATTAGGCCCAAATAACAGACCCTAGCTTCTTTTTCTCTTTCTCTTCGTTGTCTGCTGCGCCGTTTTTCTTTCTAGGTTCCATGGCTGTTCTTATGAGCTGATTTTTCCTTCTCTTCTCACTGCAGCTGCCGGTCCTCTGCAAATGCCCCAACGTGAGTCCGCCACTGGGTTCAAATGTATAAAATTAGTGGGGGCAAAATATAAAAATATTAGATAATTATATGTAATTTTTAAAAGTGAGGGGGTGCATTTGCCCACCCTCACTCCCACATAGCTCCGCCCCTGACAACAATACAAGTTTTATGTGGTCACAGTATGAAAGTATGGGGCCTAGTTAAATCAATCACAATATGACAAAACACACTTAAGGACCATGGTATACAGTCCATAAAAGCAAGGGTGCAACTGCTACTTAGAGCTAAGTAGCTAATTATAAAAGGAGAGGACAAGATGGTTGAATGCATGACAAAATGGGAAGTGGAAGCTAAGAAGAAAACAAACAATTCAGGCATTTTTTGATCAAATTTTAGACATTTTGTTAATTGACATTAATATAAACAAAATTACAATGTTCTCGAGAGTACTCTCAATCCTTAATTCTAAACAAAAGCATTGCAATGGGTGCTGATTACTTACTTTATATGTCATTGCCCATTTCCCATAGTGCAAGGGTTTGTGGTAGTAATTTATATTCCCAATATAAAAGTTCGTACCATCTGGAACCTTCCTTGCTTCATCGATAACGGCATCCACTCTTAACAAAAGTGTCATCATCACCTTTCAGACATACTTAGCAGAAACTGTATGTAACTATGAACAATAAGAAGCAAATCTTATATATCACTGAAGAATTTGTATTTCACAACTCTTTCTTTTTTAATAATCAATATCTCACCCCATAGTCACGTATGGCCATTGTTTTCAACAGAACAAGGTCATAGTTATCCAAATAAGGCACTATAACAATATCACCAAAAAATTATGCTTCCTTCTTCAACTCTACATTAATTTCTTGTCTACATTAAGCTGCCGCGAATGCAAAAATGGTCCACAATCTGAAATTTTCACAATAATAATAATAATAATAATAATTTAATAAAAAAGACAAATATGAACATTTTATTAACATTGATTTTTCTAAAATCAATATTAACAATGATATTTTATTTACAAAAATGTCACTGCATTTTTATTAACATCAATTTTCATAAAACTGATGGTAAAAACCTTTTTTTAGGAGTGCTGATAGCATTTGATAATAAACTTGAATTGCTTGCATTTTTGTAGCAATCCGTCTTCGTTCATTTCTTTTCATAATCATATATATGTAACACTTTGCAATTTGATTTACGTAATTTGGAAGCTTGTTCATATAAATATACTAATTTATTGAATGAAAATCTTGAATATTGTCTGAATATACGATGCTATATTAGGTTTATAATAATTTTAATTCACTAAATCAAAGTGAAGAGAAAAATATTTTTGAGTATTTAATTTAATGACAAATTAAATTTTAGAATGTTATATAGTACACTCTTTTTTTTACTTATTTTGCTCTTTATAATTGTACACTCAAACAAATTTTATTTATTTAAACTTATAGATTGACATAGTGATATAAAGTTATGTTATGTTCACACATAAGAAAATGATCTGTTTATAAAAAAAATTTGTATTCAATTTTTTGTGTAAAATTTTCTTAAACTAACAACGTCATGAGTAGAATTAGTCTTTTGACCTAATAGTGAGAAGATACACTTGATTTTTTACTCAAAAAAATTTTAACTTCCCAATTGTCTATTGAGTGACTAGAGGGTGTAGTTCTATTTTATTTTATTATTTTCAATTTCCCTCTCCCCCTCTTCGTTTCAATATTTATTTGTAGTATCTTTATATTTACCTAAAACATAAAAATGCAAATCGGCACAAAATAATAATTGTCTTTTCATTACTAAAATTAATAATTTTAAAAAACTAATTTGATTACAAAATAATTTGAAAATTAAAGTAGTAACTAAAGAATGTTTTTCAAAACATAATATAGTCATTGATTTTTTAAGACTTAAATGTTTTAATTCCCTATAATATAACTCTATTGGTTTTATCCTTGCAAACATGTTTTAAACCCCAAACATTTTCTTAGTGCTCCTTTTTAGTTCTTATCATTAAGTCCACGTAGTTTAGAATTGTGATAGACACTTGGATATTATAGGATGACTAAATTTCACATTGAGTAATATGAGATATTTGATAGAAAAATGTAAGTGTTTGTCTCTTTCTCCCTGAGGATGGGTTTCCCTAGTGCTTAGATACTTAACAATTATTAGTTAATTTTTAGTGTCTAAAAATTAAGGAATTTATATAAAGGAGTATGACTAATGAAAAAGTTAGGTGAAGTGTCATTTAATTAGAGAATGTAAGTCAGTCATCAAGACGTTGACTCTTAAAGACAATACTATGGGACTTGACTATTATTGGATGCTTAAATTCCACACATATAGAGTATAGTACGGGATGCTTCAAGGAGTATTTAAGGGACATGATTTACAGGAGAGGTTCTGTTAATGAATCTTAGTCATCCATTATACATAAAGTTAATCTAACGACAAAAGTAACAACCCGCTAAATCAGTACATGTTGCGTAGTTGTGGAGAAAGAACGATAGTTGGGTCACCACCTCATTGCAGCGACCATCAATGGTGGCGCCCACAAACTATGAGAGCTTGAATCAAAAGGGTGGTTCCACTGGCGACAATGGAGGCGAACGGAGACTAGGACGAAGGAGAGTGAGAAGAAAAGAAAGGGTCAACGCACCACAAAAAATAAGCACTTTTCCGACGATCTATTTCGTACCGATAAAGTTATGTATGAATTTTTAAGTTTTCCCACAGAATATTCCCATGGATATTCATTCCGTCAGAAAATAACATTTTTCCCAAAAGTTATACTCAACCTTAGCAATAGTGTGAGTGTGCATCTGTTTCCCTTACCTCTCTCCTACTCTTGTTCTCCATCTCAGTCACTCACACAAATGCTTCTCCAGCGTCATTGCGGGCCGGCCTCCATCACGGATACGGTGTCCTCAGAAGTGTGTTTTGCGCATTCTTCATTGAAATCACATACAATTGCCCTTTTAACTTGAAATCATCTTCCTTGATTTGCTAGGAACTTCGGTTCCATGGTTTGAAATTTTGGTTGTCCACTTCCGTATTATGTTCTAAACAGGGACCATGTAAGTGATTGGAGCCCCTTCCCTCGTGTTCGTCTCCTCTTCAAATTCCCGTAAGGTGAGGGTATTTTATTTGCCCAGGAGTTTATATTATTCCAATCAGAGGGTTTGGGGTTTACATTGGTTCGTATGTGTTCTATTCTGCGTTAGGGATTTTGGGTTGTTGTCATATTTCACAGGGTTTTGGGTTTTAAAAGTGCTAGGATAAGCATTTTTGTTATGAAATCACTCTTACAATAGTCATTGACAGAATATATTACTATTAGCATATCTTTTGTGTTTTAAAAGTGGTACATGTCTTTTGTTAATTGTGGGAAGTATTTTGTTGGACAATAAAATAGACATATTTGGAACAATAGTACTTTAAAGTTGTTAATCGATAAGCAATCGCATTTAGTAGTTGTTGGAGAATCTTATTTGCTATGGGATTACGGCAATTGGGTTGCATCAAATCTTGGTCATTCTAGTTTGTCACTCTAGTTTGGCTTTGTTGGCTAAGATATGGATGATGGATTTGATAGTATCTTTGTGTGGTGAGGTGAAAGGTATCTTGTGAAATTTCATAGGGTATTAGAAGGCCATGAACTGTTGTGGTTCATAAAACTTAATTCCAGTCCTAATATTTTGGAGTATGGCCATTGTTTTGTGTTGAGTTTTAGATGTTAGACTCATCAGAAAATGACCTAAATGTGGCCAACATTGCTTGTTTAGTTGGTGCCATAGAAATCTGAGTGTAGCCAACCGAGTTTTGTTTAGTTAGTAGGGATGGTTATTTGTCTGTGCAATTAACCCTTTTTTTTGGCACAAAATAACTTATGTGTGACGTGGCACCTTCCTGATATTTGCAAACCTATCCTATGTTGATGCTTCCTTTTGTGATTATTGATCTCACTGGTGTGTTTAGTCAACATAGATTATTTAGCTCCCACTGAATTTACTAGTACTCTTGCTTAATCAGTAAAAGGGTGGCAATTGTGGTTTATTTTGCTGCAGATGATGACAAGAGTTCACATTTACTTTTACATGATGGGATTTATTTTGGGAGGCAAGGGGACAGGGTAGAGAAATAGAATTGAAAGCGAATATATTCAAGAATTTTCAGAATTTCATGATTAGCACTTTAGTGAATTCAGATTGAATTAACTGTGCAAACCTTCACTCTCCCTTTAAAAAAAAGGAGGAATAAAAAAGAGAGAAAAATGTATATTGCAGGGTTATTATTGGCTTGTTGTCAATGTGATTTTCCACATTTAATCATAATCTAATAGTTATAGTATAATATATTATAGTATATAATGCTACTATATAGTATATAACAGCTTATAAGCTGATCCACAACTGTCTGTTGTGTCATTAGAAAACCAATCAACTGCATGATAGTGACTTCTGTAATATGGCTAGCATGCAATAATTGGTTCATGTGTTGATATCAAATGTTGTCCCTTTCAGAAGGAGTTGATTCACTAGTTAATTGATGAAGAGAAAGACTCAGCCCATGTTCATGTCTTGATTAACTGTGTCGAAGTTAAGTCATACATTGAGTAAGTTTATCGGTACTTCAGACTTTGGGTGTAATAATTGTTGTCAATTGCAGGTCAAATATTTATCATTAATACATGTTTGATTGGACAGTTCATTCTTGCAATCCCAACAAATAAATGAACCAAATGGTTATACTCGTAATGTACATGCAGATTTTCCAAGTTGATTTTAGCAACAAGTATGTATCTTATAGTTTAGTTCATGTTTGTAATTTATTGTATATAAAAAAATAAGTTTTCATTAGTTTTATATTCGTAGGTTCATAATTTGGTGAGTATAAATGTGACAAACCAACACTTAAGGGATTTATCATATGGTCCTATGAGTTACGTTAAACAATGGCACACATACTTTGTCAATGGGTACAAATTTCATACTTAAGCATGAACTGAGGGAAAGAAAACGACAAATAATGGGATTCATGTAAAAGGCCTTACAGAAGGAGGAGCAGATGATTTTTATGGGGTCATTAAACATATATATGAGCTAAAGTATAACAGTACAAGCTATGATAAGCGAGTTGTTGTATTTTATTGTGACTGGTTTGATCCACCCAGTAGAGGAACAAGAGTGGATCCAAAATATAGAACGGTGGAAATTCAAATGGATAAAATATATAATTGGTATGACCCATTCATTAGTGCACATAATGTAAGGCAAGTGTATTATGTGTCCTATCCAACAATAAGAAGAGACAAGTGTGTTTGGTGTGTTATAATTAAAATGAAGCCCAGGGGTTACATAGAATCCAATAATGTTGCAAATGATATGTCTTACTAACTAGAGAAAATGTCACATGTGAACGAAGTCATTGAAGTTGAAAATATTTCTGGATTGTAAGATTTAAGAGGTGCTATTGAAGAAGTGGACATTGTTAATGTCTTCATAGACGAAGGTCAATCAAATAATTTTAATGCAGAAACAAATAATTTTGAAGATGACAATGAAGGGGAATTAGAAGATGACTTTGAGGTTTACAATTATGAAAAGGATAACACATGATCTTCACATTATTCTGCATAGTCTTCACTTGTATCATACGACTCTATATTTTAGTTTTTGACATGTGAAGTTCCACCACTTTAAATAATTAAATAGCTTTATCAAATTTTTGGTGAAGAACATATATGCGTAAATGTTTTGTAATGATTGTGATCATCAATTCGTATGTCACAGATTCTTCCTCTGCATATTTAATTATCATTTAGCTCTATTTTCTATTCATGGTTATTTATACACTTTGTTGTCTAATTCAATTGTGGTATTTGTATTATAGTGAAATTTTTAATGATTCTTTCTAGAAACAAAACATAATTGAAGATTGTATGGATGCTAAAAGAGTTGAAGACTCTTTACATTCAATGATAGTTGAAGACTCTATGGATGGTGACATAGTTGATGACTCTTTAGATTTAGAAGACTCTATGGATGCTAAGAGAGTTGAAAACTCTTTAGATTTAGAAGACTATATGCATGCTGAGAGAGTTGAAGACTCTTTAGATTTAGAGAGAGTTGAAGATTCTTTATATTTAGAGAACTTTATGGATGCTGAGACAGTTGAAGCCTCTTTTGATTTAGAGAGAGTTGAAGACTCTTTAGATTTAGAGGACTCTATCTATGGTTGCTGAGAGAGTTGAAAACTGTTTACCTTTAGAGAACTATGTGGATGGTGAGAGAGTTGAAGGCTTTTTATATTTAAATGACTATATGGATGTTGAGATAGTTTAAGACTATTTACAGTTAGAAGATTATATGGATGAAGCTAATACTGAACCTCTGTTTGTTAGATCAGAGAAGGAAGTTCATAAAGTAATTAGAGACATGTTAAACATTTATCTTTCAGATTTCCAAGACTATATCGATGCTAAGAGAGTTGAAGAATCTATAGAGATAGAAGACTCAATGGATGAAAAAGCTAATACTAAACCTATGATTGTTAGATCATAGACATAATTTCAGAAAGTAATTAGAGACATGTTAAAGATTTATCTTTCGGATTTATGAAGTAATGTTTGTTTTGTTGTAATGGAATAACACTTTATTAGGGGACTACTATTTTTTGTGTAAAAGGGAATTATGTGACTTATCTAATTTTGATTGATGCCATACTATTTGTGAATTTATTTGTTAAATTATTTTTGTATATATAGAAATGTCATCAGGTGGTGTTGATCCTCCCTGACCCCCGTTGACTGACAATAGTGGGAAACAAACAAGTGGGAAGATAAAACCATATGTGGTTAGACTACTATCACCTACAGTAAGTCTGTCATCAAGTACCTCATCCCCGTCTAGTGTATCTGTGCCAATTACACCTGCGGATGTTGTATTTACACCATTTCCACCGTCCCCGGTGCCTACATCCACACCATCCCCATCCAAGGCTATAGGGAACATGCCTACTGATGAAGACGTTTCAAATTTGGCCATGAAAGACCCCCCCTCAATGATTGTCCTACGATTACACTGATCAATGGAGCGTAAGTATTTAAACTTTACATATTTATTCTCCTATATCATTGTTCAATTTATTTTGAAAGACATTTTTCATGCATTATTTTTTTTCTATTAAGGTTTCATCCATCTAAGGTTGCGGCAAAGGCTGTGACATTATCCATTAGACAACAATTTGTTAACTCATGGCCAACATGGGGAGCAATTCCAAAAGATCATCAAGATCTTTTTTCCAGCGTTTTAAGGTAAATTATTCACCTCTTTATGAATTATTTCAATGCCTGAAATGGATACATTATGATTTACGATTTTATTTATTTTTGTAAATTGAGTAATGCTTTATTTGTGTTGAGAAAAAAGTTGGGAGATTCATTTGTGCGGGATATTGATTATTCTGACATTTAGGGTCTTAAAATCAGTCTCATTTAATACTGATTTTGTTTTATTTCATTTAATTTACACCAATTGGTATTTTTCTAACTGTGAAACATTTCATAACTTTGTGATACTTTAGAGAAAATTGGTATGGAGACCGGAGGAAGATGATGAAATTAAAAAATCTTTTAACTCTAAAGCCTCTCATAGACTTTCTGAGATATTTAGGGATGCTCGAGATGAAAATAAAATGTCATATTGGATTGGAAATTGTGTGTGAAATGATCTGTTATCACATTGGAATGCACACCTGAGTATCATTCCAAGTGTCAACAGCTAAAAAAAATCAGGCATCTGAAAAGGGTGAGTGTATGCACACAGGTGGTTCCATTTCCTTGTAGGATCACGCCATTCATTTGGTATGATCATGTTAAGATTACGATAATGCCACTTTTTTGTACTTGTTTCATTATTTGGTTATGTTTAATTTATTTATTTTTACTTTGTAAATAGTCTCAGGAACTTGGTCGATCTGTATATGTTGATGAGGTTTTTCAACAAACTCATTTGCGAAAGGATACTAGTCAATTTGTCGATGAAAAATCTAGGTAAACACATGTGAGACCATTATCTGGCATACTATATTATTTTTTACAATGTTTTAATACATTTATTTAATAATAATTGTTTATCAATGGTAGGAAAACTTTGAGGCTAGACTATGTCAAGCTAGGTCCGATGTGGCATCAAGTGTTGGTAATCAGAAATGACTCCTTTAGACTCTGCTGAAGAACAAAGACTTAGAGCTCGGTGTTGGGTTGTAGCTGCGGGAAGCATAAGGGACGTCTTTACGGTACTGGAGATCTTGCTCATAATTACAAATGTGGAGATGACACGTTCATGTAGCATATGCAAGGATCTTCCAGTCAAGCTATTGATTCAGCGGAAGTTATTCGACTAAGGGACAAGCTTCATCAATCGAAGGAGGAGATGAGTGTATTTCAGTTAGTTGTACTTCAGTTTCTACCTCCTGAAGCACGGAACATTAGTCAACCGCATACACAACCTCACCAGCAACTACCCGACCAACAACAACAACCTGAAGAGCAGTTGCCTGACCAGCAACAACAACAACACAATGACCAACCACATGATCAGTCACATGATCAAAAATAACAATAACATAATGACCAACAACAAGATGACCAGCAGAGGGACTATAGCAATGACTATTTTGATTACTGACTATCAACATTTTATGATTATTATTGATATATTAGACATGGTGCTTTTATTTTACATTCACTTTGAATTTTAGTTAATTTGTTTTAACTTTTGTTTGGGATTAATGAATTTGAATATTCCATTAATTGCAAGTATGTGTTAGTTTCAATATTATCGTTAAATAATACAAATGAAAAAAAAAATATTCATAAAAACTGACGTTATTTATAGAATAAAAAAATATACAAAATCATTGAACATTAGTTCTCGACGGAATTTTCCGAAGCAAAAATCGTTGCTAATGTCCCATATGTGTATTTTTGACAAATTTTTCTGTCCAAAAATTTTCTGACGGATGAAAAATTCTGTCGGTTAAAATTTCCTACGATCATTTGAATCCGTTGGAATCCCGTCGAAAATTTCAATTTACCAATGGATTTTCTAAGTTAGTGACAAATTTCATCCATCGGAAGAGCGCTTTTTTTTGTAGTGACAATGTTCTGCACAGATTCCAACAATTTCACGCGCGGTTCAACATGGGAGTATGAACAGAGGTGAAGATAGTGGTCGTGTTTTGATAGAGACAACGACAGTGACGCTACTTTGCACCGACAATGGCAGCACCTGTTCAAGCCTTCAAGGAATGCAATTATGCAAACGTAGAAACGTAAAGTGAAAGAAAGGAAAAAGATTGAAGGTTTAAAGTTTTTTTTCCTATCTACACTACTTTGTTGAAGTTTTTTCCAAATCTACACTACTTTCTTGTTTAATTCCCAAGATATATGTGTTTTTATTTGTGGTGAGAAGTTGAGATCTAAATACCCGACTTCTCATATTGCCTTTTATTTTTTTAGTATTATGATATATTTTTTAGAAAAAAATTGTTACATTATGCACATTAGGAAGTCGAGATTTCATTACCCAACTTTTATATGTTTTTATTTTTATTTAAATTTTTTTAGTATTATGAAAATTTTTTTAGAAAAAATTGTTAAAATATGCACATTAGGAAGTCGGGATTTCATTACCCAACTTTCGTATGTTTTTTATTTTTTAATGTGTAATTCAAATAAAGATAATTAGATTATTTTTAATGTGTAATTCAATTAAGTAATGTATTTATTATTTTACATAAATAAGATAATTACATATAACATTTCTGTTATAATTTATGTTTAACTTTTTATATATATGTGCACACTGATTTTATTTTAACTTTATTTTTTATTTTTAATTTTATTTTAACTTTATTTTTTTATTTTTAATTTTATTTTAACTTTATTTTTTTAGGAAAATATAACTTATTTAAATTCAT
Organism: Glycine latifolia; assembly: GCA_013407115.1. Classification (NCBI taxonomy): domain Eukaryota; kingdom Viridiplantae; phylum Streptophyta; class Magnoliopsida; order Fabales; family Fabaceae; genus Glycine; species Glycine latifolia. Next base: position 14,710,940 of record CM023958.1, on the reverse strand, counting down.
GATTTAATTTTGATATTACTTTTTTTTAGAGACAAAAATACTGATTGTGATATATTAAAAAATTATTTACAGTCAATTAATGAATTGAAATGTAAAAATATCAAAAACTAATATGTTAAAGTAAATTATAAGTGTCTAATAAATTATATTCTAAAAAAATAAGCTTAAAAGTAAATTAGTGAATTGAAAAGTAAAAAAATATCAAAAGTAATAAAAAAATATTGTTCATAATATAATAAAAATAAAAAAATTATAAAAGTCAATAAAATTTAATTACCTTATTTATATAAAATAGGGCTAATTAAGTTTTGGGTCCTCATTTATGGTTTATTTAATTTTTGCTTTTAGTCCCTAAAAAACTTTGGGCGATCTTAGTCCTGCTAAACTTTTCGTCCATAAATTTAGTCTTTATTATTAACTTGAACCGTTACGTGTTTACTTGATATCCACATAACAAGCTGCGTGGACTACTAGGCTAACGTGATAAAATATTTTTTAAAATTTTTAATTATTTTTGTTGTTGTAAAAAGCGTAAATTATGAAAATAGTCATTTATTTTATCATGATTTATGTTTTTAATACTTTAAAAAAGTTTGATTAGTATTAGTTACTCAAGATGTTTTTGTTTGTGTTTTCAGTCATTCCCATTAACTTAGACCGTTAAACTTAGTAATTAATAAATATTAATTTTATAAAACTTATATTATTATTATACACTTGTATTTGGGTCAATAATGAATCTGTCAGACCTGACCTCTAAGTTTTGAGCTTAAATTAAATGTGTACCTCTTTAGTCTGATTTAATGAAGCTTGTGTGGTAATCGAGTTCAAGTTATAGGTTAATTAGCCTAATCAATTTTGTATTATCTTGTATGATTATAAAATAAACAATTATGTGGAAATAATAATTAATTAGCAATTGGATTAAAAGGAAGGAACCAAAAACACAAAGGAAAAACTTTTGATTGAGTAAGACCGGTCAAATTTTGTTTAGAAACTAAAAATGTAAATTTTGATAAGTGATAGGCATTTTTATAATTCATCCTTTTTTTTCTGTTATGAAACCATAAAAAAATTCAAAAACTAGAAAAAATAACACTTCAACATGTGGTTGCCAAGTATGACTAATAATCCACATGAATGTTAACGTAAATATCACATCATCATTTAATTGTTCTAATTAACCGTAGGGCCTAAAAATATGGACAAGAAATTTATGAGAAACTAAGATTGATCAAAGTTTTTTTAGAGACCAAAAGTAGAAATTGATTAAAAAAAATAAGAAAATTAAATAACTGAATTACACACCTAAAAATAATCTAACCATATGTTAATTTGTTTTTTATTACATTAATTATCATAATTAATATTATATTATGTTAGCCATGTCAGCACTAAACCATTAAATTTAATGATAAGGATTAAAACAGATTTCTAAAGATAGGTTAGAGATCCGAAAATAAGAAAAAAAATTACAAAAACTAAAACCAAGTAGAATTACATTTAAATAAATAAGAAATAAATATGAATAGTTTAAAAATATAAAAATCAAGCATAAAAGAAAAATGTTAAAGTAACATTTTTTTCTTTGTTAGAAAATTATCCATCCCACCAAAAAAACATTAATAATTTAAGATAAATATTAATTAGTATTCTTAAACTTTTAAGTAAATTGTTTAAGAAATTCATATAAAAAATTATTTATTATGATACTTAAAATTATGTTATTTATAATTTTTCTAATTTTCTCTTTCACTTATAACCTTTAAAAAGAATATTTTCCCATATAATATTAATTTAATACTAGAATGTTCTAAACACGATGTATTTCAAGAAAAGATTTTGAGTTCAAGATCTTGTATTTATTAAATCTCTTAATAAAGGAGATGAACAAATATTCAATATGGATAATAGATATTTGTAGAAGAACCCTGAAAATCTGTATTAAAAAATAATTTTTTTTTCTCTTCCTAAGATATTAAAATAAAATTTATCACAAAAAAAAATGAAAAAGATCTTAAGAGATTTTATATTTTATATGACATTATGAGATTCACCAAAAAAATAATTTAAGATCTAAATTTAGAATTCATCACTAGAAATATTCTAAGAAATTTCAATGTGAAGTGTGAACTTATTTGAATGCGCCTTTCCCAAGCAAGAGCTCAGGCAAAGAAGATTGAAGAAGACTCACTTCACGTTCACGGTATAAACTAACACAGTAGAATACACCTCTATCTAATCCAGCATTACAGCAATAAAGATCCTCACCAACTACCTCAAGGAACTCGTCTAGTTTTGATTCATTAACGTTATGGAGGAGACTTTTTGTCATTGATGATGTCAAGGAGAAGCTCTGCTTCGTCTCCCTCGACGTCAACCACGACCTCAACATTGCCAGGTTTTGATGAATGCCTCCTCATCTTCAAATGTATGTTATTTATCTATATTAAAATGAGCATTAGGAAACAAAAATAGTTATTTTAGATTTTGGGGAAATAAAAGTAAAATAAATGTTTTACAACAACCAAAAAAAATTTATTCCATTTTATAAAGACCAAAAGCAATATTTTTATTAGAGAAATGAAAAAAAAAATACAAAACCAAAATCAAAACTCAACCATATTTAAGCATATTTTGTATTATGCTCCTGATTCTTACTTCTTTTTTTGCTCATCCAATTAAGCTCTCTGACTTCGTCTTTAGCATTCCTTACCCGCATTCTTCCCCGGTGGTGGTAGACTGGCAGGTGGCACTAGGCACTAGCGGGCTAACTTGGCTTGGCTTCTTCACACCTTTATATTTTTTTTAGGGTTCTTCACACCGTTATATAACACTAGATGCATGTAGAAACAAAAGAATAACGGAAGTAAAATTTAATTAAGCTATCGATTAAAATGTAAACCAGAAAATTGTGAACGCATAAATTAGAAGCCATTCTGTCCATTGCAAAAAGGAAAAGCTCACATAAAACGCAAGTCTTTTTTTCCTTTATAAAATCTTCTCCATACGCACAGGCAAATAAGTAAACCTCAGTTAACATATTTAAAAAATCTAACTATCTACAAAAATTTGACATCTTTATATCCTAATATAATTAAAGCTCCCATAAAACACAAGTTCATTTGCAGTTTGGCTATAAATTCTACAAATTGGTTGAGCATTTTCAAAATAAATTTAAAGAGCATTGCAACACCACATATCAATTTTTTACATTATTAAAACAAAAAAAAAATCTAAAATAGTGTCATAAAAACCAATGTAAAAAGTATTGACTTTTCACAAGATTCAAAACCCATTCAAAACCGTCTTCAAAAATGTCAAAAATCAACTTCAAAAATCCATTTTTTTAGTAGTGAATCCACAACTGCAACAAAATTATTTTTGGGTTTATGTGATCATATTACAACACTAATGACAATCATATAAGTTACATTTATCTGTAATTTTCTATAATATTAATGATGATAATGAAATAATTATTATTATCACAATTTAAGATCTTGTTAGACACCACAAAGAATGAACTATATATAATCTTGAAGAATAGTAACTATACCTTAATGAATCAGATGACACCCAGAGTTCCCCCAAACACTTCAGTAGGATATATATATATTTAATTTCTTTCAATAACGCCATTGAAGTTTTCCGGGGAACTCTAGGGGACAGCTGACCTAACTCTTAATATGTTTTGTGTTTTCATATTTTGCTTCAATGATGATGCAATGGAATGGGCAGAAAAACACAATATTTATACAGAACCTCTCCATACTCATGCATGGAGAATTTGGACCATTGAAAAGCCTTTTAAGAAGTGCATTTGAACATACAAGTTTTCCAGGTTGAATCTGGTCGGGATTGGGGCCGAAAGAACGGCATAAAGAATGACATTGAAAATGCCTCATCGTGAGCTTTTCTGATGACCCATCCATTTCAAACTTTTCCAAATGAACCATATTCCAATTGTTTCATTCTGGAATCAAATCCATCAGATAAAGCTAGCTAGCCCATTTCCTCTTAGACGTGGCTTCCTGTCTTCATACAAATTACCTTAATTACTTGATGCAAAAAATTGCTAGCATCCTGACACTTGAGCATTGACAATTCAATTTTCAGCAGAATTTGATGAATAAAGAGAAAAAAACTATAGGATGTCCGAATGCTTGTTTTTGTATCAGTCTTCAATTATGATGGTTTATATGGTGACCCTATGATTAAAAAAAAATTGAATTGTCTATAATGATTTCGCAAATTTTATCACGAAATTTTTTTCCGTGTACTTTACCATTATATTTTTTAATTTTTATGTATTTTATGAATATGTTAAATGTGTAAAGACATGCTAACATGTCCCCAAAAAAAGTTTAAAAAAAAACGACACCATTTGGTAGCAAAGCGATGACATCATTTGGTAATTAATAAAGTAACGCTATTTAACAAAAAATCAAATATCGTTTTTATTTCAGTTTTTCTAATTAACATATTTTTTATTTGAATTTATAACTTTTTAGTCATCTCGGTAATTAAGTAATAGCAGATATTAACACACAAAAAGTTGAATATTATAAGTATTTAAAAAAAACAATTTTAAAAAAAGACTAAAATCAAAAGAAAGCTGGTATATTATAAAGTCTAAAAAACTTATTTAATCCTATGAACGTTAAGTATATTACATGGTATATTTCCCCTTTTGGTGACCACAACAGTATTTGCATGCAAGTTGACTGTGTGTCAAATAGACACACTGAGAAAAAAGCAAACTGTGATACTGATCTGAACAGATTCTCTGTTGGTCACATTTTTTTAATTTTTATCTAGACTCTAGGCAAGTCTAGGTTCAGTTTCAGCCAGAGTCTTCTGCCTAGGCATGGTATCTCTTTGCTGAAATCAAACAACATTGGCCTGGTTGCAACAAGAGAACATCACTATAAATATAACAGGTTAACATATGTTGCAACACCAGGAATCCATAGAAGCGTTGAAGCACTTGAAAAGGCTGTATTGTGTCTGGTGTCTCCTAGAGTTCCCCTTTAACGCTTCATTGAGGACTCTGTTTAAGTCCAATTTGACAAGTTCATTCTGAAGTGTTTGGGGGAGCTTCGGGTGCTACTTGATACTAAAAAGATTACGAAATTTTAAGTGTAACTAAGTTTGAGATATATCATATTGATGTGTAATCTTATATTTTTTTTCATTTAAAAAAAATACTGATGTCTTCACCCTCTCTTCTTACACATTTTATTTATCCTTATTCTTTTAATTTTTCTTTCTTTTTGTTATTATATCACCCAATATTTAATCTCTAATTTTTTTCTCATATTTTCTTATCTTTCTCTTGTTGAATAGGTATGTACACAGTACACTCCAACTTGTGTCAAAGAATATTTTTTCCTTAAAAAATATATATATCACCGTCCTACTTAATTTTCTCTCTAGAAACTGGGTTGTTTCATTAAAAATATTTTGTCGCCTTTTTTATTTCATTTTTCACACACAAGATGTCTCATTTTGGTCAAAAATAGATTTACTGTATTCTTTATAAGTTTTGGACAATTTTCTACCCTTAAGTTATTAAATTTAATGTATTGTTTATAAGTTTTAGAGCATTTTCTACGCTTGAGTTATTACTTGGGATTGGATTAGGCTCAATTTATTTGTAATAAAGTATAAGAGTATTTAATTTTAGAGTTTGGACCATCTATAGATATTCATCTTTGTAAACTCTACATATTTTAGTCTTAGTCATGACGCGGCTGTGATAATAAGATCTTTTTTTAATGGATCATCATATTATTTGTTTAAAATATTAATTTATTAAATTTATCAATAACTAATATTTATCAAGAAATTTAATTAATTATCTTTTGTGTACCTTTCTAGTCACTTTTTTTTTATCCTAAAACTCAAATGAGATCTTGTTTTTAAAATTTTTGAAATTAATTCCATTGAGATTAATAACATATTGATAATAAGATGTCTTATAATTAAGGATATTATTAAAATATTTCCTTTTAGACAAGTAATATTTCTCCTTTAAATAAAATTTGGATGAGTTGGATTATTATTATTATTATTACTATTATTAATTCAGTCACTTTATTTATCTTTTAAAGATTTTTATTACCAAATTACTCTCATCTCGTGGCTCAATGTGCTTTCTTTGTTATTTTGCCAGTTTCTGTATGTCAACTTTGTTTCAACATTTTGTATTGACTTCACTTTATCTTGTTCTTTTACAAACTAGCTTTGTCTTAATTATTCTAGAAAAAAAAATGTCCTGTAATACTAACAATTTGAATTATATTAACTTCGGCTAGTATAATAATTTTATTTAACGAAAATTAAAATATTTATATAAATATTATAGTTCTATAATAAATTAATAATGATACACTAACAGATCACTTTAGAATAATACATGGGAGACAATGTTCCAATGGAAGAAGCCTGCGAGTTAGCTGAAATAATATTCAGCCGCCTCTGTTGTAGTCCCAAGTTGTGGGTAGCTTAGAGAAACTAGAGCAAAAGTTTGGACTGCATAATCAGATATTACATGGTAGCATCTCAATGATTTTAACATGGCTCGTACACAGTGCCCCTCTTGGACTTCACATACTATATTACTAATGATTGATTTCTTATGATCTTCAGTCCATGCAAAAACAACTGATGTGAACAGTTCTACTGTAACTCTTGTCTAGCAATGTGTCCATAGCAGTTGTACAAATATCTCAATAGCCATAATCGGGGAAATAATGTGGTTATATTCAGTTGAAATTTCATCTAAGTACATGTACATGCCACATTATATCTTGTCAAAGAGGAGTGCTAGGAACACACTCTCTAACACGCTCCTTCAAACGCATTATCTCTAATCGATTAAAAATCCAGAAACAGTCTCTTTGCATATGCAAGGGTAAGACTAGTATAATATCTTTCCTCTTTATCTTCGTATAGCGAAGAGTCTCTGAGTAATGAGGTGCGTAGTTTTTTTATTAAAAACTACAAAATCAAGAGAAAAGATCATTAAACATCATGTAGGACCAACAAAATTTTGTCATTTCCAATAAATTTCAACTAACAAGAGAGAAAGTGTTCAAAAGAGTGTGTTCCTAGCATTTCTCCTTGTAAAAAACAACCTTATAAAAATAAGGAATGTATATGCAGATGTTAGTACGCAAGCAGATTATGGGAATGCTGTAGGAGTATGATTCAAATGGGACCCTTTTTGCACACTAGACTTTCTGACAGGAGCATGGACTCTCTTTTGTTCTAATTGGGAATTTCTTCCTGCAGTTTTTGAGGATGCAATCTGTTCAAGAGTTTCTAAAACCTCTGTCATTGGAGGCCTTGCCTTAGCTTCGCGATTAAGGCATTTTAAGGCAAGAGTGGCAGCCATGTAGGCTCCTTTTTGTGGGTATTGGCCACCCAACTTGGTGTCCATTATCCGAAATAGTCTTCTTTTGTCACCCAAATATGGTTTTGCCCATTCTACTAGATTCTGCTCTTCACCAGCTTTTGATCTGTCAACAGCACGTCTACTGGACAATAGTTCAAGCAACACAACCCCAAAGCTGTATACATCACTTTTAGCTGTCAGCCGACCTGTTAATGAATTGGAGCTTTAGTATGGTGGTTTGCTTAAAATGAGACAAGTGAAAGGAATTAGCTTCTGAATTCTATCTTAAGGAGCATTCCTTGGAGCAAACGTAATGAATCTCAAAATTGTGGCGCATAGTTGCTTGTTTCGACCAAAACACATGATTAGTATATGTGTGACAAGCCATATCAGACATTTATGGTTTACAATATGCAGAAGAAACTGAAGTGCAGTTCAATTCAATGTGTAGACTCTCATACAATTGACTAGAGCAATAGCATGTTCAAATGAACATAAATGATTATAAGCCATTAACCATTTACTAGAGACAATACAAGGTAACAAGAGTTTACACAAAGCTAAGGTATACCTGTTGCAACATATTCAGGTGCTGCATATCCTTGAGTTCCCATGACTTGAGTAGAGACATGAGTTCTATCACCTGTAGGGCCAGCCTTTGCTAAGCCAAAGTCAGAGAGTTTAGCATTGAACTCCTGTAACCAATGCATGATAAGAAATTATTTTTCATGATACAATAATAATGAAAAAATTACTACATTATTTTTATCCTCATTGATCTTACTGCGTCTAGTAGGATATTGGATGCTTTAAAATCACGGTATATGACTTGTGATTTGGCATTATGAAGAAAAGAAAGTCCTCTGGCAGCACCAATGGCTACTTTCATCCTCACTGCCCAAGAAAGAGGTTGTGGTCCTCCTGTCACATATAAAGAACCCATCAATCACAATGCAAACTACTGTAACGGAATAATGTCCTTTTCCAAATTGCATTAGTTATCAAATCATACTCAAATATGTTGATAACAAAGAAGATCACTCTTAAGGAACCAGTTATCTTTGTTGATATCTCTATTATTCTGTGAGTTTCTTAGGTAATAGCTTAGTAAACTAATATTAGAAGACAACAGTGTAATGGTTATAGTAACTTACTTCTAAACAGATGATTCTCTAAGCTCCCTTTGGACATAAACTCATATACCAACAGCCGGTTCTCTCCCTCCACGCAATATCCAATCAATTTTACCAGATTCTGATGGTGAAGTTGTCCAAGGTAGTCCACTTCAGTCTAGAAAATGATTAAAGCTTCACTAATTAGACCATCAGTAAAATCCAGAAAAGCATATACATTTCTTAGGGGCAGGGGAAGGGGTGTAATGTAAAGTATGATTAACCCACCTTAGGCTTCCAAATGGAAACAAAATACTTACCAGCCACTCCTTATGACCTTGTAACCCTTCAGGCTTGAGTTTCTTAACAGCAACAACCATTCCTGATCCAGGTTTTGAAGCTGTAAGTGTGTGTTCATCAATCCACCCCTTGTAAACATAACCAAATCCTCCTTCACCAAGAAGGCTGTCGGGGCGAAAGTTCCTGGTGGCATTCTTTAGCTCGTTGAAGGTAAAAGCCTTAAGATTTGGGGAAGACAAGATTTCACCCTCGGATCTCGGTGTGGGAAGATTTGAGAAATCACTTGCTTCACTATATGACAGAATAGATAAGTTGGAAGGAACAGATGAAGGACTAGTTTTTGAAATTCCTGATGCAGGCAAAAGAGGAAAAGAGTTAGTCCCATATATGCTAGAATTTCACAAACAAAGGCGGGAACTTGCCAACATAACCTTAAAACTCAACCAACTACACTCAATCCATTTGGGCAAATTCTTAACAAATACTTTATATGTTACAACAAAACTTTTCATTATCACTTATTAGGACTGCTATGCTTTTCAGTTTTCCCTGTCCTTTTCACATGTAAAAGGACTAAAAGAAAAGAGCCAAAGCGTTACTTGGTTTAGTTATAGTCCAAACTCGAGCATTGTATAAGTTTTCACAGACTTAGGTTAACTACAAGGTCCATGGATTGAATGCTAGCAAGTTCCAACCCGAACAAACCAAGCTTGCAGCATCCAAAAACAAAAAGGAGACAAGAAAGCTTAAAATACCCACCAAGAATTCACAATCTACAACACCATCAAACCCATAGCTTTAAAATCCTTAGTTGGAAAAAAAAAACAAAAAGCAATATTTACAAATGACAAAGGCAAACATGCACCTAGGCTCATCACATACACTCATTCAAAACATAGAAACACCGGTTTTTAAAAAATATTCTCAACCATGTTTTCCGTTGGGACCGCAACGCAATCACAATTACAATTGTGGCTACATCGGCCGTATTTATCTGCAATTTTCTATAATGTTAAAGGATAACGATGAAATCGCGACCCTGACCACAATTTAGAATCTTAGAAACAATATTGTTGCATTGACAAGTAAAGAATTGCTGACAGAAAAGCAAAAGGAAACAAAAATAAAAAGTACCAGAAGGGGTTCTGGAACTGTGAGCTGCTTCTACTTTAGCTGAAGAATCTAGACAATTACCCATTAGCCCCAGGGCTGGCAGAAACCTAGTCAGTCACACACAACACACTACACTTCTGGTTGCTTAAAAGAAGGAGACATTAAAAAAGTAATGCTCTTTTTTATATTTTCTTATGTGGGGTTTGGTTTAAAGTTTGCAAATTGCAATTGAAATGCTTGAAGAAAAATGAATGAAATTTTGGTTGACAAGAAAGGAAAATAAGAGGGAACGGAAAGAGAGGAGAAAGTACATGTGAATGACATAAGACACTGCGCGATTGAAGTCGAAGCCAAGTCTTGTTGAAGAAAAGACACGAGAAGCGCGTGGGGTCTCACTGCCCTCTCACGACGGGCTTTTCACATTATTCATTTACAATATTGCCCCTTTAATTTTATTAATCATGATATTACTATGAAATTATCTTCCTAAAAAACAGTGATTACTATTCATCAAAAATTATAAACATATTGAATATTCTTTTATCAATATAATTTATTATATATTTAATAATCAATCAAGATTCGAATGTTAATTAACGAATAATATTACTGATTAAGGGACAATATTACCCCTCGGTTTGTGAATGTCTCTCATACAACTGGCATTAAATATCATACTTTATTGCCAACGGGATATTCTCGTTGGGCCATCAGGTCATGTAAGAAGTTTCAGACTTTCAGCATTAAATTATTTTAGTTTTTTAGTTTATTGTTTTATTCGAATTCATGCTTTTATCCAACGTTCGAGTAGATTGATTGAAGGGTTTTTATGGATTTTAAATAATTTTGAGAGTTGACATAGACAAAAATGAAGATGTCAATCGACAATTAATATAAAAAAAATCACAATTCAAATGACTTATTCAGTTTTTTTTATCAAAATAATTAATGATATATTCAGTTTGGTTAAATTAACTTTAAAATGATATACATGTAATAAGATAAAGGAACATTAAGCATTAAATTAAGTAAAATTATATAGTAGATAATTTTTTAAAGTGAAAAAAAAATGAAACCTTAAGTACACTTTTATTCAAAATAAAATTTATCAACTTAATTATGAAATTAGATGATACTATCATGGAGATTATACGTGTATGTGTGTGTAATTTTACATAATGTAAATATGTGTAAATATTTTGTGTGTGTGTGTGTAATTTTACAAGATTGTATAGAAAGTGAAAAAAATTACATGAATGCTCTTAATAAAAAATAAAATAATACTCCAAATTTGTCTTATTATACTGTATTAAGAAACTTTGATTCTTTTTTATATCAAATTTGAAAAGATTAAAACACGAGTTGCATTTATTTTATTTTATCGTTCCTTCTCTTTTTTCTATCAAATTTGAAAAGATACTACAAAATAGGAGAAACGTGATAAATCTTATATTTTTTCTTGTTCACTCCCTTCCTTTGTTCCTCTTTTTCATTTCAAGCAGTGCGTAAGCATAATTAAGCCAGGATGAGATATTAGCATATGATAAATATGTAGGGCAAAATGGTCTAGCACAAATTGAGTGGCTTGCAACCTAAGCTGAAAAAATTGAGGATAGAATTGTTTTGTGCAAAAAGTCAAATAAAAGAATAAAAGATGCAAAAGAAGGTTGTAAGAAATTGATCCGGATAAGTGCATTGGAAGCTGCCAAACAAATAATGAAGTAAGCAAAGACAAGTTGACCACGTATAAGTTATGCCAACTATTGGATTGTCTCCTACCATAGACTCCTATACACTAATGCTACATAACATCCAAATTAGGATACGACATTTCATAACCAAAGTTTCAAGCGTGAGACACAAGACTCTTGAAAAATCTAGGAGATTTTCTTTACTAAATGGTTCATTTCTATAACGTGTAAACCATTCGATTATGCTTAATATTTGAAAATGCTTGAGTGTTAATTAAAAATGTAAAAAACATCCTTCGAATAAATAATTAATTATGAAGATTCAGATTTGGTATAAAAATATTATGTGTCAAAAAATAAGAAAAAAATGTACAAAGATTACCTCACTTTCAAAAATTACAATTTCAAATTTACTAACTTAGAATTTGTGATGAAATTTCCCGACCCAACTTCCAACTATATGCTTTGGTTTATGGGATAAGTGCAACATTTTCAATTCAACTCTAATTGAATTGAAAAAGTAACAAAGATAGATGGAAGTCAGGTCGAGAAATTTCATCACTAATTCTAAGTTAGGTTGCAATTCATTGTCCTTTGCAAAAGATCTCCAACCAGCCCCGATTTTTCCACTTTTTCGCTAATGGTTGAACACAATCTTGTATTGGGTTGTTCCTTCAAATGCAATGTGTGTGAATCCTACATCTTTTAAGAAGTAGTACATACTACTTGGTACATCATGAAATAAAGATTGTGGATTGTTAGAAATGAATAAATTAAAACAAATTTTACATGAAGAGATTGTTATAAGATGTTAAATGTAATAACTTACCAAGCTATTGCAATTAACCTTATATTTGTTGAGGAGGATGCGAAAGATAATAGAATTTGGGTTTTGTTTGTAGAGAGAATGTCATTTGGGATAGGCCTGGAGTTCAGAACAACTTTTGTAGACAGTCAGTAGGAAAACTAATTGTCCATAACGAGTCAAGGTAATCTGATGATTATCATGGAGACCGTAGTAGTCTCTAAGGTCTATCCACCCAGCAACAATTGTTGGGTTTTATAGGGATTAGTTATAGTTGACAATATGTTTTTTTCCATGAGCATCGATGAGATGCAATGTGTAATCCAAATCATCATCCCACCTTATTACAAAGCTTTTGCTTATTTCTGCGTAAGACTACATTCAAAAATAAAAAACACTAGGAAAACTATAAGTTACATAATGTATTATACAATGGAGAGTCACATTTTGAACATCTAACCTGGTCCTTAACATGAACAATGTTAACGCAGTCAATGGGTCTCCTACTAATGTTCATCATTATCAAGGCCATGTCCTTCATACTTTGTTGATCTTTATCCATTGTTATTTATATATTGTTACAATTTTTAAAAATATAATTGATTCAATTGTCAACCTAAAATTAATAAATAGACTGTTGAAGTGGGTGCTGTCAGTATTTGGTAGTTAAGCAGGTTTAAAAGTTGTTGTCTTTCAACCACACATGGCCTATAATTTGTTGATTTGGTATATAAAGTGCAGTAAAATAATAGTGATAAAATTGTAGGAAAACTTATCTGCCACATGGAATAATTTGGATAAAATTTCAACATGTGTTGAACATGTGGTGATTCATAGTTATATATTAGTTTGTGCAAAAGGCAGAGCATTTCACATGCAATAGTAAGGTGGAATAAATAAGAGCTTATATAAATTTAGTAGTATTTAAAAAGCCATAAACAAATACCATTGTCATCCATAAATTGTAAATGTGTTCATTTCTGATATAGATTGCACTAAAATAACATTGAAAAAATACTATGAATATTTATTTGCCAAATGGATAAAATGTGCATATATGTGTTCCATTTGTGGTGGAAGAAGCCAATATTAACATTTAACAGTATTTCAAAAGTCATTATCATTTTGCACATGAAGGCTATGGTGGATGAGAAACATGCTAAATGTGTTTTATAAATTCCACCAAAATCACAGTTATAGAAATAGTGGCATTGTAGACAAAACTATATCTGAACATAAGAATGTGTATGTGTAGTGGAAAAACATAACTCATTTGTCCTTTGCTAGATGACATAAATTTGTTGCCTAGATATTATTAAGGAACAAATTTGTATATGTTTTTCCAGTATAATGTTTTTGACATGCAGTGGAAGAAGATATTTAAATTTGTCCATCACACTTAATAAAACTTAGCCATGTTTCTTCCATTGCATGTCAAAAACATTGTACTGGAAAAACATATACAAATTTGTTCCTCAATAATATCTAGGCAACATATTTATGTCATCCAGCAAAGGACAAATGAATTCTATTTTTCCACTACACATACACATTCTTATGTTCAGATATGGTTTTGTCTACAATCTCACTGTTTCTATGACTGTGATTTTGGTGGAATTTATAAAACACATTTACCATGTTTCTCATCCACCACAGCCTTCATGTGCAAAATGATAATGAATTTTGAAATACTGCTAAATGTTACTATCGGCTTCTTCCATCACAGATCGAACACATATGTGCACATTTTATCCATTTGGCAAATAAATTTTCAAAATATTTTTTTCACTGTTATTTTAGTGCAATCTATATCAGAAATGAACACATTTACCATTTATGAATGACAATGGTATTTGCTTATGGATTTTTAAATATTGCTAAATTTATATAAGCTCTTATTTATTCCACCTTACTATTGCATGTGAAATGTTATGCTTTTTGCACAAACTGATATATTACTATAAATCACCACATATTCAACACATATGTTCAAATTTTATCCAAATTATTCCATATGGCAGATAAATTTTCCTACGATTTTATCATTGTTATTTTACTACAATTTATATACCAAATCAAAAAATTATAGGCCATGTATGGTTGACAATCAACAACTTTTAAACCTACTTAACTAACAAATACTGACATCACCCACTTCAACAGTTTATCTACTAATTTTAGGTTGACAATTGAATCAATTATATTTTTAAAAATTATAACAACAATATAGAAATAACAATGGATAAAGATCAACAAAGTATGAAGGACATGGCCTTGACAATGATGAACATTAATAGGAGATCCATTGACTGCATTAACACTATTCATGTTAAGGACCAGGTTAAATGTTCAAAATGTGATTCTCCATTATACAATACATTATGTAACTTACAGTTTTCCTAATGTTTTTTATTTTTGAATGTAGTCTTACGTACAAATCAGCAAAAGCTTTGCAATAAGGTGGGCTGATGATTTGGATTACACATGGCATCTCATCGATTCTTATGGAAGAAAACATATTGTCAAGTATAACCAATCCTTGCAAAACCCAACGATTGTTGCTAGGTGGACAAACCTTAGAGACTACTACGGTCTCCATGGTAATCATTAGATTACCTTGATGCATTATGGACAATCAATTTTCCTATTGATTGTCTACAAAAGATGTTCTGAACCCCATGCCTATCCCAAATGGTATTCTCTCTACAAACAAAACTCAAACTCCATTATCTTTTGCATCCTCCTCAACGAATATAAGGTTAATTACAGTAACTTGATAAGTTATTACATTCAAGATCTTATAAGAATCTCTTCATGTAAAATTTGTTTTAATTTATTCATTTCTAACAATCCACAATCTTTATTTCAGGATGTACCAAGTAATATGTACTACTTCTTAAAAGATGCTAGATTCACACTCATTGCATTTGAAGGAACAACCCAATGCAAGATTATGTTCAACCATTGGTGAAAAGTGCAAAAATCGAGGCTGGCTGGAGATCTTTTGCAAAGAACAATGAATTGCAACCTAACTTAGAATTTGTGATGGAATTTCCCGACCCGACTTCCAACTATTTGCTTTGATTCATAGGATAACTGCAACATTTTCATTTCAACTCTATCAGAGCTTGAACTCTATCTTTGTTACTTTTTGTTGTTAACTATATTTACATGATGATACCATATTTTGTAACTAACCTTATAAACTTATCTTACACCGTTTAGATACTACATATTTTACATTATGAACTCTTACTATATTGAATTTTCTTTATCAATATTTTACATTCAATCAACTCAAATGTTTAAAAACTTACCTGTGCATCTACACGGTAATGTACTAGTTAAAAATAAAACTATGATTTCCATACAATTTCTAATGACATTTCATTGATATCAGGATCAGGATAAATAGTTTTCGGGCTTTAAAGAATATGGTCGTTGCAATACTGATGGTATATGCTGCTGCAAAAAGGGATGATGGCCCTATGTCCCTCGTTGGATACTTTCAAAACAAGTGTTTTGTCACTGTGTTTGTAATAAAAGTTTCCATAAAAAAGTGGAAATATAAATAAAATGTTTCAATTTAAAGTAATGTCCTTATATGATTTTTATGAATAATAATAATAATAATAATAATAATAATAATAATAATAATAATAATAATAATAATAATAATAATAATAAAAGGATATTGAATTAAATTAAATGATTATGTTTATTGTCAAACAATTAAATCATGATATTGATCTATGATTATATGACTTATATATTTATCATTAAAAGTTTGGACTAACGAGAGGATTATACTGAGTCAGTTTTTAATCCTCATTGAGATGTCTACGGGTAATGTTATCTCCTTTCTAGTTCTTCTATTAGAAAATATATAATATTAATATTTTTAACAATTATTAGTATTATCGTTCATAATTATTTTTTAAATTATATTTTTTTTATAAAACTAAGAAAAAGATTCAGGTTTGTAACGTCTGAATTTTTTTTCAAGAATTTTAGATTTTTGTTGAAAAAACCTTATCTTTATTTTTTTCCTTGATGTTTAAAACTTTGGGCTTGAGAAAACTTCAAGTGATTTAAATTATAGGAATTTAGGCTTGAAGATTCTTGGTATTAAGTCTAAATATTTAGAGCGGTTTCAAATATTAGAAATATTTTTCTAGCTTCTTTAAGATTTAAAATTTGGATCTTAAACAAGCAACTACAAGGATTTTAGTGCACGGCTATGTCCGTAATGATTTTTTCTTGAGTGAATCAGTAATTTAGTCTTTGAGTTGTAATGATATAAGCTAAAATAGTCCCTAAAATTAACAAAATGGTAACTCGACTTTTGAAAATTTACATTATTAATCAATCAATTATGTTGAAGAAAAAGATGAAGAAGAATCTTTAAGCATAGATACCACCTCAAATATTTCCTTTGTTATTTCTTTTTTTCAAAACATACCAAGAAATTCCCAATTTTGATTTAAGAGTCTTTTATTTTTATTGGACTTTTCTTTTAAGTGGGCTTTTAAATCTCAAGCAAGTATGCTTAAGTCGCACCAAAATTGTAGGCTTAAGCTTGAGTAAATAAACATATCTTCTAGAGTCGAGCTTAAATTGTCCCAAAGTGACTGGCTTAAGCCTAGACAATAGCTCACAATTTTCAACTCCAAAGTTGGACTTAAGCTGCACTAAAGTAGTAGCCTAAGTCAAGATAATACTCTCCTTTTTCTTTTTTCCAGAGTTGGATTTAAGCCACCCTAAAATATGCTTAAGCCTAGGCTATAGCATCCTTGTTTTTCTTCTAGAGTTGGGCTTAAGAGCACCAAAGTGGTAGGCTTAAACCTTGGCGATAAAATCTCAAATTTCTCTCCTTTTTTTTGTCCTTCCAAAATGGTGTTAAAGTTTTTCAATTCTTGTCCGAATGGTCTTTCATCAAATTTTCTATAAAACACAAACAAACAGCCTAAGATCAAGCGTAAAAAGTAAAAAATTAGAAAATTCTAAACAAACTAGGTTTGTATTCAAAAACTTAACCAAAAAGGACACAAACAAAGCCCAAAAGCATAAAAAATACCACATAATTACTCCCATAATAACTATAAAATATAGAAATACATGACAATTATCAATCATCTCAATCCATTGTTCCTTTTTTCTTGTATACCTGATTTTCTTAATTTTTTATTTCTTTCTATTTATCATTTTTATCTTTATTTCTAATTTTAATTTTATTATTTTTCTAAAGAAAATTATCAATAATTTAAATTAAGATTGTACTACAATATCAATTTTTTATCTTAAAAATCCAAAATGTATTGTATCTGTTCAAAATATTTATTTATTATAAATTCAATTATATAAAAATAACTATTTTAATTATGCATTACACAAACTAAAATATTAATTTATTTATATTTATTATATAAATATACACTTTAAAATTAAATCAATGCAATACAAAAGTTTAAAGGCAAATTCTACCATGTTTACATATTTCAAAGATACTCATATCTTCCTTAAGTGAATCACTTAATTATATATAAATACATGTACTTAGAGTGTGTTTGGTCCAACTTACTTTTAGCTTAACTTCTTCTAATTTAAAGTTGGGCCAAACACATTTTAGTAAAAGCTCTTGAGCAATATGTTTATATTTATCAATATTGATTTACACAAGTAGTAATCTATTTGTTTCTTAATTAAGTAGTTCAAGATTCGAATGTTAGTTTTGGATATGAAATAAATTATGTTAAAGGAAGAATACTCATCTTATTTACACTCATGACCTCTAACGAAAATTAGTTAATAAAATTAACAAGCTTAACCATATAGTAATTTATGATTATTATATTGTAAAACTACTTTACAAGCGAAATCATAGCCTATTTTCCTTAATATAAATGTGAATTATGGACAGTGACCAAGATATGATGGAGTGAGAGTGATGATGGTGAAGGTGCTCCTTGGTGGTCATACTGGAGCGCTGGTGTTAGTAACACAATAGGTTATGGCATGAGAATTGAGGCACTCAAGTATATCAGTTACCTTGCTCAGGCATCTTCCTATTTTTGCCTTCTTTAATTTGTTTTTCTAAATGATTGCTTTCCATTTTGCTCTTTCATCTCCTTCGATATGCAAAATATATCTCATCACTTTAAAATATCAAAAACAGTATTAATAATTACGGATTAAAAAAAGTATTAGTAATTACCTTTTTTTAAGTGTGGTTATGCAGAAAATTTTGTTTCTATTTATTTATTGTTTTTAAAGTTTAAGATACAACAATAATAAAAAAACTTATCGAGACGAGACTTTCAAAATATAAGATAACATTTTTTTAATTATATTCTTACTTCTCTCATATACAACATTTAATTAATTTACATATTTATAATGAAAGTGAAAATGAAAAACAATTATCTATGAATTTATTGTAAAGTATAAATAAAAAATTTGATAACTATTTTCTTCTCGGGAGAGCAATAAAGTTTAAGTGAAAATGAAAAACAATGATCTATGAATTTATTGTAAAGTATAAATAAAAAATTTGATAACTATTTTCTTCTCGGGAGAGCAATAAAGTTTATTAAATTTTTTATTTCGGTAATAAAACTTAAACGACAGGTAAAAAGAAAGAGTACTGCACTACATTTATAGAATAAGAATATTTGAGTCAAATAAGCTTATTTTATCTTGAAATTTTGATAATTAATATAATCGATTTTTTAAAGATGTGTGTATTATCTTAAACCACTGATATATGAGACGAGGATATTTTTTATTTACCTAATATGTGTGTCCCGTCCGCCCATGAATGGAGGTCAAAATTCTGGAATAAGCTTTGAGAATAATAATTATAATTTCATATAATAGGGGTATTATTATTATTATTATTATTATTATTATTATTATTATTATTATTATTA
>CM023958.1:14655929-14691578 GCA_013407115.1 Glycine latifolia | reverse complement strand
GGGGAGAACAAATATTCTGTGTCTAATTGTTTTTCCATTTTTTAATAAAAAGAAAGATAATAGAAATTAGTGGGTGATTTGTGAAGATAATTATAGGAATAAAATAGTAACTTATATGAATGTAATTATAGGAATAAAACAGATATTAAAATATATATACCAAAATACTATACTTTCTTTATATATAATTATAGATTATTTACAGTATACTGTCTTATTTAGAGAAAGATGATTACCTGTTTACTTCATGTGAAACGCTATGAAGTGTGATAAACAAAAGTAAGAAGTTAATTTGGAGTTTTTATAGGATAATAAATTGGGTTTTAATGGGTAATAGAAAAAGTGATATTACTTACTTTTTAAGTTATTAAAAAAAAATTATAAACATTTAAGAAAGTGTATTTAGCGACTTCCTTAATATTTATAAAATTTGAGAATTTTTGTGGAATCTGCTTGGCATTTATGTGGTTTTTTATTTTTTAATTTCAACATCTGTGATGTTTTTTAGGATGCTATTGTTTTGGCTACTTGCAAGTCCCGGCAAAATCATCAAAAATGATTCCAGGTTAGTGCATTATACATCTCACATAAGAGATAAAAGTGGTAATTTGAAATTGTGGAAGTTCAAAAAATCCACAACTAGACGGTTTCAATTTTAAATTTATCAAAGCCTTTTTGGGAGACAATGAAGGGGGACATAAAGAGTTTTTAGCTGAATTTCATTCCAATGGATGTTTTCCTCATGGATGTAATTCTTCTTTTATTTCTTTGATCCCAAAGGTGGAAGACCCACAAAATCTTGGAGAGTATCATCCAATATCACGAGGTGGATGTATGTATAAAATCTTGACAAAGATTCTTGTGAGAAGGTTGAAAAAAGTGTTGCCAAGATTAATTGATCAAAAGCAAAACACCTTATTGGAAGGTAGAAACTTTCATGGTGTGGAGGTAACAAATGAGGTGGTGGAAGAAGTTAAGAGAAGAAAAAAAAAGTGCATTGTTTTTGAAGTGGATTACGAGAAAACTTATGATTCCGTTTCTTGGAATTTCTTGCTTTACATGCTCTGTAGATTTGGCTTTGGGGAGAGATGGATTGGTTGGAATAGACAATGTCTAATATCTACACATATATGTAAATGGAAACCCAGCGGAGGAGCTTGCACCACAAAAGGGATCCTCTTGTACCTTTACTATTTACTATTGTGGCAGAGGGGTTGAGCGGTATGATGAGGGTGACGGTTGAGAAGAATATGTTTCAGGGGTTCTTGGTGGGTTGGAATAATGTTGATGTGAACCTTCTCTAATATGCGGATGACACCCTTATCTTTGGAAAGAGAATGAAAAAGAATATTTTTGTGATTAAAAATATATTGAGATGCTTCAAACTTGTCTCAGGACTCAAAGTTAATGTCTACAAAAGCTAATTTGGAGCTATTAGTGTTGATAGGGGAAATCTTGAAGACTTTGCGGAGTTGTTAAATTATAGATTGATGTCCTTCCGCTTCACCTATTTAGGTTTACCTGTGGGTGCTAATCCTAGAAAGGAACAAATGTGGAGGCCAATTGTGAAGAAATTTGAATCAATGTTGTCTGCTTGGAAACATAAGATCTTGTTTTTCGTCGGGAGAGTATGTCTCATTACTTGGATGAATTGGAAAGTATTTGCATTCCATAAAATATTCTTGGTTTGTTTAATGTGTCTCTTCTTACAAAGGGGAAATGGGCACTTTTCAAGAGTGATGATTCTTTATGGAAACAAATTGTGGAATTTAAATATAGTGGTTGGAGGGAGCTTTGTGAGGAGGAAGACAATTGTGATTCCTTTGGGTGGAGAGATTTAAATTCTGAACAAAAAGGTGTTTTGCTAAAGGATGTGGCCATGTGGGTGTGTGGGAAGGGGGAGGGGTGAGGGGTGTTGGAAGTGGGGGCTTAGGTGGAGAAGATGATGGTTCGAATGGGAAATCCAACAGCTTGCTACATTGGAAGCTTTGCTGGATACATATAAATCGGAGCAAGAAGGGAGAGATTTATGGAAGTGAAAACCAGATAGATCTGGTTGCTTCTCGGTGAAATCATCTTATGCGGCATTACATGACTTGAGGATGGGGGCCTTTTCGAACGATCTTCTGGCCAAGGTGTGGGACTTACAGATTCCTTTGAAAGCTCATTGTATGAATTGTGTTGTGTTTTTTGTGGGCTGCAAGAAGATAATGTTGCACACTTATTCTTATTTTGCGGGAGATCGAGCCACTATGGCACAAATGCTTCCATTGGTTCAAGTATTGCAACGTCCCAGCAGGTTCACTTCACACTCAAAATCCATCCTGTCTTCTTCGTGATACTGATGTGGTGAAAAAGTTGTATGGGGAGCTTTTGTTTGGTCAATTTGGAATGTGAGGAACAACTGCATTATTAATAATCAACTTTTTGACAAGGAGGGTCTATGGCAGAAATTCTTCTTTGTTGCATGGTTGTGGCTCTCGGGATTGAAGAGTGGCTTCCAATACTCATTCTCACTTCGGTTTTATGTTGCTGCGATCTTAGTTATACTCGGTGGATGAGAGCCCATTGATATTGCTGTTGTTTTTTATATTATACCTTTGGTGGGATTAGTTCGTTCATTTAATGTACGGTTTGGTTACTACTTATTAAGTGGTGTTATGGCACTCAATAGTGAGTAACCATTTGTTGGGGCTGAGAGATCTTGCTCTCTGTGTTATTTTGTAATTTGATAGGGTATCTCATATGCCCTTTTAATGATATATAGTTTTTTGCCAATATAAAAAAAAACTTCCCACGTAAGAGAGGCTTGCGTTTTGTTAAAAAGGATCCATGGAAAGTAGTTGAATTTTTATTTTATATATTTTTTAGTTTTTACCTGCTGCTGAATTAATTTGTTTCATACATTATTCTTTAGTGTGAGATGGAGAATTCATCCATTGTTAATGGGTTTACCATTTTATTCTACTGTGTCTGTTGAGATGGAGAATTCAAGTATTGTGCTGGAAAAATAATAGAAAATCTTATAATTTAAGCCTTTTCTCTATAATGGTTACTTATATATAGTTTTTAACCAAATGTCTTACAAAGC
The DNA here is from genome assembly GCA_013407115.1 of Glycine latifolia. Lineage (NCBI taxonomy): Eukaryota > Viridiplantae > Streptophyta > Magnoliopsida > Fabales > Fabaceae > Glycine > Glycine latifolia. Next base: position 14,688,487 of record CM023958.1, on the reverse strand, counting down.
ATGCACTTTACCTTTATTCAGGTATGTTGATGGATACTCTACGGCAAAAGATACACTTTTCCAGCACATAACCTTCTCATGATGTTACTTCTTAGTGAACTATTTCACGAATAATGATGGAGTGTATCTTGGAAGACATTACAATGTTAAAGTTAGAGTTGAAGAGGTATGCAAGTATCAAAATATAGGTTGTAATGAAATTTGTTTACCTGAACCTAGATAATTTTTATTAGAGGGGAAATTGGATGATAAAATCTTAATATTTTGTATGAGATAATGTAAATTGGAAAAAATATAATTCTATCTAATCTTTTCTATGATAATTAATAATTTCCAGTATTTTGAGATATCTCTATCTTTCTAGTAAAAGCTAAACATTTTCTCTTACCTTAATTAGATTTTTCAGATTTTCTGAAATTCGAAAAGATGACTTAGCTGGCTACCGAGTAAGGATGTTTGTCGAATCCGATTATTACACCTTTGTTCATTCCTTGTTGCTGGAGGGGTATCAACATGCATTTCTAAAGGTTAGGAACTCTTCCGAAACAGGGCAAATCATTTTAGTCTTTAGCCCGAATCGCCTCGTAATTTCCCACTCTATGGGAATTTTTGTGAGGTGTGAATGCAACTCAGCTTTCAATTTGCTCATCTTTGCTTATGCCTATATGTAGACTAGCTCAAAGACTATCAGCAAGTTGGCACACCCAAATGCTTCCCCTGGATATTTGCTATGCTTCCTTAATCTTGTTTTTGATGGATTTACAAATGCAACTCATGATTCCTTGAAAGCAAGGTGATATAAGACAAACATATCCCCATGTATGCTGCAATTCAAATTTGTCTGATTTAGCTTTTTGGAATGGTACTGAAAGTAGCGTTTTTGGAAACACTAACATAAGTAATATTTTTTAAAATAATAATTTCTAATTTTTTATATTTTCTTCCATTTTATTTTCAAAATGTTTATTCAATTTCTTAGTTACCATTTGTAAATAAATCATAATTTTATTATACTTAAATAGTTAATTTTACCGAACACTTGTAATTTAATAAGTTAATTTTACATCTTCTAACTATTAATTAATTTTCTAGCTTCTAGCTAACTTTTCAACTTAGCTTTTAGTTAGTTTTGTGAGACATTTTCAGCTAATTTTTAGCTCTTTTTATTAGTTGAAAAGTTTGTTTAACTATTAGGTAAACAAATTTTTTTAATAACTTCTAACATTTGTTGAAACGTTACTTCAAATACCATTTGTTAAAACATTCACTTCTAACTTTTTATATTTTCATTCATTTTTATTCTCAATATATTTTTCAAATTTCTTAGTTACCTTTTTAAATAAATCATTATTTACTATTTTTCTATCATTTTATACTTTTAGTTACTTCAAAGGTTAGTTTTACCAAACACTTATAATTTAATAAATTAAATTTTTAAATTTCAACTATCAATTAACTTTTCAACTTTCAATTAATTTTTTAACTAATTTTCTCAAATATAACCTTAATTTTACAGCATATGAAGCCAAAATTGCATTCTCTGTATAAACGATTCCCAGCTTATCAAATATGTCCTCTTTATTTTGTGTGTGAATATTATTCCAATATCACGTTAACGCTAAAGAAACCTTGCTAAATAGTCGAATGTGATTTTGTTCAATTAATAAGATCCGTTATCAGACTCTTAGGCAAGGTTCGGGATTGTTCAAAATAACATTTGAAGTTTGAATGTTGTTTACTCTTCTTTCAGATCTGGAAGCTCAAAATTCAATAGCAATGATTACTGCGCTAAGTCGGGTGTAAAGGGGAACAAAATGGAATTAGAAATTATCAAGTGGTTGGATCTTGTTGGGTACACTAATTGGTCCAGTGTTTACTAAATTAATGCCTTATAAACTGCTTCTTAGAACTTGGTCTTGCATCACGAGATGTGTAGGATGTTATGTATTTTATCTAATGTTAAAAGATTAAAAATATAGTTAAAATGAATAATGACCAAGATATCTAAAATGATATATATTCCATTTTAGAGAAAACTGTTAGGAATCGAGAAATTGAAACAAAGGAAAAGAACAATTTTATTAACAAAAATAGGAGATAATCTCTCCTTGGAAGGTTACTCCTTTTACAACAAAGTCATTGTTGTATTCCTAGAACTAACAACCAACATTTGCTAACTAAAAAAAATTATATCCCCACAAGTTTACTAATTTGAATGTGTCTTCTCTACCTTATTATCCTCCTATTTATAGATATAATGGACTTGACGCATAATATCTATTTAATTATTTTTTCTCCTAGAGATAAGAATAAAAAAGTAATAAAAAAAGATAAAGATAAAAGGATAACTAACTTAATCCTATTTTCCTAGATAAAGATAAATAAAAAAAAGTCAACTTAATTATATTTTTCCTAGGATGAATAAAGATAACTAACTTATTCCTATTTTCTAGGAAGTTTCTTAACAAAAACTTTATATTCTATACATTAAAATCAATTAAGGCTTTGAAGTGAATTGAATTGAATTTGAGTGAGTGGAAAAATGGCTGGTCAAACCAAATGAGTCAAAGGGAGCCTTTTGGTGGACAGAGTTAACAGCAAAGGAACGTACTTTTATTTTGTAGGGTGTTCCCTCCCTCTTTTCACCAACTGCTTTTGCCCAAGTCATCATTATCTGCGTACTTCTGTATTCCATCACCAGCCATGAACTAGTTGTCCTAACCAAATAAGAATGCAGTGAAAGCAGAATTCGTCTACACAACAAAAGAACACACTCCATGGCAAACAAACCATATCAAAGAGAAAGGTATGCTTGCTTCTACATTTGTGTTCTTATTCTCCATTTCTCGTTCAGTTTTGCTTTAAGGAAATGAAACGAAGTTTTTATTGCTCGGAGTTGTCTTTAGAAGCACTTCTAAGGCAAAAAAATAAGAAAAAAAATCAGTTTCTCCATAAATTAACCATTAGCTAATTTGTAGAAGTTTTCTCGTATAATTTCTCTAAAAGATGATATGGTACTTACAAATTAGCTAAATGAGAACTAATTTTAGATTATAAAGAAGTTCATTTTAGTTTTTTCTTATTTTCTTATCTTAAAAGTGTTTTTAGAGAAACTTATCCAAAGATGTCCTAAATTGGTTGACCTAGGCTTCCTCTGACCACTTGATGAGGTTTTCTGGAAGTTGTCCTTTTCATTTTCTTTTATTTGCCGGGAAAATAGTGGTGGGGAAATCAATGTGTCAAATTCTCTTCTTCATGTTGAGTGAGAGAGGGAGGGTGGTAGAGGGGCTATTTGTTTATGCATATTTCATTTCCTGCTGAGAAGTTTCCACTTCTCTTTTTCCTAGTTTTGAGAATTCTATACATTTGACTATGCTGAATGTAGGAAAGTAAGACAGGACAGAAACAGTATCTGCACACCAAAACCAAAATGCCTTTCCACTCACTTATAGTTAAGTTTCAGTACATCAGAACCATAAGGGAAAAATATTTATTACATAACCCCTGCACACTCCAAACAACAAATTAGAATCCAAGTTCCCAATGTTAAGTTTCTTTCTCTCTTCTATCTATATGCTAATGTATTCATACAAATTCAAGAATCAGGATTCTAGTGACTGCACAGCATACTCTGTACAAAAAAAAGGTTCCGGACAAAATGCTGATTGCTGGATTGGAGAAAAACAAACCCAGAACAATATTAAAAGAAAACAAACCAAAGAATGACACACTAAGCAAGCCAATTTTATGTGCAAGTTTCAAAAAGGTAACTTTTGAGACGTTAGATATGTTGAAGGCGGAAAGAATGTATCATACATTCTTGGGGAGCAGCATATGACTTTCAAAATTTTAGGCACAGTGAAATTGTATTTTTTTCTCCACAAGCCAGATTACTGCCAAGATAAGAAAGCAGGATTCAGAATGGAGAAAGAACGGTTCAATATTCCTATCTCAGATGGTTTATAGACTAGGTAGTAGGACCCTTTTGCAGGGTGGCGGTTGTGATAAGTTGGCACTTGGGTTGATGGATGGAGATTCCATTCCTAGTGTTTTCCTCAAGAAGTTCCTTTCCTGAAAGAAAAAAGTGTTAAAATAATGGTTAGTCTAATTTCAAACTTCGATATAGTCTAACTCTTGACAAAAATTAAAAGAGGTGTCGAATCAAAAAAGAAACTAAAATAAGGTATGTGTGAATATTTGTAATGCAACAGGTGGTAAGCCGCAAGCTCACAGTATCAGGATATAGATTAAACTTGTGACAACGAGGATAGAACAAAATGTGCTTTATATGAAGGCTGTTTCCCTGACTTCGTGAGTCATTATACCTTTAATCCCTCTCTGCTGTAAACTAACACGCAATCTACACTAAAGGTGTCAATTTTGGGTTGCTTATGATTCAAACACACTAAAGAGCTTAGCTGAATATGATTCAAGTAGCATGTATGCTAGATGTCTATTTTGTTTTGCAGATGGTGATAATATATAACAGCTTCCACCAATCTTTCCACAAAATTAAGTATTGTTTGCTAAGTGGTTTCTTGCTTCAATAGTTTTCAACATAAATAAATACTATTAATCTATTATATCATTATATGCTTCACCTATGTGTGGAAAACTTCCGTAAGTTCTTTCACCACAGAATCTGTAAGCTACAAATTCCACATGTATATGTATCGCATTAGTTTCACCAGCACATTCATTATCCTTATGTCACCCTAATACTTGATTACAAACAGATTCATCTTCTTCATTTACCTCTTTCTTACCTGCATCATCAATATTAAGTAGTGATAGCTTAATATTTCAAAAGCTCACCTCATCTGAAGCTGAATAGACCTTAAAGTAGCAATAGATTGAGGAATACTTAAGATTTATTGAAGGTATATTATCTGTTACATAAAATGGTGAAAATGGAGATAAGGCGTCTATGGTTTCATCTACTAGGTACTGACACTTGTGATGAAAATATAAAACACCACCATTTTTTAACATATAATTGGTATTCATCTTATTAAACTAAAAAAAGGAAAAATAAAATGATAGGAAGACAATTCTACGATAAAATAAGATAGCTATTGTAGGAAAAAGATTCTCTGCTCTATTCATTTATTTCATCATATTTATAGAGAGTGCAGTTGAATGATATTGCGCATAATCCATAGCCAGCTGCACTAGATTACAAAAACAGAGAATATAATGCAATAACAGAATTTGGAAAGATGCCAAAGTTTGTTATCACCAACGGTTGGCTGTGTACAGCTAGTGATAATATCCAATAACAGATTCTGCTTAGTCACACAAAATCCTGGAGGTGTGTGGGTTTCCTGAGTGTCCTTTTGGGCCTGCTATTGCTATTTGTTTGGTCTATGTTATCCGTATTGCTATCATAAAATGATTCTGATAATCCAACACCTAATCATGTTATGCTTCTAAAGATAAAATCTTATCCCCACTTCAACAAGCTCTACTCTACCATTAACTTAAAAAGCTCCCACAACTACTACTTGAGTAGATCTACTGATAAACGGCATTCTGAAAGGCCTACTTGTAATTGAGACAGATCTTGTAAGAACATTGCAGAGTACAGTGTTATGATACATGGGTTCATTTGTCTAGATAATATGTCATATTACTAATAATATAATCATGCTACTTGTCACTATTACTAATATAATCTTTATGTTGGCCTTAAAATTGTTCAATACGCAAGTGCTTGGGTGACTTACGCTTTCTGAAAATTGTGGGCTGGGAATTCCTGCTGCCAAGGATCTAAACAGAGGGGTTACTTGAAGAGGGGAGCTGAATTCCAATCTTGATGAGGTAGAAACAATCCCATCATTGTTTATCTGTTCCTCACAACACGGTAACGTATCTGCCAGAATACATATCATATTAGTACTTCTAATTCAATAAAATATTAGGGTATTAGCATATAGAAAAAACATTTAATTTTAGAAAATATATAAAACTAAGGCTAGATATAATTTCCAGCTTAGGAACAATTAACCACTCAAGTGGTTAAGTCATTATGTGGTATTCATTAACTCTTTGAACATAAATCAATTATTTACATGGTTAATTGTTCCTGAACTGAAATTTTTACCAAAAATCCTTTCCTTTTATTTACTTAAAACAAAAATATCTTGCCTTGATCTACATTTAAAGTAGACCGAACCACTTTCCCATCATCTCTACCTACTCCTTTTTCATCTTCAAGTTGTTCAGACTTCAATTCAGTTCCAATATCCTGATGCAATGAAGGCTCCAGATTATCACCAGCTGACTGACACAGGAGAATTGATCCTGTACTATATCCAGAACTGCCTGGAGAGTCTTCGTAACGGTTCACTTGGCTAGAACATATTCAGAAATTATTAGACATTTCACAGAGGTCACAGGTAAAGTAATATCTTTAAAGAACTTAAAGTACCTCCAACAAGCCTGGCCTTCCTCATTACCACTCTTCAAGTCCTCAATCATATCTTTAAGATCTACTAGCTGTAAATCTGGAATCTTATGTCCAGGTATATCTGATTCTTTGGTTCTGTTCAGAAACTCTTGAAGAACCTGGCCTTCCTCATTACCACTCTTCAAGTCCTCAATCATATCTTTAAGATCTACAGGCTGTAAATCTGGAATGTTATGTCCAGCATTATCTGATTCTTTGGTTCGGTTCAGAAGCTCCTGAAGAACCTGGCCTTCCTCATTACCACTCTTCAACTCCTCAATCATATCTTTAAGGTCTACAAGCCGTAAATCTGGAATCTTTTGTCCATGGATATTTGATTCTTTGGTTCGGTTCAGAAACGCTTGAAGAACCTGACATCAATTCAAACAAGTGTTAGAGAAAAGAGTATAAAAAATGACATTATCATATTTATATGCTCAAGAACGAGCAGTTCATGATGGGCGTCTTAATATCAAGCTGTGTTTTCAATATTAGAATATATGCTAGCAAGATGATCTATGAAACTATTTCGAAGTTCTCATAGGTAAGATTAAAAACTAATTTGATTCATGTTTCTCTTTAAATAAAGGCTTCAGATTCATAACTAGAGAAATTGTAAATGTTATAGAAACTATAGTAACATGCAACACCTAATACATTTGATTAGCTTTTCACACTACTAAGGTGCTAAAGAACTAAGCCAAGATACAATTTAATTGGCTTTCATATTTTTCATATAAATAGGTTGACAATTACAAGTTGCTTTCATTTGGGCTCAACTCATCACATGGACTAATAAGTTCATTTTTGAAGAAGCACACAAGGTGTTCAATATTCAAAACTGAAGTATAGAAATTATCAAGCCTCACCTTCCATGCGTTTTCAAGACTTTGGTCCATGTTCCCTGCATCAACTTTTAGAGCTAGTGAACTTAGTAACTCCGCCTGTTGCATCAATGCACTAATCTTTGGGTAATCTTTTTTGAGAAATGCTCCTTGAATCTTGTTATTTTGGGCTGCAGAATCATGATAAACCAGTATCATCTTACAATGAGAGGATGGCCAAAGTTTTGTTTGCTGAATATATTAACTATGTCCTGATTTCTGTTTCAGGTTTATAATTTGTGAATCAAGTTCCAAAACTAAAGTTCAATTCAAAGACAACTACCCAAACTGCTAAACTTGGGATTGCAAACATGATGCTGGTCTGGCAAGTTGTTTGAGTTATGAGAGTTTTGAGCTAAGACTGCAAGTGGTGCTCTTGGTTGCTGATTTATTGGAGTTTCATTTCGTAAATGTAATCGGTCCTCAAATTTGATCTTTTCTGCATTATAATGGATATGGGCCCTCCTATATTGCAATAGGATAACATGTTAACACTTCTCTTTGCAGATTTGTGTATTTTGATAAATAGAGTATACATTACCTCAAATTCTTAATAGGTACTCCAGATTCTGATGTTGTATTCATATTATTACAATGTTGGAACATCACCCTCTTGTTATTTGAATTGATGTATGAAGTGCTGTTCTCTTTTGCTAAAGCTGCATATTTTTGTTTCTTCCTGCAGAGTGTGGTGAAACGATTTTTCACAGCATTATCCGTTCTGCACAGAAAGCATTGCATTAACTATTAACCGTTCATAAAACTGCTATCATGTATTCAGATGAACTCGTGAAGAAAAGATTGAATTTTTGGTTACCTGCCTGAGACCACCTTTGCTATTTCTGTCCATCTATTACCAAATATTTTTTGAGCCTACAAAAAAAAATGGCAAAATATAAGATCACAAAAGCCACATTTATCCATGTGTAGTAAAGTGCAGTTGGTGCCATCCACAGGAGTATACATATATACATATGAGATCCAGGTTGGTTTGGTTGTAACCTACTCCTAATAATAGGCTAGGCTGCTCCTCAGTACTCAAGTTCATCAATGGATTTTGCTTACTGCACAGAGGCATTAGACAATAACAACAACAAAAGCCTTATCCCACTAGGTGAGGTCAACTACAAGGATCACATGATACCATTCAACTTTATTAAAGACCAAAGTATCAGACGGAGAGGAAAAATATGAACTCCATTTTTTCAATATTCCCTATGCTTTTATTATAAATATAAGCTTGTCAAATTTCCACGGCATCCATTGTAGATGAGAGTAGGTTCTGAACACAGGGAGCATCATTACCTCACATAAGAGGATGTCTTCCTCAGCCGACCATCCACCTTTCTTGAAATCAGAATTCAAGTAAGTGTACCATCTGGAATTTTATTAGTAATCAAGCATCAGATTCATAGTCACCAAGAACCCAACAAGATCTATTGAATCAGTCAAGATCAAAATTCAAAAAATGTAGACAGTTTTTAAAAATTTCACCTTCTTCTGCACTGTCTTGTCGTTTTGTCTTTGAACTTAGATGCAATAATTGCCCAACTGCATACAATTAATTGAAATAAAAATCACTTTAATGTCACACATCAAGGAAGAAAGTAGTGTGCATGACAAAAGAAAAATTATCAAAGCGTAATGAGTACTTCTCAGTTCCATGAATACCAATCTCCTCTCTTAGTATATCATCCTCCTGAAATTCACATAACCAGTGTGAGAACTAACTAAATGAAATAGATTGAAGAGAAAACAAAAGTAAAAAATAAATAAAAAATGCAGACAGGTAAAGAGAGAAGAAGCACCTCTTGAGTCCAAGTCACAATGTGACGCTCCTTCTTCTTAGATTCTCCATTGTCCTGCTGCTTCATATCTTGCACCATTTATCTTTTTAGAGTGCTTATTTTATTAGCGTCTCTCTCTTCTTGACGCTCCTTCCCTTAGCCAACTTGCATGCTAAAGCCAAAGCTTTATAATTAGAAGCTTTTATGATTTGTAGAAAAGTTGAAAAAGAAAAAAATAAAAGAGAAGTAAAAAGGGAAACCACCACTTCACCCCTTCTCTTTCATCCATCTTTACACCGTAATAAGCATAAATTTCATTTCCAAAAGTCCTCACCAAAAGTTATTCTCAATTGAGAAAGGGAAAAGAAAATTGATATTACCATCTGTGATCAAGGCAGAACAAAACCAAGAGAACACAATCCAATGCTAAATTAAAGAACCAGAACTACACGAAATAAGAGTTATAGAAAATGGGCAATGGAAAATATTTAAAAGGAGCACAAAGGGGTACATGGGATGGGATCAAATTCGTATTTTTATCCAAACCCAACGAAGTACCAAAAAAACCTATTTATTTGATCCTGTACTGTAATGTAACAAATAGCCCAGAAATGGTGGGGGATCTAAACAAATTGAGGAACATTAGGGATACCCAAATGAGTAAAATAAAGGGTGAAGTTGACAAATACCTCAAATACAACAACGATGTTTTGATTTGTGTTACGTATTTCTGGGGCTAAACAGAGAAAAACTTATAACAGCAAGCACAGAGCTTCGTATGAGAAGCACTGTGGACAGTGAAACTGAGTGTCTTTTAGGAAAGTACTTATGTTGATCTGTGACGGTCTGAGTCGTATTTCCTTGTTTTATTTTTTTTAACTTTCTCTCTCTTACTTTTTTAAAACGGTCACACACCTGAGTTGGTTGGTTCTCTTTTCTTGCAAGAAAGAAAAACATAGAAAATGCAAGAGAGATGAGGTGAACATAAAAACTAACATTTAATTTAATAGTTTTAAATAAACGGATACTTTGGTTAGTGCGCGGGTATGAGAGGAAGTTTGAATAAAACGCTGAATTCTATGAGAAGACTTGTGCTGCGTGCAACGTGTAGCGTGCACAGTGCAGTGTATATTAATGGTCTGTGGTTCATGAATTAGGGTGGCATAGACTATTGCACACTTTCTCCTCTTGCGATGACCACTATACATAAGGATTATAGAATTGATTAATGTAGTGGCATAAGATTTAATTGTGTTTATATATAAAAATGATTATTTAGTAAAATAAATTATATTTGATTCCCTTCATATAATTTCTTTTAATCAATAATTATCATACATTTGCAAATGAGATTAATATTTGATCCAATGAGTTTATAAATTTTCCTAATTTCTAACCCAGAAAAAAGAAAATTTGGTTGCAGTTGTTCATAATTACGAGACTCTATGGATTGTGTATGTATGTATGTATTGTGAATTTTTAAGGACACGTGAGAATGTACGTGACCTAACATGCTAGGGGTCGCAAACATACCCGTTTTCATTAAAATTAAATGGTTCATGTGCCTTGTTAGCTTTGGTCATGCTAATTGCACCACTTCATCAAAGTTTGGGGTTTCTTATATTTTTTTACATGTGGTTTAAAATTTTGAAACAATCATTTCAGTTTGAGTAAACTATTGTTCAATTCTTAAATTAGTCTAACTAGATTTTGTGTCTGTGCAATACAAGAAATTATTTTTATGTTAGACGTAGATTATAATAATTATTTAAATTATAATTTAAATATTTTGGATATATTTTTAAAATATTTTAATTAAATATCATTGATGATAGTCAAAGAAATGATTTTTTATATTCCTATAAGTATTTAATTATTTGAATTGATTTTCTTTAATTTAGTAAAATATGTATTTTATTTTTAGTTAAAGATTATAATTCTTTGATTGAATTATTTTATGATATATATATATATATATATATAAGCATACAAAACTTCAAAGTGATTATATAAAAAAATGTTGAGTGTACAAAACCTAGAAAATTAAATATTAAATACAAATATTACAATCACAAATTTTTCATGTTCTCTCTTTATATTTATTTATGACACTAACTTGCAGAAATTTATGTAATAGATAAAAACATTTGAGGTTTCATTAATTACATGTAATATCAATTTTCATAAACAAAAATTATGTTATTCAAATTAAAACATTAAATAGAAAAGTAATGTTATCAAATATATCATAATTAGTTCTTTTTACCTCAATTTTATGTTTTTATTTTTAAAAAATAAAATTCATAAATATAATATACATGATAAAAAATTCGTGAATGTATAAATTTAAATACTCATTAATGACACTATTTTAAAGAATTACCCTCCCCCCAATATCTAAAAATAAATGTTTATATAAAATTTACTTTCTATTAAATGTTTCACTGCTTAATTTATTAAATATAAAAAAAAATAAAAAGAATAATCTAAACTAAAATGCGCTTTTTTAGGTCGTAAAAAGTGCATCAAAATTTTCTTACTTTATACTAATTTTTGTATTAGTGTGACGCACAAATTTTTTATATTGTACTTAGATTATAATAATTATTTAAATTATAATTTAATTTTTACAAATGTTTTCAAAATGAATTTTGTAATTATATATCATTAATGGAATTCAAAGAAATAATTATTTAAATATTGTATATTTCTATAAATATTTAATTATTTGAATTGACTATTTTTAATTTGGTAAAATATATATTTATCTTTTTGGTTAAAAATTATAATTCCTTAATTGACTAAGTAGGACACGTGAATTATAGTGAACATTTAATATTTGTCTTCAATTCCTATGGATAAAAAAATGAAAAATACATTAATGTGTTAATATACATGACTATCACACTTCATCAAATTCATTTGAACAAACTCAAGGCTGAACAAATTCATTTTCATCACAATTAAACTTCTTCAAATTATAATATTATCAAGCCTTTCAAGATTTTCACTAAAATGTATCATATCATGCAAATATAAGAATGATAAAAAAAAATACAATCTAGAGTGCGTTTGGTAATAAACATTTTAGTTAGCTTCTAATGTTTTTTAAATTTATTTGACTGTTTAATAAATGATCTTTTTTTAATAGTTTTTAGTGTTTCTTAAGACTTTATTTCAATTTTTAAAATGTAGTTTGTCAACTACATTTTATCAAAGTTACATTTAATTAAACACTTATGATTAAGATAATTTTTCAATTTTAGCTAACTTTTAACTACTAACTAGCTTTTTGACTTCCAACTAATTTTCTAGCCTTCAGCTAGTTTTGTTAAACATAACTCCATTGATAATGAGTACAAAAAGATTACAAAGTTAAACATATATATTACAATTACAAACCTTTTATGTTTTTCCTTTTGTTCTACATGTCTTGTGTTCAAAAAAAAGATAGAGCAAAACATTTGATGTATTATTAACATTATTAATGTCATTAATTTCATTTTAAAAAAAGATCAAGTTATTATGTTTTTCAAATGAAAACATCAAATAAAAAAATTAGGTAAAATATAAAATTAATATAAGAAATTAATGATTCACAAAAAAAAATACACAATTAATAAATGCATGAATTAAAATAATAGTAACTAATTAATGAATGCATGAATTCAATTATTAATAATAAATGTGAATTTAAAATTCATTATTCTTCTCCTTGATACCTAATAATAAATATTTTTTGTTATAAAAAATAACAATGAATATTGTTTATGCAAATACCTAATAACAAATGTGTGTTTAAAAATCTTCTTTTTATTAAATGTCCAACTAACATTAATGATTTATTAAATAAATAAAAAATAAAATAACTAAAAAAAACAATTGTATGAAAAGTGTTCTTATCTTCTTAGCAAAATTGTCTTACTTTATATTATAGAATATCTCTCGTGTCCCAATACTATTACCAAGTTTACACTTCATAACTTTTTATATTACAAGAATTGCTTATTATTATTATTTTATTTTTTTAGAATTATATCATAGTATGTTTATGTAAACATTCATGAGTATATAAGTTAAACATATATATACAAACAAAAGATATTAATGATAAAAAAAATTAAATTATAGGTTATATTGATTCATAGGTTCACATTTACCAAATTTTCAATTAGGTTCTTGAACTTTTTTTAAATTGTGTCACCTGAACTTTTTTTTAATTGGGTTGAAAATTTAACCGCATATACCTAGTTAAAATTGCAAATAGTCGACTGTTACTTTCAGAATGTGTTCTAAGTACAACTGAGTCATTTGTAAGAAATTTATATAGAGTTTCAACCTTTGCATGTCAATTCAATCCAAGTATTATTTTAAAAGCCTCTCACAATTGTTTGGCTCTGCAAAGGATTAAAACTCGGCAACACACTCTAAAAGCAACAACCCATTATTTGCACCTTTGGTTAGGTGTCTACAATTAATTTTTTTATAGTGGGAATTAGACAAAGGACCCAATTAAAAAAAAAGTTCATAGACTTATTTTAAAATTTGGTAAAAGTATAAGGACCCACAAAATAATTAAACATAAACTATATTAGTATTAAGGTGTTTTAAGCTTCAAAATCAAGCAATCAACTTACATATCATGCATACAAGATAGGGTTCCAAACTATCAACCATTAGGGCTTAAAATATAAGTAATATAAAACTCAAACAAAAATTTGAAACAATACTTAGGGTTTAAGCTACTTTTTAATTAAAAAAATTAGATTTTACTTTTACATGACATAAGCACCATGAAACCCAATGTTTTTCTTCTATACACATATATACACAAGGAGACTAAGGAGATCTCCACACACATGCATATAAGAACTATATAAAAGTGATAAAATTCTCCTCCCTTACCCAGGGTACGTGAGGTAGAGGGAAATCAAGGTGAGATTCCTTAAGCTAGCTTCTATGGTGCCTCAAGCCTCCACTAAGGAAGATCAATGATGAACTTCAAGTTTGGTGTGTGTCTCCTAAAAGAGTTGTAAAGTTTTGTGCCTTGAGTTTTATTGGAGAGGACACAATTTGGTTTAGGGTAAGGGAGACCAACAACATGATGTATTTATAGTGAAATTTGGGGTTCAATTAGTAAATAAATTATTTATTCAGTGCTTGATTAATTATCATAATTTAATCCACATTTTAATGAGATTAAAATAGTCCACATTTGCCCCTAATTGCCATGATTTAATGTGTGTATAGGTGTCATCAATTTATTTTTATCACTTGGTTCTTTTATTCCACTTATGTGCTAAATTGTGTTTTCAAATTTTTAAGGATGAAAATCTTAATTTTTTCTTATGGAATGACTCTAGACATTAGCTTTTGAAATTTTTATACAATTTTTATAGCCCTTTAAGCTTTTATAATTGAGCACTCAAAGTTACATTTGAACATTTTGAGTCAAAATTAAAGAATCTCTATAAATTACAAAAAAAACTCCTACAATTATACAATAATATCCTAAACACATTTTCATGTTTAGAATAATATTTTATCTTGTTTTTATATTTATTTACTATGTTTCTAAGCCAAATCCATGTGCCTTTCAATTTTTTACACACCCACACTACCACACTTGACCATTGTTACAACAACTCTGCAAGCCTTCCCAGCCACCCCCACCATTAATTTCTCCTTTTACCAATCTTCTCCATCCCTACTTTCTAATGACTATGAAAATCACAATCCCACATCTTCAACGTGCATTCCAAGTCCACACTCCCAAGACACTAACTAAAACCCCTACCTTCATTGTTCATTTTGAATCTGCAATTGCATCCTCTATCCAAATTTCCCTAACCTTCTAATCTTCTTGCAAACTGAACACTGCAAATACTTTCTCCAAAATCGATTCAATCACAATTTGAAGTACCTTCCAATTCCTCCATGCCTCATTCAAACCCCTTCATTCAATCACAACCAATAGATGCATCTTGGTGGTTTGCACTTTTACCTTCCAAAAATGTTGCAACGAAACCCTCATTTTCTCTTGAATGTCATTGATTCCATCCGCCTTGCACCCTAATACACTTTTGGCTTTTTCCACCGTTGGATTCTTCGGAATTTTCAAACAGTCCTCTACATAAATCATAACCATCATATCAGTTTGATCTTGCTCCTAATAATTCTCCTCCGTTGGATATTTTTGAAAATCTTTAATCCCCGTGCATATATCACTAATGTCGATTCCCTTTCCAATTGGTGTGTTTCTAGAATTTTCTAAATGCCTTAAGGGCAAGGTCCAATCTGAAAGGGATGGCAATGTTAGGATCGACCTAGGGAGGTTAAATATAGTCTTAAAGTTAAATGGAAAAGAGACTATATAGGATACAATTATTGAACCACTTGGTTAAGGAAAACAAACTGCTACCACTTGTTTGAATGGTTGTTGGTATATAGGGTCAAGTTGAATATTTGTAATATAGTTTTTATATTAAATAATAAAATGTTGGCACATAGATAGATAGATAGTATCTATTGATTAAGATCAATTAGGTCTATATAAATGTATTCCTCTTTTAGGGAAATCAAGTAATGAAGAAAAATATTTTGAGTATCAGATTTAAGGAGTGTATTCAATTAGAATTTCAATGGATTTTAAAAGACTTTTTTATATAAAAAATTCATGTGGTATTCAATCAAGACTTTTAAACAATAGAAATAAGTTTTGTGATATTCAATCAACACTATCAGGATTTTTTAAAGAGTATAGTGAAATTCATTGGTACTCAATAAAGATTTTTTATGACTTATAAAAAGTCTCTTGGTATTCAAAAGTCTATAGATTTGAATGGATTATTTTTTTTTAATGGATTTCAAGTGACTTTTTAGTAGGAATATAAATGTCACCCATAAAACAATCTCACCTAAACCCTTAAGATTTTTGCTAGACTCTTTTTTTAGTCATCAAACTTTTCTTTACACATCCACAAATGCATATGCACATTCTCATGGTTTGTGCAATGGGTTTCAAATTTCTCAGCTTGTATCAACAATGTGTGGGTTTTGTTTCTAGTCTATCTTGTGGGTAATTTTTTTTGCCTATGGCCTACTCGTTGGTATTGTGGTGGGAGTTAAGGTTGAAGAGATAAAAGGTAGTCATGTTCTCGTGGTTTTGTTTATTGACTAATGACAACATAAGGAAGGTTGTAACTATGGAGGAGTTTGTCAAATAAGTTATTTAATATTTGTATTGCTATGTCAAATATGATATAACCTTTTGCTAGTTCTTTGTATTGTTTGGTTGCTTCTCGAGTATCTATGTTGGGTGCAATTGACTTTGTAATTAAGGATGGGTATGTCTCATACCTATTCTTTTATATATTATATAGTTTAATTTTCCCTGATAAAAAAATGATTTGGGAATTGAATTCTTCCCATGTAAAAAATTTGGCACCAATTGAATTATTTTACATAATTTGAATATAATTTCTTATTTTTTCATTGAAGACAATATAAATGTTGTAGAAATTCATTACTTTCTTCATAAAAAATATTAGAAAAAAATGTATTGATTTTACTTTTCTTTATCTAAACTTTATCATTTTTTATCAAATCCTGTAATTTTGAATTTTTTGTAAAACTTCAAAGAGTTCTTTAAAACTCTTTAAAATCTTGTAAATCTACAAAGCCTTTTCAAATATTATGAATTCTTATGTTATAAATCCATTAAAATCCAAACTATAAAATCTTAATCATAAAAGTCTTTTTAAAAAATATTAAAAGTCATTAGGTTCCCAGAAAATCTTTTAAAATCCACAAGAATTTTTAGGCATAAAAAGTCTTTTGAAATATCAATCCAATGCACCTCCTTAGTCTTCATTTCCCTTTTATCTTTCTCTAATTTAGTAATGGCATTAAGGCTATTTTCTTTCTAACATATTGAGACGAGGTTGATCCAAGCATCTGCAATTGGGCCTTAGTTGTTATTTACCTTTATTGAGTTATTTGTTATTTTTCGTAAATTGGCCCAGTTATGTTGGACATTCATTCGTAGTCCACTATTTACTAGATCTTAGTTTGTATTTAAAAGGGTATTGTTGCTATGAATCATTATCAATGAAAACATCATGAATGTTCAATTTTATTTCTTTTACAGCTTTATTTAATGGTAATTTTTTGTAGTTTAGAGTAACCTATCTTTTAGAACTTTATCAAGGTGTTTTCATCCACCTTACTCTACCTCTGATGGAGACCCACCATCCTTTTTCCTATTATCCATTCTCAGCGTCTCTATCAACCCCCATTCAACCATTGCCCAATCTTCCAAACCCATGGAAATGGGTGATTGATACCAGCACTGAGTTATTATGCTTCTGGAACCTATAAATCAATGTTACATAGTATGAAACACCTACACCTTCTCAACCATTAAGGTTCCCCACATATACCCATGGGTTTACCCCTTGTGTTTATATTTCACCTATCATGTCCCCCACCTCTTCTCTAACAGTAACATAGTGTTTTACCATGATCATAGTCACCAAATAATCCACACAACTAACTATCCATCTGCTTCATCTACAAAACTTAATTCTTTTGAAATTTCAAACAACCCCTAACCCTAATCTCTCCCATTGTCTAATTCATTTCCAAATCAAAACTCACCATTTGTAGACCCGCACCCTTTTCCCCATAGAGCATATATTACTCACTCACATAACCCAAACCCTATACCTCCTCACACAACAAACACAACCACACATTTTACCATCACATAATTCCAACCACAAAAACAATTTTCACCTCTTACAACAATCTCTCCACCCAAATCTCCTTCATAACTTCCTACATCTCAAAACCCTAGGTATTTTTGCCTTCTTAGTGCGTCTTGAGCTCACTCTCATCTCCATTTGTTGGAACAACCTACAAGCATTTTTTTCTCACTGCTGTCGTCATCCACCATGAACACTTCCACATCGTCATCGTCATGTGTTGCAAAACCATTCACATCATCGTCGATGTCCTCTGCACTTTCATCAACATTGTTGTCATCATCATATACAAGACCATTCACAACACTACTGAGGCTGATTCTAAACAGTTCCTCCTCTTCACGAAAGTCGAACTTCCCATCATCTCCCCCTCCGTGTAGGCACACATCGTTGTGAAGCTCAAGCTCCATATGGTGTATAAGAGAACTTTTCATGGTCATAGTCACATTTGACATCCTTGTTGTTGTCATTTACTAAGTCATCGTTGTCCACCACATTGTTGTCGTTCTCCTCCACGTGACGTTGTCCTTTGTTTCGTTGTTATCTTTTGCATCATCACCCTTCACATTCACGTTGCTGTCATCCTCTGCAAGCCAATCCACAACACCAACGAGATCGATTTCAAATTGTCTCTAGTCTGTGTGGAAGCTCTGTTCTCTATCACACAATTTCCAATGCCTCTGCAGTGCAACTTTTCCCACTCCAAACCCTCTCCACCCTTTGATTTCCAACATTCCACTTTCTCTCAATCTCAGTCGTTGCCAACAGTCACAATCTGTGGCTCATCCCTATTTTCCTTTCACAGCTAGCCATGTCACCAACCTCGAGGATAAGGTTGTTCTAAAAATGGAGGCATTGATAGGAGGCTGACACAAGCATCTCCAATTGGGCCTTAGTTATTTACCTTTATCGAGTTATTTGTTATTTTTCCTAAGTTGGCCCAGCTATGTTGGACATTCCTTTGTAGTCCACTATTTTCTAGGTCTTAGTTTATATTTAAAAGGGTATTGTTGCTCTGAATCATTATCATTGGAAAATCATGAATGTTTAGTGCTACTTTTTTTATAGCTTTCTTTAATGGTAGTTTTATGTAATTTAGAGTAACCTAGCTTGTAAAACTCTACAAAGGTCTTAGGTTCACAATTGATGCTTCCTACTCATGGTTTTGGTAGGGTTTTGTGTGATGATCCTTCTATTGGTTCTATAGTGACACAAAAATCCAAGAAGAGAAAAGAAAGAAGCTTAGGGTTCAAGCCTATGATGCACCGACACTTCACTTTTTGTTCAAAATGAGTGTCGGACACGTGTCGGACACCGACACGCTCCGACACGCGTCCGACACGCAGTTGACTTTTTAGGACACGTTGATCAGGGGGACACGCGAGTTTGACCGAGTCGGACACGAAGTCAACTTTTTCGACACGTTTCGACACGTTTTTCGACACATTTTTTTTATTTTTTTTAAAATTATAATTTTTAAAAAATTATATTTTTTTAAAAAAAATTAAAAAATTTTTAAAAAAATTAAAACTTCAGAACCCATTCTTTTGGAGGACTTATTCTTTTGTACATTCCATGAAGAGGAATAAGATCATTCCAAAACGTGCTGAAGACTTGGCTTATGTGCATAACAACCTTCGACTCTTATCAAGAAAGAGTCCAAGTTATGAACAATGAGCAAATCAAATGTGGGACATTGCTGGAGATACATTTGATTCACTTGATGATGTTGGAGATTTTCAAGTTGTCAGTCTTTCACTTGATGAGCTAGAGATAAAGGCTATGATTCTTCGAGATGGAGATGAAATTAATTGAAATTGTTAGTAACACTTTATGGATGTTTTATTATTTTTGCTTTATATTTATGTTATGAAATTTGAATAGTTGAATGATTATATGACTTATTTTAGGTTGTTATATGTATTAAATATAAATTATTTATATATATATATATATATATATATATTAAAAATATTATTTAATATCAAAACGTGTCCTAACGTGTCGGTATTTTTTAGAATTTACGTGTCAAAGTATCGTGTCGTGTCGTGTCGCATGTCGCGTGTCGGTGTCCGTGCATCATAGGTTCAAGCTTTGGAAAAAAGAAGATAATATTTTCCTTTTTAGGTAAAGGTTTTATGACTTAACTAAAGGCTGTGAAGGAAAAGGCTCCTGTGTTATAGACAAGATCTAAATCTAGACTCATAAAAACACTCATAAAGACTCTTTTATTTTGGGGTCATTAGTATAAAACCATTTTTTTATAAGTAGTATTAACCCATTTTAACTCTCCCTAATTATATCCCAAAATATCATTTATTTAATTAATTAATAAATATATTTTCACAAAATTTATATTGTTTAAATCAAGCTAAAGTAAAATATTTACTAAAACAGAACACATACACATATATTAAGAATTTTGACATTTATTATAAAAGAGATTAACTAAAAAAATTTCTTCAAATGGGAGTTTCTATTAACAAATTGCTTAAATAAAAAAAATCATTTTCTCTCTCCTAATACGAGGTTAAATAACTCATGAACAATAATTATTTATATAATTAACTCTCTAATTTTAAGCAATTTAAAATCACATGTAGCAAATCAAAATAATATTTATTGATAAACAATTCATTAAACAACTCTCATTGTGAATGTTATTACCTATCAATGAAGTGACCGAAACCTAACAATATAGCGAGAATTTATTTAGTATTAGTTTTCACTTTTATTAACCAAAATTTGAAACATTGTGTTTGATTGTAGTCCTCAAACTAACCTCTAGATGATTATTTGATATATCTCAAATTATTAAATAGTTTATTAATAAAAATTTAATGTTCATGTACAAACAATTAAATTATTTTTATCTTGTTATTCAATAATAAATTATCATTAATATAATTTTAAAATAAGTATCATAAAGGTTAATAAACTTATTATTTTATGATAGATTGTGATTAAACTATAATATAAAACTTTTTAAACTATAAATGCGTAAATGTTTTATCTATTAATAATGTAATTATCTATGTTATTCTTCGTTAGTATATATAATTGATTTAGACAAAGTAAATCTAAGAGTATCTTTAATGTTGGATCTTAGGTATAGATATTAAGCTGAAGATCTAACATTCCTCATATCCAGTAATAAAACACTCATCAAGATCTCCATGTTAGAGATCCAATTCTTCCACAAGAATTGTGTAGATCTGCATAGATTTTAAAAAATAAAAAATTATCCATCAACAACAATAACAATAAAACGTCGGAGGCAACAAAACATTTAGAATGAAGTAAGAACACAACAAAAAGAAATGAAGAAGAAGAAAACACACAAACTAGTGAAAAAAACTGGTGGAGAAAAAACATATCAGGGGGAAGGGAAGTCGCGTGCACAGAGGGGAAAGGGAAGGGGTTGGCCATGACGGAGGGGTAGGGTAAGGTGGAGGGCCACGACAAATGAAGGAAAGGAAGGTGGAGGGCTGCGGCGAAGAAGGAAGAAGAAAAAGTGGCTTGAAGAGAGAAGAGAAGGGGGAGAAGAAAGAATAAGAAGGTAGAAGAAAAAAGCAGAAGAAGAAAGAAAAAATGGTGTGAAGAGAGAAGAAAGGGAGGAGAGAAAAAGTAACCTTGAGGGAAAAGAGAAAAAATAACGTTAAGGGTACTATCTTGCGGATGATATTTATCCTAATTGGGCCACATTTGTGAAGATCATACCAATGCCACAAGGTCCCAAAAGAAAATTATTTTCAAAATGTCAACAAGAATTGAGAGAGGATGTGGAACGAGCATTTTGTATGCTCAAATCTCGATTAGCAATTACATATGGTCCATCGTGTGCCTGGAACATGGATACATTGATACAATGAAAGATATAATGTTGGCATACATTATATTGTATAACATGATTGTCGAAGACAAATAAGATACATTTAGTGGTAATGTCGATGTTGGTTATGATCACGTAGATAATGACATTTCAAATGTTGAAGTACCTCGTTGTGTTCCTCCTGATTTTACTACATACTTGCAAATAAGACGCATTATATATACAAGAGGATTCATCAACAACTTCAAACAAACTTTGTAGAGTATAATTGAAAACGTTACCATTACAAAAATAATAAAATTTGATTTTTCTTTAGAATTAATGTCTTGCACTTTTTTTATCATCAAATTATGTTTTTTTTCATTTCTTTAACATTTAGTTATAAATAAAAATTATTAAATTTTCTTATTTCTTAATATTCATATATGTTTTCTTCCATATTTTATTAATTAAATTTAATTACTTAATTAATTATATTCAATTTAATAAATATTTAAAACTCCATATACAACCTATTAAAAGTTATCTAAGATCTCAAATGAGATTTATCATTAAAGAAAACTAAAAAATATTTAAGAAATCTTTAATTCTATACAACACTCTAAGGTAAAAAAAATAATATAAAATTTTAATTTAAAATGTACCATTAAAAATACGTTAAATAATCAACAATAAAAACTTTGGTAGCAAACTCATTAAACCTTTCAAGTTTCAACGTACTTGAACGCAGTCAAAGCAATTAAACAACTGTGTTTTACAATAATTTTGTAGTACTAACTACTAACCAATGATGTTACATAGCTTCTATGTATGTTGGTTCCTCACCAAACAATTTGCATAATATATCGATCATTCTAACGTGGACAAGACGTTGGTCGGCTACGTGGACTCGTGGAGGGTTAAAAAAGTGTACACGAGTGAGAGACTCAGTCACCGAGAGCTACCTTATCCAGTTTTTTTAATCTTAAAAAATAGTGGAGCCGTACGTAAATAATAGCTACAAATAATTCTATTACTTTCAATTTTTATTACATAATTTTATTAACTCTCTTGTTCAATATATAAAATATTCAATAATTTTTATATTTATAAAATATAAAATTTATTTTATCTAATAGTATTCTCTTTATAAATATTAAAAAATAAAAATATTTCATATTTACTTGTCATATACTATTAATGTAAAATATACATTATTAATCGAGAAAAAAGAATAATTTTTAGGATAATTTTTAAGATAATTATCAAAATTGATAAATTTATCATAATTAAATTATAATATAAAAACCTTTTACCTTATTAGTGTATTTTAATTAAATTCAAATATTTATTAAAAAGTATCATGTAACTCTTAAATTATTTATAAAAATCATCATTTCTAAGCTATGCACAAAGAATTTTAAACATAACTTTTAAAAAAGTTGAATTAAAATAAAAAGAATAAATAGTATTTGTACGAATAGTGTAAAAATTAATACATTATATATATAAAAAAGGTTTACTGTAATTGTGTGATTTATCAACACATGTATATTCTTATTTATAAAACAAAATAAAGACTATTAATGAAAATAATCTCTAATTATCAGTTGAGATAATTTCTTAATTATATTGATCAAATTATATCTTTAACCATATTTAATTATAAACTACCATACATGATTAATTTGTTGATTTAAGTAAGGTCTTGAATTTGAATATTGGATGAAAAAAAATATAATTGAAAAAGAAAAATTCACTAAAAATGATCAATCTAACTTTTGAATAAAGATTAATTATTAATAAAGTCAAATTGAATATTCCATACTAGTAATCATCAAATCAAAAGTCATACCACAATCTTTGGTCTCTATTATAGTTTTCTTAATAATTTATAAAAAGGAAAAACAACTTAAAAATATTTTCAATACATATTCAACTAATAATTGTAAAATAATTAATAAAAAATATTGTAAGAAGAGTCAGAATTATTCATATTAAATATAGAAACAATAAATGTATCTTTCCATCTTGGTCTTATTATGGGTAAGAATGATACACATTCAAAGGAAAGAATGAATAAGAACGAAAAAGAGCAAGCTTCTTATCATCATATATATACAAAAGGAGTTGCAAGTAAATGTGAATAGCACATAAAAACAGATTCTTGTAGAAGAGGGAATCCATGCGGGGAAGTCCAATAAAACGAAGGAAAAAGGAGGGATAAAGGGTTTGCTATAAAATGGGGAAATGATGGGCATTATCACTAGTAAGAGTCGGTGATATATATTTCTGTCCCACAAGCAGCCATCAAGGAGTAAGATGACCCATAAAAAGATAACCTCTGGAATCCTATGCAAAAGCTTTGAAATGTTATTAATTTATACACAACATGACCCTCTATTTTTTTTCCCTTCTTCTTTTATTTAACTATATATTATATATGGCTTTCTTTCAAAAGTTTTCAAAAACTTGTACATTCAAGCGGTGATATTCTATGAACCTATTTCATAAAGGGGAGAAACCTTGCACCTCTCCTTATGTCCTCCCCAATTATGCCATGATTTGTCATTTTTCGGCTACTCATTGAAGATAGACGTTCAGCTCTTGAATTTTTCTCCTTGTCTCGGATGTACCTTATTAGTTTTCACACAGCTTCCCCTTTTATGTATCGTAATTAATGGTTCTTTGTGTTATTGCCTCATAGAGAATTGGTAAAGTTAATTTAAAACGCGTCGTGTTATCTTTTTGACAAAATTACACGCTTGTGGTGGAGATTATTTATTGGACCCATTTCTTAGTATTTGACGATTTGATCTAATTAATGCAAGAACTACTTACATTTAAGTAATAATTTCAAAGCGTTCAATCACGGGGCCAAAATGGTTTCACAATTTTCTTGCACGTGGTCCTAGCAATTCCAGTTATTGTACTATCAACAACATTTAAGAGTTTGTCCATGACAGGTGCACAAGCCAAAGAGAAAGGGAATGGAATAAGCACTACGGAACGGGATATGGCACTGTACCACCGTATGAACTCCCACTCAATATTGTTCGTTGAGTATCACAATATGGAAGTTTTTAACAACGGAAAAACAAAGTATCATAATAAGGAAAATACTAGATAATTTTTTTTGTTCAAAATGAATTGCCATGTTCATGGCTAGATTCCATTTGTATGTATAAATAGTTTGGACCACTTTAATTATTTAACAACCAACTACCTTGGAAGTCTTAAAAAATTCAGTTCAACTTTTCAATTTTTTTTAGTAGCGTAAGCATTACTCTCTCAGCAGAATAATATTTTGATCAGATCATAAACAATAAATTTAGATATTATGGATATATATCAAAGATTTTAAGAAATACTTTCTGTAACTATATTAGAGTTTCAAAATAAAATTAGCTAGGTGTCTTAGCATACAAAATTATAAAATTAGTCATGATAAATTGGTAGCTAATTTGTAATTAATCTCTAATAAAATATATAATAAATAAAAATTAGCTATGAAATCGCTACTAAGTCAATTATATAAAAATTATGTTTAGCAAATCATTTCAGTTATTTTTTAAACTTTTTTTATTGTCTGAAAAACTTATTTAATTATTTGATAAATAATCTCTATTTAATAATTTCTAACGATTTTTAAAATATTATACTACTACAAATAGTTGTTTTAAAATATTAGTTTCTAAATTTTTATTTTTTATTCTATTTATATCTTTGAAATGTTTATTAATTTTTTTTATAATTTTTAAGTAAAACAATATTTTATTATTTGCTATTTTTTGAATAATTTTATTTTAAACAATTTATTTTAATTATTATGCTAATTAACATAATAAAAATTTAATCTCTACTTAAACATATGTTTTTTTTTACATTATTTTAACTTTATTAAAAATACTTTAGGATATAGTATTAGATTAATAGTATAATTAATACATTATATGAAAAATATAATAATTAAAACTAAAAATATAATTAAAATAATTTATTTATAAATAAAAAATTACAAAATTTAAAATTAATTAAAAGAACTAAAATTAATTACAAAATATATTGTATTCATAAAATTAAATTAATATTTATATAAAAGTATCATATAAATATATCTATTTATATTATTTTATATTTTTTAATTGCTTTAACATATAATCTTATCAAATATTTATAATTTAATAAGTTAACTTGTTTCAACGTGGTAGTTTCTTAGTTTTTGTTTCCAAATATTACTGAACATATCTAAACTCTTTGTCACTCCTCTACAAATTAATTGGGTCTCTCACTGTATCACTCGACACTATAACACTACAACTACAACTATTTGATCCAATACAAATATAATCTATCAATAAAGTTGATCTAGTTGACAAAATACATATTTATAATAATTTAAAAGAATATGAGTTTGATTCTCGATACTGATATGACAATCTTGTTGGTGAATAATATATAAGGGCTCTTTGAGTTTTGAAACTTATCTTGACCTTAATGAATCCATGAAATCCAATTTACCTAAATTTTATTATCATAAAAAAAAAACAAATTTGATCGAATACAATAATGTAAAAAAAGTCTTATTACATAGATGACAATTCATTATTAGACAATATTACCCTAGACTCCAATACTATATGCAAACAAAATTTATCTTATATAATAAACTTAAATATAAATAAATCTAACTAATTTTATCAAATTTAATAATATCATTTCTAAAACACTCTTTTGTTAATTGTGATTCTATTTTCAATGATTCTTTTTTTCATTCAGATGTCAAATTTCAATTAAGGATATTTTAGAAAATACTTTTATTTGAGATTATTAATATTAAATGATTTTAAATGAACTTTAGTGTAAAAATACTTATATTTAAATCTAGAGATGGTGGAGTAAAAAACTTTAATATGATATTCTAATAAAATTTTAATGCTTATTTCTCTGCAATGAATATTTCTAATCAAAAGTAAGTCAATAAGCTACTATTCGGCAAGTTAGAGCCTATTTAATTAACCCAAAAAATAAATATTGGAATGTTACTGAATTAATTTAAATGGATTAGTATTTTTGAAAGTCAGCCTAATTTTATGACGAGTTTCACTCCTTTAGACGGTTCAACATTTCCTATCGCTCCCTAACGAAAATATAAAAGCAGGGAATGAGAAACCATGCGTGGGATCAACAGGCGTAATTTCAACGACTTTTTCTTGCAAATAGAAGTATTATTAATGACACATGCTTGATATTTTATGGCTTTTCATTACTTAATTACCTAATGCCCCTTGAAACATTTCAAACTTATTGAATGTTTGAGATGCTTGTACCAAGTCACAATTTTTTTTTAGGAACCCAAGTCACAACTTGTTTAATACATTAACTAGTTTGTTGTAGGTAGTTCATGTATATTAGTATTATTTTGATCTCTTAAACAAGCAATGCAGTTGGATATAAAAATATTTTATTTCAAAACCAAGTGAAAAATGGCATGCAGGCAAAAGGTAATTAAATAAGCCATAAAAAATTGGTTAAGTTGGTAATATTAAAATCGACAGATTAATTTGTCTCATTGACCCTAATGAATCCGAAGTTAAATGCAAATCATGATGTTAAAGAACAACAATGGAGCTTGTTGGTGAGGCCCAAATTCCGAAAGAGATTGATATTTTGATGGGATAGGGTGGGACTTACCGTTTCTTCTTTCCACAAGCCTCTCAAATCTCACCAATCAATAACGGCGTGTCATTTATCATCCTTTTGCTTTTGCACAAAATCAGGGAATAGCAAAACAAAATTAAAGAAAAAGACAGGAAGAGAAATACGCAGGGGCTTCACTTCCCGAACCTCTCCAAAACTCTATACTTAACAAAAAGGAAATGCGTGCATGTATTAGTCATTAGGTACAAAATATTCAATGAGGTTATGATAGCTTACCACTTATTCGGTCTATAGTGGCGATTTGCCTAGACATTTGGTTATACTTCACTTTACGAACCTACCCTGTGCCTCCTTTGGTTTTATTCACAAGCTCATCACTTTACACTTAGTTGTGTCCTCATAGTCAATGATCACTATGGGTTGGAATAGATCTGGTTGATCTAAATTGTACCTTTAGTTTTCACTATGGCTTGCTTGTATCATTTATGCATTATCTATATGTATGGCTATCAATCTGAAACAGTGTAACTTTGCAAAATCTAAAGTGCATTTTTTTTAAGAATTTATATAAGAGAAAACTGGTTATACACTAATGATGTAAAAAGTTTTACATGGTAATTCATCCTGTATTATGCATAATAAGTTTATTGACTTTTCTGATAATTAATTTAAAAGTCATATTAACGATGGATTATTATTGGACGATAGTTTATATGTATGATCATTAAACTTTTTATATTAATCATGTTATTAATACAAATTATCCACAAAAAACATGACTAATCACTTTTAGTCGAATCTCTTCTCCAATCATGTTTTTTATATATCCATAAAATTCAAATTTGAGAGTTACTTAAGTGGACTAATTCCAGTTTTACTTTTTAGTAGTTATCTTTTGTAATGATTATTTTAAAGGATACATTTAGAATGATTTCAGATAAGTTCATAATATAAAAATCTTTATATGAACAGTATATCAAAATCAAACATTATTTGGTAACATTTGAAAGCATATAGAAAATTGCAATATAATTTGTGTAGTCTAAAGTTTGCTTTCCCTTGGCCTTTGTTCATTTTCATTAGGTCCAAGAACAAAGTACTTTCTTCACACAAATGGTGACCAGTCATCCCCTTTCTTCAATTTTCTGATAATAAATATCAACTGCATAATCTAATACCTATATTCTCTCCACGATGTGTAACAACCTGGATTTCAAGTTGTTTAGTGGATGTTTGATGTGTGATTATGTTGCTGGATCTACTTGATGTATTTTGATAAGTGTTGTTTGTTACTGTTTTGTCTTGGTATGCGTGTTTGGTGATGGATGTGATGAGTCAACTTTAATAACTAGCTTACAAGCTAATTTGGTATATAAGTTTAGTTTAATAGTTTATAGTTTATATTCATAAAAATAAGATAATTTATAAGTTATTATATTTTTCTATTTTCTTAAATTTTATTTTCACTAGTTTGTCCGAAATCTCTTTTTATCCTTCTTTTCAATTTCCAAAGACACCCATCTTTTTTTTTTTCTCTTTGCCTTTGATAGACAAGTATTATTTGGTACATAAACATATTTGGTGCCATATCCCAAGATAAGGGGCATCAATCTGATCAATTTGAAGAAGAGCCTCCAATCAATGTTGATGGAGTCTCCAATATAGTACACATTCATCTCTTTGAAATTGTATTGGGAGATCATTTGGAGTGTTGAAAAAAAGAGGAAAGATACTTAGTCATATGCTAAAGTTTAGTGTACAAACACAAATTAATATTATTATGGTTGCATTTGCATTGCATAATTATATCTAGATCAACTCATAGGATGACACAATATATTTACTATGTTCAAGAAACATTTAGATTACATACACAATGATGAACTTATAAATATCGATGAAAACATTTGCAATGTAAACTTGGAGGAGAGATATACTAACACGAAAGGGATCTATAACAATATTGCTAATTTATTATATATGGCAAGTCAGACACAAGATAACATATTTATTTTATTTGTTATTATGAAATTAAGAATTCTACATTTTATTTTCTTATTTTTTTTAACATCAAAGTATTTATTTTAATTAGTTATTACTTTTTATATATTATTTTTAATTAAAATACTTAATCACTTCACAAAAGTTGATAATTTTTTTATCAAATATTGTTTCTTTTAAAATAATATCATTATAAAATTATTTGAATATTAAACAATAATCTTAAACAATATAAGTTCATTTAATTAAATTATATTTTTTTTAGAAAGAAATAAAAATTTAATTTAAAACAATTTAGGGTTAATAAATAAAATCGGTTTTAAATGATAAGGAAAAATCATCAAATCTTTACCATTAATTCTTTTATGATAAAAAATATTGCCTTATTTTTAATATGATAAGTGATTAGAAACAAAATAATATATATATATATATATATATATATATATATATATATATATATATATATATATATATATAAAACTAAAATTTATGCTTTTAAGTCATTGAACATTTATCAATTACCTTATTAATTAATTAAATTATATGATATTTGATAAATATTTTTAATTAAATGAACTAGCTTATTATTTTTTAATTTTTTTGGATAACATATTAAGTTAGTTTAATCAAACATAATTTAATATGATATATTTATCTTTATACAGGGTGTGTTGGGTAAAACTTATAAGCTAGCTGTTAGGAACTAATTAAAAACTCATAAGCTATGCCTACTAATTCCCTGTTTTTCTTTATGGATATTTTTAATGAAATGAGGAAAAAGAAAAACAAATCTTAATTTTGAATTATCCTCTCATATGCATGAAAAAGAAACTGAGACAAAAGGCCCCACGTGTAAAATGGAAATTGAAGCTCATGTTGGTAAACTTTATCTAATACTAATATAGCTTTATGTGGAAGTCGGGGCCGGTTTGGAGTAGACCCTACATTTTAGTCGTTAAGATGGCAAGTACTATTCAAATTTATCCTTAATTTTTTTTAAAATAGTATATTTTATAATTTTCATTTTTTTATTTATTTTAAATTTTATTCTTTTTTGTGTAAAAAAGGTAAATGATGTTTTATAGAAATTTCAAGAAAATTAATTACACTTAATTGTAACTTTTTAAAAATAATTCAGTGCGTTAGGTTTCAGGATTCATCACGATCAAAAAAGTCACAAAAATTCAAAGAATTGTTACAAAAGCAATTAGAGATTATTTATCAATAAAATCTTTAATTGTGAGCAAAAATGTGAAATTTGAAATCACGATATTGTGAAATATGAGTTTGATAAGGTTTTGTAACTTTTGTTTGCTTGGGATACCTACGTCCTTGTGTTGTGGGAACTGGTAACCATACTTTTGATATTACTGTCACCTTTACAAAGGGATGTGGATTTTCACTTCACTCACTTTAGCTTTCTTTTCTACATAGCATGCCCTTTTGCAAAAGAGAAATATGGTTTGGGAATCCAATGCCCCCTCCTTGTTTGGTTCTTTTTGCTGTGTCTCTTTTGAGATAGCAAGATTCCCACATGTTATCACTCTCATATATTGGCCACTTAGTCCTTTAAAATTATGTTACTGTGTTTGAGATATCAATCTTCTCTTCAAAAACCAGTAATGCAATGATACAGTAATCTTGTAACTGGCCTTTCTACGTACTTATTACGATACTTTGTCAAACTTATAACAGATATATACCAAACCAACAGAAAAAAAGTTCATATATATTGGAGATCACTGTTGCAACTCTCAGAACAAAATTGGACCAAGCCCTGTTTCAGAATTCAAATTCGACCAATCCGTTTTTCAGAATTTGAACATGATCATATGTTAGTAATGATGGTGACGCAAGTTGAGCTACTTATCAACGTGTTTGGATAAAAATAAAGATTAAGACATCTTACTTTAATTTAATTGGGTTTGAAGGCCCAGAAAAATGTGGGGTTTGATCAAGACACGAGAAAGCGACATTTCTCAATTGCCTCAAATTCTGGTCATCGTAAGTACTTAGAATAAGTCTAAAGTGCAGTTAATTTGCTTAATGGTTACGTGATACTATAGCCACATGAGAACATGAATCATTATGAACTTAGTACTCCGTAGTAACGATAATTTTAAATCCTCTTATAATATTTTTTTTTTATCGGCCAAAAGAAATTTATTTATAACACATGATCACCAGCTTAGCAATCCCATTCCAAGCCCATAAATACCCAACCCAAGATATCAACATATCGCACAGGGTGGAACTTAATACACCAGCAAAAAGGCTAATACACCCAGACTTTTTTAAAAATGCACAGTGAATTTCCTTAAATGGCCCTAGTGTTAAACGTTTTCATTACCACTGTTTTCATTTGAGGCTTTACGGATTCCGCCGCATACACCCCTGCTCTGCTGCGATTTTGTTCAGCTTGGCTGTGCTCCGGTGTTCGTCTTTGGTTTCGTCAGTTCCGACAAAGTCTAAGGGCTACATTGGTGCTTGTTCGTCGCTTGAGGGAGGTGGTAACCTGTTCCGGCCGCCGTGTGAGGTTCGTTGCAATTATCGGGGTGTGTTGGATATGGTACGGATTAACTAATCCGTATACCTTCTACGGATTAACAAATCCGTACAGTGTATACGGATTAGTTAATCCGTAGAAGGCACTTAAAGAACAGACTCAATAAATCTGCATAATTTTTCGCTTTTCACTAGTTAATTACTACCAAATTTCTGTCTTTTTTTCTGCTACTGATGCATAAGGGAAAGTGGGTAACAAAAATGTTTTTTAGTAGTTCCAATTTACACATGGATGTAATATTGTTAAAAAAGTATGAATTAATCCAACTTAATTTCTTTAGTATAACTTTTGCACTTTAGTTTTAGTCTCTATTTTATTTCTGAAGGTCACGGAAGGCCAAAAAACTTGGCTTTTTTTCCCCAAGTACACTTGTCATGGACAAGAATATGAATCCTCTTCACAAAAAAATCACCCATTAACAAGTTGGCAACAAAAAGAAAGTAGAACAAACCCATTAATTCGTGGACCTAGCAAAAGGGAACATCTGTTCTTTAAGTGCCTTCTACGGATTAGTTAATCCGTAGAAGGCATACGGATTAGTTAATCCGTAAGAATTTCACGGATTGGATAATCCGTATGCCTTCCACGGATTAACTAATCCGTATGCCTTCTACGGATTAACTAATCCGTAC
>CM023958.1:14565390-14646884 GCA_013407115.1 Glycine latifolia | reverse complement strand
CTCCATGCAAAATATTTATTAGTTTTGTTGATGAGTAATTTATGTAAGAGAATTTGATTATTTATCTTTAATGATATATTTTTTAATATTTTTTTATTTATTCACAAGATGACTTAAAGCTAAGGTAGGTATACATATCTGAATTCATATATTGACTCATTAAGCCTACATACTTGCGGATAACAAACCTCTTTTTTAAAAAATTTCATAATTATATTGAGTTTTTGAATTCGGTCGGTTAAGTCCATGGACCTAATGGGTTTTATTTGGAGACTCGGAGACTACCCATGTAACTTGTATAAGTCTAATGTGAAAGTATTGTTAATTTGTTATGTTAAGATTTTGATTTTTAATTTAGGTTGTTATAGTTGATTTATTGTGTTTAAAATGTTGATGTATTTACCATCAAGTCGTTGGTTGAGTGGCATTCAGAAAGGTGAAAAAATGTGGTTGAAATGAGAGAATTTCACTAAAGGTAACTAGTTAGGTTTCTCGACAGAGATTAGTCATCAATAAAGTTGATAGATATTTTATACCAATAACATGGTTAAAAAAATATTGATATATTTTAACTTAAAAAATTAAGTCAATTATTTTTCTTCTAATTTTATATATTTTTCACTTGTTTAAAATATATTTTTATTATAAATGTCTTTTTTTTCAAATTACGATTTGCATCCACGGACTGACACATTTATCCGCAAGCTTTTACATACTAGATATCAACCTTTGAAACACTTTCATTTATTTTGTGGACTAAACTTATCCGGTCTATTTAAAACAGAGACTTTGTCAGTCGAACCTTAAACGGACCGGACAGATCCATATACCCACCCCTTAATATGTTGGTATTATCATGTCAATTGTTTTTATAATATTTATTTACAAATTAAAAATAAATATGTACAGATTAATATGCATCTATAATTTCAATAATGTGTACGTGCATTAAAAATGAATAAAATTATTAAAATAAAAAAATATTTTTAATTAATAATAACATCAAATATAGATTTTTATATGAATTATGTTCGACCAAAACTAATAATAGTTACATTAGAGATAATAAAATATATATTCTGATAAACTCTCAAAATTAGTTAGACTTTTTTTATGCATAAATTAGTTGGAATATGTAACTAGGAGGTACGCGCTGTGGAAAAACTTCTAAACTGTCATAATGAAAGGTTGAGATTAAGTTACAAATTTTTTATAAATTAAATTTAATTATTCTCTAAAGTTATTTACAGAGAAATCTCATTCCTATACCACTAGTTTGCCTAGTCAAAACACCATGTATTTGTTATCGATTGGGCTAAAATCCAACCCGTACAATAAACTGCCAAGGCCCAACTGTTGGATTACTCCAAAACTACAGGCGTTGACTAAAGTCAACACTTATAATATAAAGTATAAACATTTACTCATTTACACTCATGAATAATTGATCACATTTTTTATCACAAGTAAAGTTACATATTGCTTTATCAAAACAAAATATTTTTTCATTGAGAGGCCTTGGCTCCTTGAGCCAGGAAATTCAATCCATCTCTTACTTCTATATAATAACATTAATGTTAATTACTATAAAATAAATAAAAGCATTATGGAAAATTTTTACTGACAAAATGAAATAAGAAAAGGATGATTTTATTTGACTTTGTGAGTGCTTGCTAATAGAGAAAGTGGAAAGTGAAATACTTAAAAGAGAAATGATTATCTTGGTACTTTCTACTCTCCTCTGAGAAGCATGGTAACCCCATTTCCATGTTCTTTATTATTATTATTTTTTATGTATTCATGGTGATTTTCATTTCTTCCGACCTTGTTCCTTACATCCTTATCAACAACATTTGTTCAAGTATTTTCTTAAGGGCCTTATAATAAGTCTTATAAGAAGAAAAAAAAAGGGATAACAAAAAATAGAAAAGGGATAAACTCATTATCAGATATCAAATATCCGTCTACTCACAATTTAATTCCCTGAGTTTAATCAATTTAACTTTACTTTTTTTTACACAACAATTTAACTTTACTTAAAGATCACTTCTGCGTATTTTTATATTCACTTTTATTTTTATTTTTATAAATATAGTGTATATTTATATTCACTTTAGACATAGAGAACTAATGAGACAAATATGTAAATGAAAGTGACATCACTTGTGTGTCTACTTTAGTCTCTTGTGAAGTCTTGTGACAAATCAAGAAAAATAGCATTATAGATACGAATTTAGGTTCAATTGTGAAACCACTAAAAGAAAGGTATATTCAACCCTGCCTCTAGGCCATACCTAACATGTCTTTTCTATTCGATCTTTAGCAAAAAAAAAAAAAAACTTATAGAGGTGATATGATTGTTCTATTCTTTTTTTTTTTTTTTTAAGAAAGAAATCAATTCATATCATATATATATAATGAGATTCTGAATACAACTCGGATTGTCATAAAAAAGCTAACTGTTGGTATAGAATTGTGTCTCCTTAGCTAGCGAAGGAGTGAACAACATAATTAACTTGCTTCCTAATAAAACATATCTCTATCTTTGTAAAATAAGATAACCTATCTTTACACAACCTAAGTATGACTCGTAATTCTGACTGAGTTGTACATGTAGCATTATAATTATCCACCACAGCTTTACAATCTGATTCAAAAATAACCTGCTGATATAGCCAAGTTACGAACCCACCCGATTGTCTCAAGAAGAGTCATAGTTTGTGCTTCAACAAGCTGCAAAAAGACCTTCAAAAATTCTATTCTTATACAAAAGTATAAACGAAACTTTTATAATTACAGAAATTGATATAGGCCACACTATAGTGGGGGAATATGCATTGTTAGTTATTGCTCATAAGTAGCGCAGATTAACATATATTTATTATAAAGGTAATTGTTATTGTTAATTTCAAACAAGGGAAAGAGCTTAACCACTCTCCAGGGTTAGTGCCAGATAAAACCAGGTTGATGAAGGTAAAGACCACTAGTGTCTAGTGCCAACCCGCCACTATTTGTACCAAAAAGCTTTCAAATTAATTAACGTTTTCAGAAATTTCCGGGAAGGTGTCTCCAAGTTCAAACAGAATGGAACGAACAAATCATTTCAAGATAAATTAATACTCCCTTTGTACCATAATATTTGTTGTGTTAAGTTTTTTTATACAGATGAAGAAAAATTAATAATAATAATAATTAATAAATGAGAGGCCAACAAAGATTAATCTAATTGATAAGGAATAAACTTATATCTCATAAAAACGTAAATTCAATTTCTATTATTGATATGAGAATTTTGTTAATGAATAATTTGTATGTATCTCTATAAATGCTCATTTTAAGTCTTGAGGGCTATCTTGACCATGATGAGTCCTTGATAGAGATGAGAATAGACCATACTATTGTTAGGGATTTATGACCTAACTTATATCAAGTCAGATAGACCAAGCTTTAATTTTTTTATAGATAAATTAAGCCTAGACTTTTATGAAAGTATATTTGATTAAAAAAATCAAACTTTAGGTCTTTCAAAAAGTATTTTAGAACTAACAGTTTAACCTATTTGAGTTGGTATAAATTAAATTTTTTTTTGTTAGTATTTTTATTATATAAAAATTATTATAATGTATTAAAATCATATATTTGTTTACATTTTAAAAATACTATGAATGTTGACCAACATATAGAGTCAAACATATAATTTTATTAAGAGATAAATTTATGTTTTATTTAAAGGACTTATTACAAAATAGGTTTTTTTTATATTTTTAACTAAGCTATC
This sequence comes from Glycine latifolia, assembly GCA_013407115.1. Classification (NCBI taxonomy): domain Eukaryota; kingdom Viridiplantae; phylum Streptophyta; class Magnoliopsida; order Fabales; family Fabaceae; genus Glycine; species Glycine latifolia. The sequence goes on along the minus strand of CM023958.1, from coordinate 14,643,106 downwards.
TTTAAGACAATAAACTTATATTATATAAATGGGTTAGAGTTGATTTTTATAAAACTTAGTTTGTTTATTTCCACTCTTGTCTTGTGCTTTGAGTAACAAAAATTTTGATTTTTATAGATTATAATTTGGTTCACATAGTTTTTCTCAATGATCTATGAGTCTATTGTCTCATGCCAAAAATAGTTAGATTTATATATAAGTTTTAATATAAAATATTCCTTTAAATAGGTTAATAGGTAAAGTTAAGGTTTTAAATAAATCAGATCAAACCTAAAAGTAAAGCCTATGACAAATAATATGCTAGATTCAGGCCTTGAGTTTATTAAATAGACTAGTCTATTTATGTAAAACCTTGTTTGACCTAATTTATTTCTATCTCTAACTTTTGAGATCCAATTCAGCTAAATTTTTATATAACAAAAATAGATGAGAGAAAATGATAATGGTACAAAATTAACCTTATTATCATCAATTTATTTATAAATTTTGTTCATTATTAATATTATAAAAAATATAAGTAGCGAATAATAATTATTGTTACGTTGAGAAGTTAATATAATAATTATTTAGGAACTTAATTTTTCTTTTTACATGGGACAAAAGAAGTATATAATATAATCCTAGGATTATGTGGTCCCAATCAATCTTCATATAACATATTATTAAATTTTCTTTGTGTAAATTAAAAAATATAGTTATATTATATATCACTAAAATTTAATCAGAATCATACAGTCGCAGATCATGGAATAATTTTTCAGATTCCAGACCTCGTTCACGGGCATGTATTCTTTTCCAAACACCAGCACTTTAGTAGATGTCAATTATGGTGATGCAGGTGATGAAAGTACACTTTAAGTTGCTGGTGCTATAGATACTGTTTATGCAACCTGAAACGAAAAATCAATTCCCATTATAATGGAGGCAAGAGAATTAGCTGGATCCGAAGAGTCCTCTCTTTTGAAAGAGCCTTTTCATAAAATTTGTCAGTACTTAGCTGAATAGGGATATCATGCAGGTAAATGATTGAATTGGATAGGTAGTGTTGATTGATTTTGATAAAGTTTTTTTTAGTTGAATTCTACAAATAATTCATTTCCACATCCTCATGGACATGCCATGGAACCGTGGGAATGGGAAGTTAAGTGATCACTTTATTCCCCCACTTTATTCAAGTATAAAGAGGTTCCTATACATTTGAAGAATGAGGCAAAGGAAAGGATACATCAAAGATTGACACATCAAGCATAAAAGGGTGAATAATTTCAATATATAAAAAAGGTGAATAATCAATCTATCCTCTACAACACCAGTTGTTTTTGTAAAATCTATTCTATTAAGTATTGTTGTCAACCGTACTAAATGAAACAGACAACATAAACAAAAATTCTTTTTAATTTTGCGTAACTAACTTTTTTTTGCTATTATTTAATCATATACTGGTAAACTCAGTTGAAAAAAAAATTTCACTATTGCATTATCTAAATCTATAATAGCAAATAAAAAATGATTTTTTTTAAAATTTTTCCCTAACTAATTGTTTTTGCTATTATTTAATCATATACTGATAAACTCAGATGAAAATTTAAATATGTATTGCTAAATTTTTACAAGAATTTTCACTATTGCATTATCTAAATCTATAATAGCAAAAAAAGTTCATAATTTTTTCACTATTGCTTAATTAGTATTATATGTAATTTTTCAATAGAAGGTGAATTATTTTATTGAAATAAAATGTTTATGAATAAAACTATATGAAACAACTAAAACGTAGTAAAGTTTTATTGTTTGATATTAATTAAACTGAAAGGCGTTTTTCAGACATACACAATTTTCTAACCATCATAGTCTACGAATTGACTTGTTTACATTTGTATTTTGCAACATTTTTTTAAAAAATTGTTTAGAATATATTATGTCATTTTATCAATTCTACTAATTTTTTCATTAAAATTTATTTTAGCTTAAATAATCTCATGATCCCTTTAAAGTAGTTTTTTTTAGTTCTCTACGAAATTTTTGTTTGATTTTAGTTTTTATAATTTATTTATTTTATTTTAATCTTTGCTGTCAAATAATAATGTTAGCTAATGATGTAACACAAGGTTGACCCTGAGCATATTTAAGGGGTGTGACCGTTAAGGGTACATAACTAAAAGGGACCCAAAAATTTTAAAAAAGATTTATTAATTTTTTTCTATACTATTTTCATTAATAAGTTGAAATTGGTTTATCGTTTCATGTCTCTTTTTTATTCAAATTAAAATGTCATGTAAGTAAAAATTAAAAAAATTAATTTTTCTCTAATATGTTATAATCATAAATTCATGTTACGTTAATTTTAAGTAATTAAGTGTGAGAAATTAACATGTAATCAACCTATTATAATAACTTAAGTATTTTGTTTTTAACAAGATAAGAAACACGTGCAATAACTCAAATTATAAAAATAATAATTAAAAGTTAGTATATTAACAAAGAACAAAAATATATGATGCCAAGAAATCGAATAGAAAAGAGAAATCACTACTAGAAAATACGTTTTTAACATCGATTATTTTGGCCTTTCCACATCAGTTTTTATTCGATGTTAAAATCGTCGACGTTAAAAGTATGAATGTTAACATCAATTTTCAAAAATCGATGTTAACAAAAATATACAACATCGATTTTTCTAAAAAAATCGATGTCAGAAAATAAGAAATAAAAGAAAAAGAATGTTAAAATATGATAATTCAACATCGGTTTTTAGTAAAAATCGATGTTTTTTTTTAATATGCTGTCTGTTTTATTAATTTAACCCAATTTTAACATGCAGATTTTAAAAACAGACCTAGGCAGTTTCAAATTTTAGTATAAATTAACATCATATGAGAATAATAAGTAGATTTAATAGTGTCAATGTACGTAAAATGATTATAATTTTAAACTATACAATTGTTTTATTAAAAATTCCCCTAATAAGCTAATGTTTCATTCCTAACTCTAAGATAAAATGTAGCCCACTGAAGTCGGATTGCCTTCAATCTCTCTGGCTCTAGTGGTCTCTAATCAGCAAAATACTGCATCACATAATAAAACATAATTTAATAAGTATAAATAAAAACGATTATAACAAAATACAAATAGTTTTGAATTAGACAATTACCATGTCCCAGTTATCCCTGAAGCCTCCTTGTACTATCATCGACATCCAATGCATGACATAATAGCCACACTTAGTGCTTCCTTTTTGCTTATTACACTAAATTCAATAACACAGTCAAATTTAAACGAAAATTAGTGTAAATAGTAATAAAAGTTATTTTGAAGACATAAACCATTATTTAAATGACTTACTTTAACCGTAATCCATTTACTAGTAGCCTTTGATTTATTTTCCTGAGCATCATGGACTCCCTTCAAAGCAATGCTTAGAGAAACATGGAGGCATATTATACAATTAACATATTCATGTCTTAGAAATAATAAAGTAAATGTGTTACAAATCACAACCTACTTGTTAATAATCCCTTTCAGGTAGTTATCAGGCTTATTGTGCAGCGAACATAACTACACGACAACATTGTCCTTAGGACATATAACGACCAGTTGCCAATGTGCACTGCATTGGAGAACATTAAGTTATTATACTTTATACATTATTTTGAGTCAATTGTACAATTTTACTCACCCATTGAAGTACGCTGCAAGGTAGACATGTTTTTGTGAACTCTGCAACCATTTCTTAAGATAGTCTTTTGATTCAAATTGCGATTACCTAGATCTCTATATGGACTGTGGCTTAATGAATCCATAGACAAAGGCAATATTCAATTGCAGACATAATTCATTCATATGCCTATTGTTTTGAAAATAAAGTCAATTATGCATGAATATAAAACAATTAGTCATGTAATGGTAGACAATGTAAAGTGACTTACAGAATCCACAACTGTAAAATGGAGATGTTCAAACATTGACCACCGTGGATTATTTCAGAAATATCCTCACCCTTTATGTACAACGGGAAGTCATTGTTATACACCCCGAACAAAGTATGGTCCCACAACACCTGCATGGGTTGGAGGAAAAGCTGGGGGATGGTCAATACGATGTGGTACAGGGGATCCTCAACAGGTTCCGGCTTATGTACAGGTTTCGCCGGTCCTTGAGGTCCCTGTATATCCTACAAAGTTAACAAACATAAGTCAATGACCGTTTTCACTTTAAATGACGCTGACAGTTTTTAAATGATAATAAACACACATAAAATGAAATACCTTGTTCAAAATAGGTTGTACAAGATGTGTCAGCCAAGCAAGGAAGATGTTAAGGGCCTGCCCCACTAACTGAACCTTTTCAGTGGGTACAGGGATGCGAACATCAACATCTCAAACTTCTTCAACACCCACCTTGACCTGATCATTGGCCAGGTGCACGGTTGTCGATCCCTCATAAACTCTTCCAAGGGCAACCAGGTGGAGATGATTGTCATCGACATACAACCCACGCCTGTCAGATGCACCCATGTCTGGGTCCTGCCCCGAGGGATCGACACAGCTTCCCTTCGTACTGACATGGGCACCATAAGGACAAACTTGAACCTCTAGAGGCAGCATGAAACCCTGAGACTGCATCTGAGACTGCATCTGGAACTGCATCTGGCTGAAGGACATCATGAGTTGCTGCATCACTTTTTCAGTGATCGAATGCTCCAGCTCATCCCTGATGTTCTATTTTAGTTGGTCCAAATCTTCAAGGTTCATGGACTTAGACATGCCAAAGGTTGATGAAGTCGGTCCAAAGTATTGTTTGATGGTCACATCGACTCCAGCAGCATGAACACGACCTGGGTGCTTTAGCCGTCCAATGGCAGCAGTCAGTACATCCTAACGTCCACAGGCGATAAAGCTACCCTGATTCGATTGCTCTTCTAGGGTATCCTGAAATCAACATAATGTATTACATGAGTTTTGTAATTTGTTGTTTTTCTAATTAATGAACAATGAAACCATCATTTGACTTACAATCCTCTCTGCAATCTCCTATGCCGCCTCAGATGTCATGTGTCCTGTTTTCTTTGTGCGAGCCAGCTTCCACTTCACGTGCCATCTAACAGGAGATGGAGGATGAACGATTGTCTTGGTGCTCTCCGCTTGGCCTGCATACCCTAATTTTTTCTTTTGTTTCTCCTTCATCAATTTCTATTCTAATAAATCATAACCCCCGTGAGACAACACGTGAGGGGCAATGTTTAGCTTCTAGATGGCCTGTGCCTTCTTTCTAACATCTTGTAAGAATTACATAGATAGTTGTCAACAAAATATGGTTAAAAATACTGCATAATTGTCAAATTCTAAAACAATGCAAGTCAACTAACCTCCCAGGAGGCAGCTCTGTGACTCTCACAGAATTGGTGCCACTTTTCTTTGCTGATTCCATATTCTTTACAAACGGTGTTGTCGTCCTCGCCTTTCCCTTGTGCCAGAGCCCACTTAGAGGTCAAATCAGACTTGAACGACCTCCATTGCTCTCCTACGATCTAAAAAATTTTCTTCTTCGTCCATTGGTCTGACGCTTCAGGTATATAAATTCATCCTGCGATACAAAAAACAATTTTAACAGTTACAATAACATTTAAACTGTCTTAATACAAACAATTACAGAAACATTGGACACTTAATTGTAATACCTGAATATCCTCCCAAATCAACTTTTTTTGAGCTACAGGAACTTCCTTCCAATTACCAATGGTGACATCTACCTTGACTTGAGCCACGATCCCCGGATACGTCCTCAATTTCTTCTTATGCGGGCCATCAGCCTTCCCAGTGGCAGGATTCACATGAACCACTGGTCTGTCAACACCGATGGGTCTGGTAGACAATGACCTCAGTCGTGTTGCTTTCCTAGTCTTCTTTGCCGTAGACGGTAAAGGTGCTGACCGAGGAGGAGGAGGGGAGCTCGGTGGTGTAGTCATGTTCCTGTAGAAGATAAAATTAAATAAAGTTAAAAGTCAAAAGTCCAGTAAGTTATGAAATTGTAAAGCTGGACACAACTAAATATAAAATAAACATTACATTAAATGATATTAATTAATTCTCCTTCATCATGATCATTACGATTTGCATGAATGTCGTCAATTTCTTCTTCTCTGTTGATGCTAGGCATTTGTGTTGAGTAATGAGTCAGACTAGTATCAAGGGTTCAGTCATCATCGTCAAGATTAAGACCAATGGTTTTTTCATGTAGTACAAGTGACCACCTTTCATCACAAGGATGTTGAACATAAAACATTTGTTTAGCTTGTTCTGCCATGATGAAAGGTTCATTTTGATAAGCTACCTTCTTAAGATCTACCAAAGTAAATCCCAAATCGTCGGTTCACACATCGTTATTGCTATCAACCCACTTACACTTGAAAACACACACAGTGAATTTAACATAATTAAGCTCCTAGATGTCATCAATGACTCCAAAGTAAGGCATGGATGCCAAACAGGGATTGTGGTCATGCATAGTAGCAAAGTGTTGCGGTTCAGCCTTAAAAGTAACCCCACTATTTTGCATTGTGCTCTTGTCATCTTGTTGTTTGGTGTAGAACGAGTACTTGCTGATATCGTATCCCTACCAACTTCTAACATTTCTTTTAGCATATGCTAACTTCCTCATTGTTTCAGAGGAACATTCATCACTAAATATTGTATCTATAAACCAATTCAGGAAAGTCTTGGTATGCTCTTTCAAAAACCTATTCTTTGTCATTTTTGGATTACTTTCCTTGACTAAGGCTTCGTGACGAACTATGTATGACAAGACTTCATTACTGTTATTCAGTACATACAAATGAGCTTGTTGCAATTCCTCAAAACCAGGAGTTATAACATGCAACCCTCGTGTACGCTTATCTCTCACTCTATCGTCATGTCGATACTCGGGAGGCCCAGCAGGTTTTTCCTTTTCAATGTACTCTGAACAAAATTCAATTGCTTCTTCTGCAATATACCTTTCAACTATGGATGACTCAGGACAATGTAGATTCTTTGTATACCCTTTCAAGATCTTCATGTATTGCTTGACCAGGTACATCCACCGTAAATAAACGGGACCCCTTTAATTTCCCTGACTAGATGAACAAGCAAGTGAACCATTATGTCGAAAAATGAAGGAGAAAAATACATCTCTAACTGACACAAGATTATTGCAGCCTCTTCTTCCAAGTCATCTAATTGTACTGGGTCCATGACTTTGCTACAAATGGCATTGAAGAAAAAGCATAGGCGAGTTAAAGCATGCCTCCCTTTGTTAGGCAAAATGTCTCAAATCGTCATGGCTAATAGTTGTTGCATTAACATGTGACAATCATGAGACTTTAAGCCAAGTAGTTTCAGATCTTTGAACTGCACAAGGATCTTAATATTTGAAGAGTATCCCTGTGGCACTTTGACACGACGTAGACACTGACAGGAACTTATCTTGTCCTTTCTTGACAAAGTGTGACATGCTTGAGGCAAGTATATTTTCTTACCATCAGACCTAGGATGTAACTGCTCACATATACCCATCTCAGCAAGATCTTGACGAGTGTTCAAACCATCATTTGTCTTGCCTTGAATTTTAAGAAGTGTGCCGATGACACTATCACACACATTTTTCTCCACATGCATAACATCGATACAATGTCTGACATCTAGATTAGAACAGTATGGAAGATCAAACAATATCAACCTCTTCTTCTATATGCAAGTATTACCTTTCAGCTTCTTTTGGGTCTTTCCAAATATAGTATGGATGTCCTCAACCCGCTCAAGAACCTGCATGCTCTTGCTTCCATTATTAAATGCTTTTTCAATCGATATGGTCTGAGAAAACGTCGATGGCGAGTGTAAACTATTTTTCTTTCATGTTTAAGCTGTACATAACTCATGTCTTGTTCAAAGATAGGGTATGCACGATGGCCCTTAACACTATATCCACTCATTCCCGTACTCTGGAAAATCATTAATGGTACAAAATAGCATTGCACGCAACTTGAATGTCTCCTTTTGATACCCATCAAACACGACAACCCCCTCATCCCACAAGTTTGTCAAGTCTTCAATCAAGGGACTGAGATAAAAATCAATGTCATTTCCTGGCTGTCTTGGGCCCGATATCATCATAGACAACATCATGTATTTTCGCTTCATGCACAACTAAGGAGGCAAGTTGTAAATGACTAGCAAAACAGGCCATGAACTATGCTAAGTACTTAAACTGCCATAGGACAGACATGAATTTTCTGATACTCCATACCCATCGGACACAATATCTTCTTCACCTGATAGTAACTTCTTGGCAATATGTTTTCATCTGGAAGCATCTCTTGAGCTACCTGAAGCAGTGAACTGAAGCTTTTGTCACTCCACCCATATCTGGCCTTGACATTAACCAGATTTAACACTGCTGACAACAATGTCACACGCCGGATACAACGGCTTCTTCAAATCACTTTCCAATGTATCATACATAGGGGCATTTGCTTGCTGAAAAGACTCATGTCCCAGATCACGAATCATATCCTCTAATCGATCTCCGATGTCTACATCAAGCGATTCAGTTTGCGACCCCCTCTGTATGTCTGTCAATTCACCATGCCATATCCATGTGGTATAATTCTTCTTAATCCCATCACACAGAAGATGTTCCCGTATGTCGTCTAGTGTTTGGCGTCTCCCATTCAAACAATTTATAGAAGGACATAAATATTTTCCATCCTCATCTGGTCGATTTCTTTCAGATGCAAATTGCAAGAAATTTTCAACGCCTTCCTCATACTCAGTGCTAATGCGACTTGCATTCATCCAACTTTGATCCATCTAATTAATAATTCTATGATAGTAACAAAGTTATTCCATGCATGAAAACCTCACTTTTTTCATTCAAGGTGTGGCCCTATCCCATTCAGGAAGACATTTTTTTATAGTATATTCATATGTATAGGTTGAGTTTCTTTACTAAAATTTGACAAAATTTTGGCAACATTTCGCTTTGATTAATCCAAACTTTCCAGAAGAATCACTGTAATGAATCTCAAACGAGAAACCAAGGTTCACTCATAATGAACATTAACTGTATAGAAATAGCAAGATGCATTAATGACATACAAAAAGTTATAAAAGCAGTCATAAGACAAATTGTACAATAAAAATATGAAAGACTTTCGTACCTGTGATGATGATCTATGTGAAATCTCCAACAATAAATGTCGTGATGACGAGGCAAAGGGGAAAAGGGAAAAGTGCCTACAACCTACCATGAACATAGAACATTAGACCATATACCTTATATAGTCAAATGACACAAGATTCACTTATATAACAAAACTAACGGTGCAGACGTGATGCATTATTCTTCTTTTTAAGAACACCTCATATTTAAGAATTATCCAGAGGCATACACATATACTGCTTTACTTAAAAAACAAAACACATACACTTTACAGGTGGTTCCCTCTAGAGAGTACTTGTGTTTACGATAGAAAATTTTAGTCTTCAAATCATAGGCTTCGTTGGAATTGGAATCACATTCTCATCGTAGAACTCTTTTCAATCACAATAACTCTTTCATTAGTTGAATAGGGTTCACTCATTAGTGAATGTTTCAAAGTGAAGGGTATTGTGTGATTTGTATCATCATTAAATACAGATCACATGGGGGATCAAAAGTGAAGGTTAGGTACTCTACCCAAAGACAAGACATGGCTCCTTCACATAATTTTCTATGTTGACTTCTGCCAAGTTGGTTTGAGTGAGATTTGACTAGACACTTGAGCTATAGACATTCAAAATGTTGACACATAATTGGCAGAATTTGGCAGGCTCACAACATATGGCTTGGCTTAGTCCTAATTTCCTAATCATCACATTCCCTTCTCGTTGTGGCCCATTAACTCATACCATTACATGTTAAGACTTGACACAAAATGTTAAATGGCTTGCCTTGTTTCTGTTTGTAGCCTGAGATTCCAAATCCACTATCTCGCTTTTGCATTGGCAGGATGGGAAGGCACAACACATGATGCTTGTGTATTTGAAAATGCTCTAACAACTTCCACCATGAACTTTCCACATCCACCTTTAGGTATATTTCTCTTAACTACAATTAATTTATAGGTAAATATTATTTGATAACATTTTTGTTATCTTTTAGGTAAATATTATTTGATAGGTGTTGGTTATCTAATAGTAATTGGATATATTGGCCCATATAAATGCGAACGCTACCACCTTCCAGATTTTAGGTATTCTTCAACATCTGAAAATTACAATATAGTTTTTAATTATTAGCATTTAAGTTAAAGATCCACAATAGAAAGGACTTTTGGGGTTTGGAAAAATAGGTTTACAATTTTACGCAACATGCCCAAATACAAATTTGAAATGCAAGTTCAAATGGTTATTGCAACAATGGCTATTCATAACTTTATTAGAAGGAGTTATGCAATTGACTTTCAATTCAAGCTTTATGAAGATGAAGACAAAGTTGATGATCATGTTGATAATCATGCTAATGAGGATCCACACAAGACTGCAAATGTGTTCTCTTCAAGGCAAATGGATATTATTTGAGACTCAATCAGAGATCAAATTATTGAACATCTACAACCTAATTAGTTATGCACTTCATGTTTTTAAAATGGTATTAGTTTATATTTCATATTTTTTTATTGTTATGAATTTAAATTTGGAACATTTAAAACACAATTATTTTAATTTGAATAAAATATTATTTGAATATTAGTGTTGTTTGAATTATATTATTTATTCATGAAATTTAAATAATGTACTTTTCAAATTTTTACTGATTTATTAATGTTTTTAACAATATATTACTACTTCATATTTAATAATAAGGCATTAATGAATTTCATACCCTTTTTAGTAATTATACATCTAAAAGTACTTTTCATTATTTTTATCAAACAACTTTTATTTCACCAAACATTTAAACATAAAAGTATCCTAACATAAATCCAGTTATATAAACTATTTTTTTTCAAACTTAAGTTTCAAATATACTTTTAATTTAATCCAAACACACACAAAATAATTGTTTTTGCTACAAAGTTACGTTGGGCACGAACATAGGTAGGATAAGTAATTTTGAGGATACCCAAACATCTATGCAAACTGAGTTTAGTGTTTTAAAAGCATGCTTGAGGTATGTCACCGAAAAACCAAACATACTCTTAATTGCCAGGAGGGAATCAACTGATGTTAGTTGACAAGACGACTATATCTCATTAAACTTTCAATCAAAACCTTGTCTGGTGGCACTACGAATCTATGGTATTGTTTTCCAATCTAACTTTGATCAAGAAGAGAGAAAGATGAAGTGCACGATCACAAAGAGCCAATGCTTGTCTTCAAATCTTCAATTCCTGCAATCCTCATTAACCATTATCTTTAATTTTTCGGTGTCCATTCTAGCAGACATGACCTTACTTCGAGAGCCCTATATTTATATTCTCCACCGTTTGATTTGTGTATCTTCCATTAGCACAAGGATTTTCATCCCTTTGCTTGGAACTCTAATCCACAACGTGACACGAAATTGTAGGAATTTTGCTGCTATTGGCATGAAATTGCTTCCAGTAACAAATGTGTTTAGTTCTCCATGGTTAATTATTAAGAAAGTTTAATGAGATATGGAAAAATCTTATCAAGTGATATATTATTTAGTATTTTAAATTTTTTAAGTGAATCAATTTAAGTCTTTAGATTATTTTAATTGAGTGGCTGAAATTTGGTGTAAATCTTGGTGTAAACAGATAATGACCCCCCTACCCACCCACACCCCCCCCCACACACACACATAACGATAAAAAATAGTGAAGTTTATAAAATAAACATAGTATCCTTTCAAACCCAAATGAAGAAATACATGTTACAGAATATAGTTACCCAAAAACAGAAAATAATAAAATCATAAATCTATTAGAACAATCAATATTAGATGAACATATAAAACAAAGATATAGTTTCATACACTTAGGATTGATACAAGTAGTTGCAAAACCTAATTATAGATTAGGATTAAATAGCCTAATATTAATGTTATTAAGAGATATAAGACTTAAGAAGTTTAATGATTCCAGAATAGCAATACTAGAGTCTAATCTTCATGATGGCCCAACCATTTTTAATTGTTTTCCTAACACTACTAGAAAGCACATTCCACGTCGGTTGTTTAACACATTTCACAACGGTTCAAAAACCCCCTTTGAAGCCACTGTCGTGGAAAGTTTGGACTTTCCATGATGGTTTTCAAAACAGTCTTAGAATCTCAATTTCTACATCGGTTCTCCCTGAAACCATTTTAGAATGTTTTTTTAAATAAAATTAAAACTATTAAAATTCTAAGACGATTTTTAGGAAAACTGTCTTAGATAGTAGACATTCCAAGACTGTACTTTTAAAAACCATCTTAGAACATCTTTTTTTAAAAATAAATAATTAAATTGAAGATTGTAAAACTGTTTTCCGAAAAAACGTCTTGGAAAGTAGATTTTCTAAGACCATTTTTCTAAGAACTGTCTTAGAACGTCTTTTTATTTAAAAAATTAAAAATTGCCAACACGTCAATTAATTATTACATTATTTTACATAGTTATCTATTATATTAATATTTACAAGGTTGTTACTTGGAAACTTTTGCCAGGTGTCAACTTCTTAAAAATCCTATTTAAAAAAAGTTTATATTTATTTCCTAAAATAGAAAGTTAGAACCAGAAAAAATATAATTCTTAAAGTTTTAACTATTAGAATAAAAAATTACTCATATATAATAAATGTAAATCCTGATTTAATGTGTTCGTACAGTACCAATGCCTTTTAAATTTGAATGGAATTGTTTTTAGATTTCCCAAATGTTGACCCATTTCAAAAATTAGAATCCATTTGAAATTTTACATTCAACAATTAAAAATGACATATTATTGGCTAAGAATTATATTTTTGGTGTTCTCCCACAACCCCTCGCTATCAAGGACTGCATGTGTTCTCCCCCTCTGTACGACGCTCATATTCGGAACAAAATAAGGAGTAATTCCTTCTTTATACGATTGCATCATGTTCTCCCCCTCCATACGAATTCTTTCCAATCATTGCACATTGTTTTTTCCTCCCCCAACCCTGCGCCCAAGTTTCGAGCATCAATGGAGTAATTTCTATCCTGAGTTGGCGTTTGCTCAGCCTTCAAGGTAACAAACCTGCAATTTGTATATGATACTATATGGTAGTTATGCAATTGGAAATAGATATGAAAATTAATGAGTAGTAAATATATCATACAAATATGAAACATTACAATTTGTATTTAAAATTTGACATTATTCTTCTAATTTTCATGGCCTGGGATATGCATATTCCAACCTGTAATTTTAAAAGATAGTTAACAATAAATAGTATTAGTGATAATGATTGAAAGTATAATGTTTAAGTGTTTAAGAATTTTAATTTGAAAAAAATCTATCATAATTTTAAAAAAGCAATGTCAGCAATGGAACATTAGTACCTTAATTTAGGATCTTTTGATACACTTCTTGGTAAACAACATTTTTTGTTGTATTGCTTGGGTTACCATTTTCATCTAAAATCAAAATCTTTAATCCTTCTCTAGATGTTACTCTTGATACTGCAACATAAAGTTGTCCGTGAGTAAAAATAGGCTTGGGCAAAAACAATCCAATGTAAGAAAGAGATTGTCCTTGACTCTTATTAATAGTCATAGCAAAGCATAGGCTGATTGGAAATTGTCTTCTTTGAAATTTCAATGGTGTACTGGATCATACGGTATTAAGTTCATCCTTGGAATGTAAACTTTCTCTCTGGTATGATTGCCTGTAACAACAATTGCTCCTATGACATTGCTACCAAGATGTTGAACTATCAATCTTGTTTTGTTGCACAATCCAAAAGATTGGTCTATATTTCTCATAAGCATTATTGGAACGCCTTTTTCAAAACTAATTTGTGGTTTGGAATTCCAGAACACTTGATTTCGTTTAAGAGTTCAGCAGTTAACCAATCAGCATCGATCTCAACATCTTCATTCGCAGTGCAGTATGAGTTTGAACTCAAATACTTCTTCTCTTCACCACGAATTTGAGTAAGAATAAATTCATTAACCATCTCAACTATTTTAAGAGTTGGTGCCAATATAGCTCGATCTTGAAGATATTGAAAGTTTGTCATGTTGTGAAGCAAATTTGGATAAGCAAATTGGACTATTGCACGAAGTGGTTCTTCTGTTTGCGAGATGAGAAGGTCTTGTGGTATTTCAACATCTGCCACTCCATCATTATCGAAACCTAAACATCCATCTCCAATGTTGATTATCCATTCTGCGTATTGCTTGAGCTTTTGGTCTACTGAAGAAGAAGAATGTTCTGTTTGCAATCTCATATTCTTAGTAAGTTTGAGTACCTTGCATTGTGACCACAAATTTGATGAGTTCACTGTGGCAAGAACAATGTCTTCTCTACTTGCTCTTGGAATAACGGGAAAAATTTGTCGAAAATCTCCTCCTAGAACTATTGTTTTTCATCCAAAAGGTAAATTTGCAGCATTTGGATTCTTGAACCTCATGATGTCTTTAAGAGTTTGATCAAAAGCCTCAAAAGCAAGCTTGCTCAACATGCATGCTTCATCCCAAATGATTAGACTTATTTCTTGCAAAAGTTTTGCTTTGAAACTGCCCTGTTTGATGTTGCACGTTGTTAGATTATCAAGATTCAAAGGAATTGAGAACCTTGAATTAGCCGTTCTGCCTCCTGGTAAAAGAAGTGAAGCAATATTGCTAGATGCATTATTTAGAACAATCTTTCCTTTTGCACGAATTGCTGCTGATAGTGCTTTCCAAACGAATGTCTTCCTAGTTCCACCATATCCATAAACAAAATAGAACCCACCTTGTTTGCTTCTTATAGAATTCATAATTTCATTGAAAATTAACTGCTGGTCGTCATTCATAGAAGATGAGTACCTATTAAGTTCAGTAATCATTTCATCTCTGTTGTAATTCAACTTATCAACTAACAGAGGATTTTCAAATTCATTGGTTGGGAATTGATGAGGGAAAGGCATACTATGGTATTCTTTGAGAGACTTTCCATTTGCCTGAAGAAGTTTCTGTATTTCTATTAAGCATAAGTTCTTCAAATTTGAACTTGGAATTGTAAGATCTATAACCATAATTAAAAAATATAAAACAATTAAAATTTTGTAATTATGTAACGCATGTTTAAGTAAGACATGTTTAGTAGATGAAAGTATACATACTTGGATTGTTCAATAATATTCTTCGTTCATGTTGTATTCCATCAGATAAAACTTCCTATGTTTGATCCCAAACATAGTTTGGCCTACTCATTGTGTTTGACACAAGTAAAGTAACAAATAACTTCCTTAATGAATTGCCTGAAGACAATTGTGCAGCCTCTTTGATACCATCAATCAATTCTTTATCATCTGCTAACAATCCTAAAGTCTGACATGCTTCTTCAAATGTGTTGTATGTCAAGTTGTTAACAGTCCTTAAACTTTCATGGCTTGTACATCCTTTCTGAATTGTCAACAATAGTCTCATGTAGTATAGCTCACCTGTCCCTAGAGGAACATATTGCAGCCTTCCAATTGACTGACCTTGCTTTCTAGGAAACAACTCATGCTTTTCTCTATTCTAAACAAAACTGGAAGCAAACTGTGCATATGTTAAGTCCTTTCCGTCCTCATATTGCTTGTTAGCTTCCATCCAAGCTTGAAAGATTGTGTTTTTGTCCTTGTTTCGGTTGACAAAATCATTTATTCTTTCATGATCTTTGAAGATGACAAATTGATGATTAGGAAGATGAAAACTTAATTTTTTGTATAGCAGGCCATTTTTGATGTATATCAAATGCAAGAATCCTCCAAACAGCTTCACATGCTGATAAGTAACGGCAATCATAGAATTGCTTGATCACATCAACTATTGGTTGGATGCTTGCATCATTTGTATTTCTTGAGACAATGATAATGACTCTATCAGGTCCTTTGTTGACATACTTGAAGAGATACTTTATTGAATTTGATTTGTTACAATATTCCAAGTTGATGTGAGCCTGATACTTCATCAATAGTTTAGCATTGTACGGAACAACAGATCGATTATCTAATTCAACATCCTTTTTCATTGTAGTGATTGTTGTTGTTCTTCTTCTATATACAAGATATCCATCTTCATCAAACGAAGTCTGTTCTACAAATTTTTTTGGGTAAAACTTTGAACATTTTCCATCTTTCATGCATGGAGATTGAGGACATGACACACCGCAAGGGTCATGAATCATAAAATTATTAACTGCTTCAAACAATCGAGGATATTTGATTTTGTCCGGCAACTCAGTAGATATAACCTTATCAATTGACTCAACAGTCTGCAATTTGTCTTCTGGATGTAACCACAACAAAATATGTGCGTGAGGCAATCCTTTTTTTTGGAATTCGATTGTATACATTCCTGTGGAAAAAATTAATACCTTTAATATAAATTAGTAAGAAATACTGAATAAGTTTGTAAATAATATTTATGACTCAAGATAATGAATCATATGCTATAACCTTGCCAAAAAAGCAACCCTTTTTGAAGTCATGCATCATTTCATTAAGTTTCATCTAGAAGAACTTGCACGAAATATCTGGATGATCATTTGTTCTAAGGCCTTGTTCATTTACGAATCGTTTAATTTCTGGCCATTGTGGATTGCAAGTGACAGTTATAAATAAATCTGGATAATCGAACCTCTTACATATAGCCATTGTATCTTGACAGTTATCGAACATATATCTCATTCCTCCTGTAAAAGAAGAAGGCAATATAATTCTTTTCCCAGAAGTAGATGGATCTATTTCTCCTCTGGTCACCGCTTCTTGTAATCCATGCATAATGTCTGATCTGATAGTATCTTGGTTCAACCGAATCCATTGAATTCTTTTTGCTTTAATCATTGTGTAAGCATCAACCAAGAATTGTTGAAACAATCTTCTACCTTTCAAGATGTTCCCGTATTATGAATTTCTTTCTTGAATTCTAAAAGCAATAAATTCCCTCAGCGTCACTCTTGCCCTCTTCAAATTTGTATTGGATCTTACAGATTCTCTTATTAGGATTTCTTCTTGGTATCCATCTTCTTCGTAAGGAAATAACAAAGGGTATTGTAGAGGTATAAAAGATGTGAGTCTCATGAATTCTTTGTAAGTCACCGTCGTTCTTTTTAACAATTATGTCTCTCCCATGTTGTGAGCTATCAAAGTCACCAACTATGAGACCAACAACCTCATCAGTTGATGGTAGATTATAAGTCCTTGGATCTTTAGAACGATTCCTAAACAGCCCAAGAGATACATTTGTGCTTTGCTCTGCATTTAGAAAATCTCGAGATCGTCTAAAACTTTGTGCCAACACATTACCTTGGTCAATCATGTTCTTCAAGTCTTCGACCAATGAAGGATCCATACGTGAAGTTGTGTTGTTGGTGCTGAATATAAAATTTAATCAAAACAATAAAGTTACAAATACATTGTAAGTAATATAGTGTTACTAAACATAAATGATTAAATAAGTAAATATTTTAAAAGTTGTGATTAAATAGGAAAAAATTACCTAAACGGATTGATTTTGTTTCTAATCTCATTTTGCGTGTCATGTATATACAATTGAGTGAACTTTGGTCTTTGACCTTCAATAGGAAGCAGCCATCCAATTCTATGAAAGTTCTGACCATTAAGAATAAACTATGGAGGTCTGATACCATTGTTTACAGTTGTGTCAATCTTTCCTCCAATTGATGTGAAAGCAAACATGCTATTGTATTGCCTAATATTTTGAAGAAAGTTAGAGCTCCTTGTATCAATTACATTCATCAAATTCCAAAGGAGTTCAGGTGGTTTATTTAACAAAGGAAGTTTGATCTTTCCTTTTTGACAACAAATTGAGAAGTCTGGGTTATATATCTTCTTTGTTTTTTTTGCTCTTTCTTCATACCAAACTGATGCTCCACAGAAATGACATTGAAATGTGAAGTCTCCAAAATCTAAACATTCTGATAGAAACTGATGTTATTTTGTTGTGTATAACGTTTATGTATTAATTTGCCAAAATTTTCAACAATTTAGAAAAGCATATTGTAATGTATTATATAGTATTAGAAATATGTAAATACCTTCTTGCTTAGCTTGATCAAATAAATCATTTGTTAAAATGGTTGATTCATCGGCATTTTGATTTTGTAGTTTGATCTCTTGAATATGCAAATGAAAAAATTATTGAATAATTTATTGTTTCTTATATTAACAAAATATATGATATGATATAATGAATTGTAAGCATCACATGTTTAAAGTTGTTGTAACTATAAAAATATCTTGTTCTTCATAATTTTGTACTTGACCATCTTCAAATTGCAATTGGAGTTCCGTTATGTATTATCCATTTGATTGCAAAGGAACTGGAAAAGAAGTTTAGTGTAATTGGTTAACAATGATAATTATTTGATGATAAGTGTCAAATGAAATTTTAAATAATAAGGTATAAAGTAAGTCTAAAAATTATACCTTCATTATTAATTGCTGTTTGAATTGTATCCCTGCCATTCTCAATAGATTGATCTGAACCATTCCATGTTAGGGATTGAATGATTAAACTTTTTTGGATGACATGCTTGCCAGATTTGTAGGCAGTTGACAAACGACAATCTAGGTGTGTTTGTTTATATGTATGAGGAGTGCTTGTATGTTGTGAATCACTTGATTGGAAAGGAACTGAAAAATAATTTTGTTTTTACAAATTGGTTTTCATATGTATATATGTAGTTAAAGTTTATGAAAGCAAATGTGAAATATTTACCATTAGTCTTATCTGATAGAGTCGTTCGATTGTAGAGAAATGAAGTAGAAGTTGAAGGAGAAGACAACTCTGACATAGGTTTTCCATCTGTTGAGAATTGCCATTAGAGTAACATACTTAATTTAATTGTATACAATTTTTTTTTTTTTAAAAAAAAGGAGGATAGGCAACGATACATTATTTAGAATATTCATACCTTGAATTGAAGGTGTAGGCATGTACAGAGTGAACATTAGTCGTTGTGGCTGTCTTTGGGAATACTCTTTTTCATGTATGTTTTTTTTATGGTTGCCATCTACAACAATAAAATTTGTACAATAATTCTCAGTATATGCGTAATTTACAATCGAGTTATGAATTAGACTGAAATTTAATAATAATGTTAAATATTGAAAGGTATTAATTAATTTTGACTTCGACAATGATAAAAATAAATTTATTAGTGCAGATATGAAGTTAATTTATTTTGGACTTTGTTGGATTAGTACATGAATTCAGTACAAAGAAAGTTAGAAAATCATTCTAGTTTGACCAAAGACATCTTTTTACCATTTGTTACATCTGATAGTGGCATTTTGTTGCACTGTAATGAAGCATCAGTTGATGAAGTTGGTTTTGGACTGCACTTGTTTTTGTCTAGACAGATATTAGACATGAATAGGATCAGTAATTAAATATTTAATATCATGTTAATGAATAAATAAAAATAAAATGTAATCATAAATTGTATAAACTTGCCTTACCTTGTATTAAACGTGTAGTCACATATGAAGTGAATATTCTTCCTCGCTTGTTACTTTGGGAACAATAATCTCCATTTTGAGTGTGGAGTTCGTTCTCATCTAGTAACAAAATTTATGTGTAAAATTTTGTTGATGACTCCAAATTCAATTATTGATTTATATAATAACATATTAATGTAAATTTACGAATTTCCAAAATAACAAAAATCAGACTTCATTACTTACTATTTTTTTTGGTTCAGTTATGGTAAATAGTAATAATGTCCAAAAAAACAGTTTATACATGAAATGGATATTGCATTCAATAAAAGTATCGCATTGAAGAAGAAGCCAATTTACATTCATGAAATTGCTTTATAAAGGTAAATAAGTGAATTACATTTTACTTGCAACACTGCTAAATGATTTTCCTCATTTTTTTATTATTTGCTAATCTTCTTTGAAGTCTCGCATGCTTGTAATCGCTGGCAGTATTTGAACCTCTCCTCTCCATGCTATCAACGATGTTGTATGATTCAAAATTGCCCAAATGTGTGGTCTTCTTCGATTGTAACTCATCAAACAATAATTTTGTAGCAGCAAATCATGCAATTGACGTGACTGCTACTACCTTATATTGTGGGTTCCATTATTTGTGTAATGGACGGTTGGAGTATTTGATTGTTGTGCAATATAATAATGAGAAAGACCCATTGATGGAGTCTCTGATGCTGGTCTATGAAATTAAATATTGGAAAATGTGGCAAAGCTAAATAGGTTGGGAGTTGTTTTTGTTTGTTTTTGTCTTTTTGAATTCTGTAAGTTTTTTTGTATAAATTATAAATGCTTTGTTGGTGTGGGTGTCAGCTTTAAATAAACTTTAAAGCATAGGCACATAATCATTAATTACATATACATTAATTAAATACAAAAAACAAAATTGATAAATAACTGGTCATCTTTATATATTGACATATAAATATTTATAGATAAACATATAATCATATTATGTCTCAGATCATACACAGTTCATAGTCCTTTAACTATAAGTAAATTTTAATGTACAAAATCAAAATATTCATACATACTACAACATGATCATCAGAATATGTTGGTTTAATGTACCAATAAGAGAAAAACCTATAAAGTCTTTATCCATGTAATTTCTTTTGCAGTTTATGGCCTTCTTTGAATATAAACTTGTAGTGTGTTTGGGGATGTTATTAGAACTTCAAAGAAAATGATGTCAGTTGCTTTTAGGCTCAAGTCTTTGCAAATTTGAAGCGACCCTCTTGTTAGCCTTGCTTCATTTTTCCTTCTTTCAGCAGAGTACAATCCCACCTTCCATGTCTTTCCCCCATATGTTTGAATAGTGACATGTTTCCTTCTTGAATTAAGGGAAGTTTTCACAAATGAAGTAGGAAGGTTCTGAAACAAATAAAAAACACACATGCTTAAAAGTTGCAAATTTTGAGGAGGTTAAAGAACTTTGAAAGATAACATGATGACAAATTGTGAGGTAAGATTCTATCATTCAGAAAACAACTAACTTACCAATTGATTGTGAGTTGTGTTGTATTTTGATAATTTTATTCTCTGCACTTATGCATCAGGATGTGCAAGATGATTTGGATTCACATCATGGTGAGGCAACAAAGTATTCAAATCTTGATTCCCTTTGTACAAATAATAACAAAAATCAATTCAAAATCATATTTGATTATTTTGTATAAATAATATTTTATTGTTATATATTATTTTTATTTATTACTATTTTATTATTAATTTTATTATTATTATTATGTTTATTATATTTGAAGAATATGTTGAAGATTAAAAAAACCTAATGACTAATTTTAACATTTTTAAAAATAACGATATGTAAATGATATGTATACTATTCAGCATAATATATAACTTGAATGTCATTTTATTTAAAATATGTTTGATATCTTAGAATAATATTGTAGTTGAAGTGTGTATAACTAAACAATTAGACTGCATAATGATCCAAGTCTGCAAGTTGAGAATATTAAGTTGATAAATGTGAATAGATATGTAAATGACATCTATACTATTTAGCATAATATATATCTTGAATGTCAATTTATATTAAGTTGAAACATAACTGATTTGAATAACAACCAAAGCTCAGACTTGTTAAGTTCATAAGAATTACATAAGGTAATAAGTTTAATACTAAGATCCAAAATTCCATGTTCTTAATATTTGAAAATTGACAATCAAAATCGTTGAAGTACAACACATTTTTCAATCCTTTTCTTTTTTGATTGTTTTCAAGTTGGAGGTTGACCGTTCCCCATCGATACAGTTATAGGATTCAGCAGAATCCCTCTTTGCATGAGTTAATCATGGTGTTTCATTGTCAGCTTCTGATCCTTGTGTTCCAATTGCAGTAGAGAATGAATCTAGCAAGTTCTGTGAAATTCAAAGAAAATTAATAAGTCCTAATGCATTGTGTGTTGCCAATATATAGTGTAAGAAGGTAAATGATTTGAATATAAACATATTCCAACCTTAGAAACATTTGATTGAATATGTTTGTTGTCCAGATCCAAAGGTTGCTTATCAAGGGAAATTCCCACACTGATGTCAACCTTTAATTTTTGACACATACCATGCATGAAGTTTATGAGTAGGAAAAAATCATATAGCAATAATCAAAAGGGAAGGAAATAATTGGATAGTAGGAAGGTTCACCTCAGATGTAAAAAACATGGGATTCATTTCTTTAAAATTGGAGATTGTGATTTGATCAGAACAAATTTTTTGAACAATATAACAGGGATCAATGTCGTCGATGGATGTTTGTTTTAATTCAATTTTGAATAGGAAAGACATGTGGACTAAGAAGTCGTCAAAATCAACTGGAAGGCCAATAGGACCTCCCCTCTGTGAATTACAAAAGACAAAAAACACTTTGTTATAACATGCACACTAATTTTAGGCGGGTAAGTCATATTTTGAAAGTTACGTTAAGGCAAATTTTAAATTTAATAAACTTACATGTTGAATGCTTTCTAGCAAGGCAGAGCATGATTTTTTGAGCAAAAGGGAAGCATCAGGATCACAAAGAACAAAGGTAGCACTATCAAACAAATCATTCACTCTGAGCTTAATTCTGTATCTAAATAAGCAGAATTATAAATACATTAGTTTGTACACAAGCATTTGGAGGTTCAACTCAAAATGGTGTTGTAATTGTAAATTACCTTGGAATTACAACAACAACATGGGTCTGGCAATTATCACAAAAATACATTCCAGAAGATGGACTGACTGGGTGGTTCAATTTACATGCAGGAAACCACCAGTCAGGTCCATCATGTATTCCTTGTATTGTAGAAAAGACAATGTAGGATCCCTCCTAATTTTAAAATAAAGTAGACAATATAAATGGTTTTTGAAAATATGCATTCTTGAACACAATGAAAAATTAATTTTTGGTTTAAAATATTTGCAAGTATTAGAACTTACATGTTTGCAATCTTTCAACTACTCAATACTTTTTGCAGGAGTAGACTTAAGGAACTCATCATTTACGGTGTAGTGTTTGGGTGATGGAGCATGACTAATCAAACTATAGCATGGGTCAGCAGAGTCTTTAAACTTAGAGATGATTAACTCATCAAAGCATACCCTTAGAACTTTGTTGTTGGTGCAAAATTGGAATTAAAATTCGGTTTGACCTCAACTTTGAAAAGGAATGATTTATGGATAAGGTGATCTTCAAACTCTTGAGGGTGTCCTGTGAGAATAGGTATCTATTTTGTGTTGAAGACATAAAATGTCCAAACTTTACAGTCAAAGTTCAGAAGAAAAAAAATGAATTCAAACTTGGTAGTATAAGAATGGTAAATGTCGAATACTAAGTTGCAGGTCAAATTAGTAGTATTCTATAGTAAATTGATGTCACATAAAAGGTTAGTAAACAGTGGGCTTTGAAATTTATGAGTAAAGAGTAATATTAGTAATAATGCATATTTTTTTCTGCAAATGTATATAGCATTAACATTGGTATTTTGTAATGAAGACCAAAAAAATCGAAACTTCACAGTCAAAGATAAGAAGATAAAAAAATGAATTCAGTTTTG
Source organism: Glycine latifolia (assembly GCA_013407115.1). Taxonomy (NCBI): domain Eukaryota; kingdom Viridiplantae; phylum Streptophyta; class Magnoliopsida; order Fabales; family Fabaceae; genus Glycine; species Glycine latifolia. The sequence continues at coordinate 14,619,357 of CM023958.1, read as the reverse complement.
GTATTATAACAAAAACTAAACATTGGATGATTAGTTGGAGGCCAAATAAGTAGTATGCAAAACTATTTTGATGTATACGGAAATACTGACTAAAGAGTGGTCTTTCAATTTTATGAGTAAAGAGTATCATTTAGAATAATGCAACAACAAATATGCTATTAAACTTCTGCATCTATATTTGCATTACATATCTACTTTGTAATTAAGACATATAAAGTCGAAACTTTACAGTTCATACTTTGTTTTTCGTTTCTAGCAAGTATGAGCAAGACTTTCTGAATAGAACAACACAATCCCGATCCCAAAGAACAAAAGTAGCATTACTAGTGTCATCAACAACATAAATCTTAATTCGATACCTTGAGAGTTAAGTAATAAAATAAAGTTAGAAATCATAATAATAAAAAACTATTAATATTATTAATAAGATTAATAATGATAAAAATAGTAAAAGTAGTAGTAGTATTAAAATACCGCGGTATTACATTCACCACATGACAGAAACACCATTCACAATAGTACATCCTCGAATCTGGTTTCACTGCTTTGTTGCATTTACATGCTGTGTACCACCAATCAGAACCATCATGGACACTTTCAACAGTAGCATGAACAATGTACAAACCTTCTTAATTATTTTTGAAGACAATATAATAGATGAGAATGACTAATTAATTGAGTAAAGCAATATGTCAATTTAAGAGACCCAGTTACACATACAATGCCAATGAAGAAATGATTGTACAAAGGAAAGTTACTTACATTAACCAAAGTCAGAGTAACAGAACGAAGATGACTACTTATTAGGCGTCCCATCAGTCAGAACATGACAACAAATATCCTTACACAAAGCATAGTGGTTCATTTACCAAATCATTATAGCACAATGAATGAAAAATTTGCCTTTAGTGAGAGATTTTTGTAATACGTAAAGCTTAAACCACTAGGCTTATATACTATGAAGGTAGCAACCAAAATAAATAGGTAGGCATAATATGAGAAACAAAGAGATTGAAAATTTTCATTCAGACAACAAAGACAAACGATGTCAGCGGTATGTAAATAATGTAAGATAAATACTAATATAACATAGTAGTGATAGAATCCAATTAAAAAACAATGATATATTACACTGACACAACAAAACCATAATTTCAATGAGAAAAAAAAAACAATGAAAAACAACCATAACACAAAAGCATGATGGAATAAGTTGTTACTTTAATACAAAATCATTTTATTAGACTTCTTATTTGTCAGAACATGACAACAAATAACTTTACAACAAACATAGTTGTTCATTTACCAAATCATTAGAGCATAATGAATAAAATTATTTTTTAATGTCAGGTTATCATCAAATAATTATCATTGTTAACGAATTACACTAAACTTCTTTTCCAGTTTCTTTGCAATCAAATGGATCATACATAACGGAACTCCAATTGCAATTTGAAGATGGTCAAGTACAAAATTATGAAGAACAAGGTATTTTTATAGTTACAACAACTTTAAACATGTGATGCTTATAATTCATTATATCAGGTCATATATTTTGTTAGTATAAGAAACAATAAATTATTCAATAATTTTTTCATTTGCATATTCAAGAGATCGAACTACAAAATCAAAATGCCGATGAATCAACCATTTTAACAAATGATTTATTTGATCAAGCTAAGCAAGAAGGTATTTACATATTTCTAATACTATATAATACATTACAATATTCTTTTCTAAATTGTTGAAAGTAACCAATCATCAATATAAGGAAAGTAACCAATCATCAAATATAGAAAAAAGAGAAAAAGAAATGATCGGCAATTATATATCTTAAATTAGTGAGAGCATATCAGCATATGCCTCAACCTTTATCACCTCCAGTAAAAAAATAAGATGACTTTTTAAGTTTTTCTTGCCCATAATTTTGGAAACCATTCTAGTCCAACCATAATTTTTTCATACAAAAATAAGGACTATGATAACCAATCCTAAAAGATAATGGGAAACTAGGAACGTACCTAATCCTAAAGGATGATCTAAGATACTTTAAGATCGAGAGGATACAATTTGTATACATTCTAACATGTATAAAAGACAGTGTAAAGATATGGCCATATTTTTATACATTTTACAACTGATAGAATTGCAAATACAAAAATTTCTAAGCAACATGCATAAAAAAAAATTAAACAATAGACACTTTAATGCTATCATTCCTTGTTTCTCTTCTCTATAATAATTTTCAATTTCTAGAAGAAATAAATTACAAATACATAACTCCACCCTTTTCAGAATATCACTTATAGAAGCACCCCTAAAAAGTCATATGCTAATGCAACAATTCCATTAGCCATATCAAACTATTGGAAATAGGAATATATTAATTAGGGGATTGGAGCTACTTTAATCTTATTTTTGAGTGTATACCATAGATTCTAACCATCTCCAGCAGCATCAACCTCCTTCTCGGTCATACCATCAGGTTGTTTAAAATCACAGAGAACCTAAACAAAAACAAAGAGCTTAAGTTACTAGTTTACTAGTCCACAATCAACACATTGAGGGAAAAACCGATGATAGTTGGATGCTTCTAGAATCACCCTTTCAGGTGCCTATAAATTTCAAAACCAAAATTATTTGAGGTCAACATCATGAAAAGACAAAGTTAAAAGGAATAATTTTGATGATAAGGACTTTTGAAAATAATGATATTGGCAAGAGTCTTATTAAAGAAAACAAAATATGGTACCGGTAAATATTAATTCACAAACAATAGAACTTATTTTTGCTTTGTAAGATAGCTACTTTCCTCTCATATAATCTCTTTGCTCTAGGTTAGAATTGGACGTCCTTTTACTTTGGAGAAGTTTGGCAGTATCAAGCTTTCAGTGACCCATAAAAAAGAAATTAAAATTTAGCGGCAGCATGCAAATTACAAGATTATGATTATAGTTTCTTTTTGGTGTTTTATTCATTGACTGGCAGCCTTGTTACTCTTAATATTTCATATTCCTTGTTCTATCTAGATATTTTTTGGGAGTAGAATCTCCCTTGAGTTGTAATTACCCACTAATAAAATCATTTTCTATCAAACAAAAAATGACCACCATAAGCACTACTCACCATGTAAAGGCGGTAACCATCCACAATAGGAGAGTTGATAAGGTATAATCGCCAGGCATCCTATCCAGCGCACGACAGTGGTGGTGGTGTTGTTGTCTTCATTCTCCTTGCTGCTACTGGTGTTGGTTCGGCATGTGAAACAATGCGTATTGGTGATGGTGGTGATGGTGGAAGGGCATGTAGGGTAGCAGTGTGTAATGCTGAGGCAGCAACATGTGTTGCGACATTACCATCATTCTTGTAAGGTATTGCATCGGCAGCCACTGTTGCGGCCTTGTCATCGTCGGTGAATTCCTCGGCGGTGGCGCTTTCTGCTCTGTCATGGGCGAATCAGAGTCATTTGATTGCTGAATCTTAATCAATCAGCGGTGATGACTGATGACCACTCCCTCTGTGTAACACTCTCACTCTTTTTGTTTTTTTTTTTTTTGCTAAAAATGGATTTCAAGGTTTGGAGTGTGAAGGCCAAATAAGGAAAGAGCTAAGAAAAAGGGAGGAGATAGTAGCGAGGTTTCATTTTTCTAGAGAGAGAAACTAAGAAAGTGTGAAATTGTGTGTGTGAGAGAGAGATGTGTGTGGCAAGGAATGGTATAATAATAAGAGAGGATGAAGAATGCTTGGGTTGGCTTTGTAAACACGGTTCTCATTTTTGCCTTTCGATTACTTTCAAATTTAAATGCAAATTTTAAAATTAAAAATATACAAACTTCTAAGATGGTTTTTATGAAATCGTCTTAGAATGTGTGAATAAAAATTAAAAATATACAAACATCTAAGAAGGTTTTGTAAAACCATCTTATAATGATAGCCTTCTAAGACGATTTTTAGAAAATTGTCTTGGAATGATACCCATTCTAAGACCTTTTTTACGAAACCGTCTTAGACTGGCAGTTTCCAAGACGATTTTTGTAAACCTGTGTTTGTTGAAAAATCACATATTTAAGAAATTGCCACCGCCTTATATACGATGACAGTTTTTAAGGAATCATCATCGAAGGTGCGTCGTTAAAAAACCAATTTTTTAGTAGTGTTATTTTTCATGAATATTCACAACGAGAGAATTGCCAAAGAAATAAAATTACATGTTAAAATCCCAGATGAAGTAGTAGAAGAAGAGGCAAGAGCAATAAAAATAATTTATAGGATATATTACAAGGTAACTAAGATAAATTACAATTCTAGAGCTTTAAGATGATCTCCTAAGATTGAAACAGTACTTGTAGAAGCAAATCTAAGAAAATCTTCATTACAAGTACCTAGAAAATTAAAACATGAAGAAGTAATTAGTAAAATTCCATAAGAATGGGTAATGACAAGTGCTTAATATGATAACTAGAGAAACAATTCCTTTCAAGATAGATAAAGAATGGATTTGGAAAGATTTTTGTAAAGAACATAATAAAGAAATTAGAAAATTGTATTTTGAAAAGTATAGTAAGGAAGAAACAAAAAAATTTAGAGAATAGTATTATAAATATTTAGAAGAAATAGAAATCAATATATTATTCTTCGATTGATTTTTACATAGAAATGAAAAACATATACACCCTCTTACAAAGACTAATATAAGATGGAAAACAAAAGATGATAAAATATTAGAATCAAAATACCCACCTCAACAAGGAATAAAATTATAGATAAAAAAAGATTTAGAAATAGATGCAACACCCTTTAAAGATATCAAAGAAGAAGACAAAGATATAGAAAAGAAAGATATTATAAAAATAAATCAACAATTAAATTACTCAAATATAATGTTGAATACCATGTCAACACATCTAACTAGAATAAAAAATCAACAAACCTATGAAGTAAATACTTGAAGAACAAAAGAAATACTAAAATCTATTACTAAACCAATATATAAGCTAATAAATGTACCTCAAAAAGACTTAGATTCAATCAAATTAGGTGATCAGACTGATATTAAGATAGGAGAAACTTAGAAAAATTTTCAATTAATACTTTATAGGAGAACTTAGATATCAATAAACTAAGATATTATCCTAAACTTATAAATTATTATTCTACACCTTCCCCAGCAGATGTTCAGTTTGAGGAAAGAACCGAATTAGTACAAACTTTCTTTACAGGAAATGATATAGCATAATGAAATTTAGATGGTTTAAGTGAACAAGCCATACTAGACTTAACTAGCCAAATGACCATGCTAGCCACTACTTATAAAACTAAAGGAGTATCTGAAAAGAATACGACTATAGCTATAGTATAAGGTTTCACCAGACAATTAAAAGGATGGTGGAATAACCTTTGAATAAAACATGATAGGAATCTCATACTAAATAGTATAAAACCAGAAACTCCAGATTCAGATGCAGTAACAACACTCATATTGTATAATTCAAAATTTTATAGGAGACCCCAATATCTTTAAAGAAAGAGTAGCAAGCCAACTAGCACACCTATACTGTCCAACAATGTTATATTATAGATGGTATAAGGATAATCCAAAGTTACCCTAAGAGATGATGGATTTGCATGGTTTTTGATACAAAAATTTAAAGTAGGATTACCAAAATTATTTGGAGAAAAAGTAAGAATAAGTTTAGAAAGACATTTTTGAAAACCAATATCGTATGATATATTAACATATGGCCAAATACAAAATATTATTATAGAAACTGGTATACAAGTGTGGACTGATTTTAAATTACAAAATAAAATGAGGAAGGGAAACATGACAAATAGGAAAAAGTTAGGAACTTTCTATCCTCAGTATGGTATAGAGGTGCTTAAAGCCCCTAGTGCACAAAATAAGAAAAAACATAAAAAAAACAAAGAATACTTGTTGAAAGTATGGTAAAATGGGACACATTGCCAATAGTTGTAGAGTTCAACAAAAAATAAATGAATTAAAAATTGATGAAGGCATAAAACAAAGCTTAATGAATATATTAATAAACTCTGAATAAGAAGAATCTTCTTCAGAAAAAGAAGAATCTGAAGATGAAATAATATACCAAATAGAAGATGAGACAAGTAATTTGTCATCAAATGAAGAATATTTTTGGTATTCATCATATACACATGACAATAATTTAGAAAATAGTATAGAAGAAGAAACCCCGAATATAATAACTATATCAATCTATTATGTTTAATTACAACTCACAAATGGTATTGTGAAATTATTCTAGTAATAAAAGAAGAAAAATTTACTAGCCTTAATAAACTTAGTGGAAGATGTAAATTGTATTCAAGAAGGTTTAATACATACTAAATATCATGAGAAAACTATAGAAAAAATAACTGGTGCCAATGGTTCAAGAATGAATATACAATATAAATTATCAAATGCAAAAATATGTAAAAAAAAGATTTGCTATAATTCTTCTTTCGTATTAGTAAAAAATATGAATTGTGAAGTAATATTAGGAACCTCATTTTTAACTTTATTATATCCCTTTCAAGTAATTGAGAAAGGCAAGACCTATACAGATGAACCAAGAATACTTAGAATATTGTAAAAAAGAAATCCAAGAATACCTTAATAAAGGACTAATTAGAGCTTCTAAATCACTCTAGAGTTGTTTAGGCTTTTATGTCATGAAAGCTTCAGAAGTAGAAAAAAGGAGCTCCAAGATTAGTAATTAACTATAAAAAACTTAATAAGGTATTAAAATGGATTAGATATCCATTACCAAACAAGAATAATCTAATTTAAAGGTTAAAAAATTCCTTTATATTCTCCAAATTTGATATGAAATTAGGATATTATCAAATTTCAGCGAAGGGAGAAAGATAAGTACAAAATTACATTTGTAATACCCTTTGGCCATTATGAATAGAACATAATGCCACAAGGACTATAAAGTGTTCCTAGTGAATATCAAAATATTATGAATAATATATTTTACAATATTCAGATTTCACAATAGTTTATCTAGATGATATTCTAGTATTTTCAAAAAGCATTAATCAACATATAAAGCATTTAGAAAAATTATTAATATTATCAAAGAAAATGGATTAGTTGTATCTGAAAGGAAACTAAAAATATTTGAAACAAAACTTAGATTTTTAGGCTATGAAATATACCAAGGTACCATTATACCAATTCAAAGATCAATAGAATTTACCTAAAAGTTCCCAAACGAGATAAAAGATAAAACACAATTACAAAGATTTTTGGGATGTATAAATTACATAGTAGATTTTATACCCAATATTAGAATAATATGTGTACCTTTATACCTTAGATTAAGACAAACCCCACCAGCCTAGTCAGATGAAATGACTCAAGTAGTAAAGGAGATAAAACAAATAATCAAGAAACTTCCATAGGTATCCCTGATCCATAAGCACTTCTAATAATAGAAATAGATGCCTCTGAAATAGGTTATGGAGGAATTCTTAAACTGAAAATATCTAAAGATTCAAAAGAACATGTCGTTAGGTATCATTTGGGTATTTGACATTCAGCACAAAAAAAATACTCTACTGTTAACAAAGAAATACTTTCAATAATTTTATGCTTGCAAAAATTTCAAGATGATTTGTTTAATAAAATATTTTTGATTGGTACTGATTATAAAGCAACCCCAAATGTTTTACAAAAAGATGTTAAAAATTTAGTTTCAAAACATATTTTTGCCAGATGACAATTTCTATTATCTTGTTTTGATTTTGATATTGAACATATTAAGAGAGATAAGAATTCCCTACCTAATTTTTTAACAAGTGAATTTTTACATGGTTCTATATCATGACCTCAAAAGCCAATACAAAGGAACAATATGGTCCTCCACTGGGAACATATAAAGTCAAAAAATCAATACAACCACATGCAAATACTAGAACTTCCAGGATGATTACTAATCCAAATATAAAACCCAACATCCTCTCAAATGTTGTTAAAGGACCTTCTCCAACATTAAACAAAAATAAATTTACACCTCTTCAATATATCAATACTTTGGTAGGCCTCACAGATTTTGAAAGGATTAATACTCAACATACTTTCCAAACCAATACCAAAACATATACCTCTTATATTGAAAAAGAAGATGTCATACCAATAATTGTTACTGAGAAACATTGGTTAAAACTACTTCCAGTAGATTTAGCCGAAAAAATATTTCCTCTAGATGTTTATTACCCTATGGTAAATGAACTAAAAAACAAAGTTTTTCTACGAATTTATATTGGTTGATACCGATTATATTGAAATCTTTCATAAGAAAGATGTCAATGAAATAATAATGTTTTCCAAGATCAAGATCCTTAATCTATTATCAGATATTGATTAAGGACAACCTTTGTATACCCCAAAGCCTTTTTCAATATCTTTAACCTGAAAGGGTATAATTATTTCAATTACATAGATGCCTGGAATAAAGTTTTGGACCTTAAACCTGATAAGCATTCATGGTTTATTGGTTTAAAAAAATAATATCATTAAATTTTCCAAAATGGTTCATGCGGTGGTTTTTAGACTTTGGACCAACAAAAACCCTCTTCCCACCACCGGAGAGGAAATATACCAATTCTTCAAGAAACAAACCACATTTGTGGAAGGATATAGATTGATATATTTTGTAGCCTCCTAAGGCATAACATTGATTATGTGTTGAACCTATACCTACTAAAGACTGGATAATGTGATAGATATGATATATATTTGTTGTCAAGACAAGTAAAAATTAAATGGTGGAGAAAATTTAATATTGATCTTATTAGTAAAGAAAAATTAGTTCAATGGGAAAAAGCCAATGAAATCCCATGATTTGCATTAGACAATCAGTCAGATAAAGAGGCATTATTCTTAGCTCAAAAAATTCAAATAATGGTTGAATTAGCCACAACCACCTCCCAAGATGAATTTGAAGAGAAGTTGCAAAGAATGAGATCTATAAACAATCAGAGCAAGAAGTTAATTAATAAAGGATGAAGGTAGTAATACAAACACTAATCCTTATATGAAGAATCATGATATGATAGATTACATCACAAAAAAAGAATTCTCTTATTGGACCACATAGCCTATAAAAATTGTCGGAAAAAAAAAAAACAAAAGTGTTGGGAAGATAAAGATTGTAATCATCTTATCTTTTATTTTAGCTAGTTGTAAATAGTTGTCAGTCATGTTTCTTTTATCTTTTATTGTAAAATAGTTAAGTCTGGATTTGAATTCCAGTGTGTGTAATCTATTATAAATATGTGAATAAACAAGGATGAGGTATTAGTTGAAATCCTCAGTTCAACATCCATATCCTCATGATTTAGAATTCACAATATTTAAACTCTGATTTAATATTCACAACAAACATTTTTTATCCTCATGTTGGTATCAGAGCCAGGCCGAGATACTATAATTGTTTTTTCTTATTACGCTCTGTTTATTTTATTTCTTCTCAATATCTTGCATTAATAACTTACTATATTAGCATTTTAATCATTGAGAGAAGTCGCTTGGAGCACTGAGAGGGGTTAATACATTGGTCAGCCCTTAGGTCTGAGTGGTCTTGACAACGTATAGGTGTAAGATGGTTGGTTTAGCTCGGATATGGAGAAAGGTGGTCCCGTAACAGCAACCCAATCAGGAAGTAGAATAGCAAATATAGTAAGAAGTTTTAGTGACTTAGGGAGAAATAATAAAGATAAACAGATAGCAATAAGAACCCAACAAGAAGCTACAACAACATAATTTAGCAAAACTAAAGAACTACAGATAGCAGGAATAGAGAATTCATTACATAATATATATGTGTATATATATATATATATATATATATATATATATATATATATATATTACCACTCCCACTATTACTACACAATTACACATAAAATTATCAAAATTAAAAGTTTGTTACAACACTAATTATGTTATGTGTGTCTTTATTTTAACCTTAATCATTCAATTATAAATTAATTATCTATATTTAGAATTATCATTTCTTTGCACATGAAGACTTTTCATTTATATGTTCCCATATGTGTATGAGTAAAATCATGCTCTCCTAAATGAACAAACTAATAGTATAAAATATTATCTAATATTGGTTTCTAACATCTGAGAATATCTTCAACTCCAATTTTGATATTTTTAATTTTCAAGCTAAATTGTGACGTTCAACTAATTTTAATTTGTCCAATGATAGATAATTTGAATAATTTTATAAGATTCTAAGTTCAAACCTTAAAAAAAATAATGGCCAATTTTAAAGAGATATTCTTCAAAATTTGGGGCACGATGAGTCCTTTACTTAGTCAGGTCCAGATTTTTATGATAGGATAGTTAGGGAGTTGTTATTCTCACCTATAAAATTTCTATTTCCACTCCTAATTTTTCAAAATACGAGTAGCAATACTTACTTATCCTTGGTTCATTTCCCCACACCTCTTCCCCTTCCTCTCTCTTTGTTCAGTCACTCTCCCCACCCGAACTTTCCATTTCTATTTTCTCATCCCAAAGTACTCCATTGTCATTTTTTGAGGTCATTGTCGTTGTCCTACATTCTTCAGTTTCATCTATTGAGGTAGTCATCGCTTGAAACATTTTTTCCTTTTCCAATTATGATTTTGGAAAAGGAGATAGAGATACTTGAACATGCATAAATAGGGTGGGGGAGTAGAGGTTGAAGAGGAGGAGGAGAGAATCTGGGCTCACACATTGCAGCCTTCCTTAATCATATGCACCACCTCATCCATGTAGAGTGGTTATGTAGGGCATGGATGCGGGGGAGGAGCAAGGAGAAGGGGAATTTGGGGAGAGAAAGGAGGATCTTATTTGAGAGGGAGAGGGATAAGGACCATAAGCATATCCAATAGAAATATAATCCCATTGAGGTATTTCGCTACACAAAATTAAATTTTTGTTGGTTTGCGCGATGCAATTAAAAATACCCCAAAAAATTATATTTCCATTGGATTGAGAGATACAAATAATTTACCTAACAAAAATATGATTCCATTGACAAAACTACACAATAGAATCAGAATCATATTTCCATTGTATGTATTCTTTTACACCTACTACATTTTGTTGTATATTTATGGAATCCTGTGTCCGTTAAAAGGGTATTTTAGGAATATTATTTTTAAAACATTGTGGTGGATATAGCAAAAATGCTGGTTAGAATAGAATCTCTTCCCCAATTGAAATATGGTACCATGGTATTTACAAAAGGCACTTGCTGTTTACACTCCATTGTTCTGAGTACACCCCATCCCTTCTCTTTAGTTTTTAGTTACCTATTATATCATTTTTCCTTAAATTGGTACACCTCTAGAATCCCTTTTCCTCTCTTTTGTAAACTTTTTTTTTATGCAAACACTCTTATTTTCCACCCATCAATTGGTATATTCATCTCTACAAATATCTTATTAACAAGATATTTCATGTTTGCATACAAAAAGAATTAAATTAGAAAAGAAATAAAGTTGTGACGAGATACATATACCTATTTGGGAAATGTTATTTTGGAACTATGATAAAAATACATTTCTAGAATTGGTAGACGTCATTTTGGATAGGCATTTTCAGTAGTAATAAAACATACTTTAACGAACTAACTTAACGAGTCATTTCAATCGTTGATGTGCACATTCTATTTTGAATTGTTGATGTACGCATGCTATTTTGAATGTCATTTCGAAGTTGAGAGACACTTGAGACCCAGAGATAAGAGGTTGAAAATGAATATTCATAATTGGTGATACACAAAACAATTGAGAAGCCACCATCAAAACCTTTGCTTTGCATTTAAGACGTATAATAGATGAAGTTGGTGATGATCATACCTTGAAACGAAATGCCACGTATAGGAAAACGTACAATATTATATGTAACATTGATGGAAAACGTTGTATTATATACTGAATATGGTTGAAGATGGGTTCAAAATTAGAGTATAAAAAAAATAAAGATAGGATGAAAATAAGATTATAGATGAGGTTCACAATTAGGTTTTAAAAACAACAAAGATATGATGAAAATAAGATTTTAAAGACTAACAAACATGGGGGGCATGAGATAAGGGTTTAAATGGGTAATCTGGTGGAAAAAATATGAAAGGAAAGATTTGGATGTACTTAGAAAAAATGGAGTGTAAGTAGCAAGTGTAAAAAAATTGTAAAAATTCAACAAATTACAACAAAGTTAAAACATCCATTAGTGTCACAATATAACCAACTGAGAAGTACATTGAACCAATTGAGAAGTATAGTAAGTTTGTGTTGAGTTCCTAAGGTCCCGTTAGGGTGATTTCTGGTTTTTAATTTTGAAATTTTTAAATATTAAAATTATTTTTAGTTTTGAGTTTCAATTTATTCTTTGTTTTTAATTTTTAAAACGATGTTACAAATTGAAGATAAATAAAATGAGTCAATTGTTTTATCTGATCTCTCACTACTAATGGTAGTGATAGAGGTAGTAAGGTGAGAGTGGCGACAGTGACGATGGTAGTGATAGTGATGGTGCCAATGGAATTGTGGTTGTGGTTGTGATAATGGTGGTGGGGCTGGAATAGTGGTGGTGATGATGGTGGTGGAATGGTGATGGTGATGGTAGTAGCGGTGGAATGGTGACAACAATGTCTTAAAACCCCCTTTGACCCAATTAGTTTGACCATCTCAACTACGATCGAAAGTTTTAGATGGGTCGAGTTGCCTATCGGATCAACCATGCATTGAACTTGGTACAACCCGATCGGGTTGCTGTTAAATCGGTGACCAGTAACCAGAGTTGGGTCACACCCAAGGGAATCAATGTGCTAGGTTATGCGGGTTAATTAATGTTGGATATAAAGTTTAAAAAAAATTTCTAATAAGGATTGAGTTATGCGGGTCAATTAGTGACCTGCTGGTTCGATCATTGACCTAGTGACCAAATGCCTTGATTGGGTTAATCACCAGTTTGGTTTTTAAAATTATGTGTGGTGGTGGTGGGATGGAATAGTGGCAACGATGATGGAGGTACCAGAATAGTGGCAGTGGTGATGATATTAGCAATGGAATGGTTATGATGGCGATGACCGTGTGGTGGTGGTGGTGGCACTGGCAGTGATAGTGATGATAGCAATGGTACAATGGTGGTGGTGACAACAACAATAATAGTGGGGTGGAATAGTGGTAGCGACGATGACAACGATAATAGAGGCAACAAAATGGTAGGGACAATGACAATTGTGGTGGTGGCAACAAAGGAAAAGTGCAGTGGTGGGTGGTAATGGTGGTGGAATGGTGGAGGCAATAGGTGGTGGTGGAGGCAGTGTGGTGATGGTTGTGGTAGAGGTAGTAATGATGGAGTGTGGCTGTGGTGATGGTGATGATTTTGGTGGAATGGTGGTGGGGAAGTGACAACAATGGCAATGGTATGATGATGTTAGTTAGAATATGTTTTTTAGAACTAAAATCAAATTCACAAAACCTTTTATCTTGGTTTTGATAATTAATGTAAAACTTTTTTGAAATTGAGTTAAAAACTAATTCAGCTCCATTTTTGTCAAATGCATTTTGCTTTGAAAATTGCATTTGAAAATCGAAAATCAAAAACTTGCAATCACCCCGAATAAGACCTAGTAATATTATTGTGTTGAGTTTCTAATAAATAAAATTTTTGTTTTTTGTTCTTTTTTTTTGCCTTACTCCTTTTAATATATATATATATATATATATATATATATATATATATATATATATTATTCTTTTTTTCATTTTAGTCCTTATAATATTTTGTTGATGTTGTGTTAGTTCCTTTGAAACATGCTTGGTACAGACCAATAACAAATTATCTACATATTTTAAGGTAAAAAATGAAAAAATAAGTATATAAAAGAACTATAATAAAATAATAATAAAATTGTTTTATTAGAAATTCAATAAAAAAAATAAAATGCTTTATCATACATGAAATCCGACTCCTTTGTAGCAAAGATAGGAAGATGATGCATATTCTTCACAAATAACAAGTCCTTCATATTGACCTTCTCCAAGTAATAATTAGCTTTATTCAAAGAAACCATCTTTGTATCTGCCTTCATCATTCAAGCAAGAAAAAACAGCCCTCTTAACTAAAGAGCTTTTATGCCACTCTAATATGGGGAATACCATCCAATGGATAAGCTAATACAAAGTGTCCAATACTAACAATTTAATAATTGAGTCATATTGAGTTGCTTAATTACTAAGTACTTCAATTGAGTCGTCCAATATTGACAATCCACTAAAAGACCAATATGCAGAGGGAATATCCCCCTACATGCAAGAATCTGCAAGGGGTACTAACAAATATTATGCACAAAATAGTAAGGAGAAGAAGAAATTATCTTTCACATAAGAACTTTTTTTTCTCTAATCTAATTGTTGAAAACAATGAATCACAAGCGTTGAACCTACATATTGTCCAAAACTCATCTTGATCCAATTGTGAACAAATTTGTGGTTGCAATCTAATGCTGAGAATGCCGGATGAATCTCTTTTTTCTATTCTCTCTTTAATAGTTCTGATTTTTGTACAAAAATAATGAGCCTCTCTTGCCCTAACCTAGTTCCCCCTCCACTTAATATTATGTGAGACCAAATGGGCTTGTACCTTTGGCCTTTTCTCCACATTGGAAGGGAGCCTAAAATCCAATACTTATTTTCAAATATAATGAATTATCTAGTTAATACTTTATGGATCAAAATCAATCCAACATAATTTTTTTCATACTTAGTTGTTTTTAAAAATATGAGAAATAGAATAATTTCTTATATATATATATTAATTTTATGACTTGTTCAGAATAAATTAAAATTTTAAAAATAACTATCTATTTTTTTTGCCTATTTTTTCTTTTCATAGCAGTTTTATTTAATTTAATGCATAGTAAGGAAACAACAGGAGGAACTGCCTTGTCATCAATTTGAGTACATAGAAAAACGAAAGCTACATAGAAAAAAATTCCATAATTGATTGGTATATTCTTTTGTATATATGAATCACACATCACACTACAATGATTCAAGGGGTTTATATAGGTAGCTAGTTTAACTTCTCTTCTATCCTCTTGGGATAGATGAACGAGTGTTTAGAATTTTAGGAAAGATTAATTAGGACACTACTATTTCTTGAACAGACGTTTATTGCTATGGTGGAAAAATAATCCTCCTATAATAAGTGAGGCTGTTATTAATTTCCTGAGTAAGATTTGTGTGTTGTGTTGATGGTGGATAACGTTTGCTTGCATTGTGATGGCTAATAATAGTTGAGGCCTGGGCCATTTTTCAATCCATAGATACTTTCAAGTTGTCCTTTGTTTTTGCAAAACCGCATGAGTATTACCATTAATTAAGACGATAAGGCTTTGTGCATTATAAGATGATTTGAGTCTTATTATTAAATTAAATTAATATATTTGACAATTTAGTCACACGATTTTTTAATTAAATATCACGTAATTTTTTTAAGAATTACATAAAATTTGTAATTAAATATACAATGTAAACAGGTAATTTTAATCTCACAATCATCATATGGATTTAACCAGCAGTTTGAAAATCAAATATGTTACCTTCATGCAATTTGCATTAACACAAGAATTTGTTGTCCGATTTTCCTTTTTATTTTTTTATATATAAAAATAAGTAAAAAAAATCAAGTTGTAGAATGAACAAGACATTTATGTGTTTGAATAACATAATTATTGGAATTGATTTGATTTATTAACCCAAACTCTCCTCGCTAGAAGAAGATATGGGTTCACTACTAAAAATAGTGCTTTTAACATCGTCATTGTAACATCGGTTTTATTAAAATCGATGTAAAAAAAAACGCGGTGGCATACTTGTAAAATAAATAAAGATTGTTAACATCGGTTTTAAAAAAAAAAAAAAAACCAATGTTGTTTTTTATTTTAACATCGGTTTTTAGTAGAACCGATGTAATCCTAAAAAAATAACATCGATTTTAAAAAAAAAAACCGATGTTGTGTTTTTCACAATTTCGAATGCCCCTTTAGTTTACTCCTCGCTTACTCACTCACTCTTACTCACTCTCACTCGTTCTCATTCATAAGTCATTTTCGTTTTTCGCCGCGTCCACTCTACCCTCCTCCTCCCCTTTGACCCTCACCTCCTCTCCTTCACCCTGAAGTCCTACACTACCCTCAACCTCCCCCTCGATCCGCGTGGCTTACTCGAAGTGTTCAACCCATGGAAGAGTATGAAGAACCGTGCCATGAAATCGATGCCACGTCGTGGATGGCCATCAATTCGATGGCAAGAGAAAGCGGCGCGGCAGCACAGAGGGCGGCGGAGTGGCGATTGGTGCTCCGGACCGACATCGAGACCAGCAAGCCGCAGGGCGTGGCGGTGAAGAACTCCGGTGGCAAGGAACCTAACGCCGTGAAACTCGTCGTTATTGCTTTGTCATCTCAGAACTCCGCCAGAACTTCCAGCAACTCTTTCGACGGCAGTGGCAGAGGTGGAGGCATTTTGACTTAAAGCTTGTGTCTTTTTGCTTCGTTTGTATCTTTTGCTGTGTAAAGTTGATGCCTTTCTGATTCTTCCGTAGATTTCATCTCTGAAACTAGTTCTAATACTTCAATCTGAGGAGGGTTTCTTCAAATTTGGGTATTTTTTTTTTATTCTACTTGGTCTCTGTTGAAAATGCTGGGGGCGAAACTCATGGGTTTTCAGTGTTGTTAAGTTTTTGGAAGGATAATGGTGGGGGTAGAAATAGGGTGATTTTGCTTCCAGTATTTGTGGGAGGCAAATCTTAAAGGAGATTCTGGGATTTGGAATTTTGATAACAATAGTCTTCTAAGTTCTAATTCTTTTTATGCTTTGCAGGTGAAGGTTTACTTTTGATCCGGCTTGGTAGTTTTGATAGACTTGATTTTAACTCTTTAAGAGGTAGTTTCTCTTCTGGTTCTTGGTGTTCGCAATAATAGCCAAAGGAAAAGAAAATTGAAAGCTTTCTATTTCTGTACTGCAATAGGCTCTGTGACATCATTTCACTATATGTTTCTTATCTCCTATAGGAATGGAACATATCTGCAACCATTCTTTGAATTGAGATGCTCATGGTCTTATAAATATCATGAAGTTGATGAGAAATATTCTAATTTAGATAGCAAGCATTATTTTAGTCATGCAGTTACATTAGTACTTATGTTATCTGCTAAAATCCATGCAGCTAAACTAAGACTTGTGAGTCCCACTTATTGTGTTATGTTTGTCAAAAGTTTTAAGGTAGAAAAAAGATGTTCTCCTCTCACCCCCTTAGAGAGTCTCACACATAGAAGATAATGAGAACTAGGAATTACTATACGTGAGTTGTATTGATGAATTTGCTAATGAAAATTATTGTTTGAATTGTTTGAGAATGGAACTAATATACTTAAGTTTACAATTTCCTTATCTATGTGTTTATCTTATCTTTGAGATCTTGCTTTGTTGTCACAGTTGGATGCTTAGGATTCCAAAGTCTTCCAAACATATTGTGGCGCATACTATAATGAGGGAGGAAGGCTTTAGTGCACTTTACAAAGGGATTGTTCTTGGTCTATTTCTGGTATGTTGTTGGTTCTTGATATTTTACCTGTCAATTTTAGTACTTAAAGTTTTAATCAAATTAAATATAATGCACAGAATTATGCTTAAAGATAAAAGACCTTATTAACTATTGTATAATTTGCCTTGTATAATTTGTAACCAGCCATCAGCTACTATTGGCCTTGTATAATTTGCAGCTAGCCATTATGAACTCTGATATTCCAATTAAACCCAAAGACTATCAGAAATTTTGTAATTGATCCTTCCTTTTGATAACTGTTAATATATGTAATAAAAGGTATGCATCATAGACCAGAGAAAGGACAAAGAATTGAAAGAAAGAAAGCTTGTCAGTAAGTCCAATTTTAATTGGTGAATTTTTTTTATCATAATTTAGAAATATTAATATGTATTGTAGGTACTAGTTAACCCATTCAATTTCTTTTACCTCATTTGAACCCCACCTGCTTCATATTCCACGATAATCATTCATTTTGGACCCTTATCCCTTCCCAATGATTATGACCCTCATTTTGTCTTTTCTTTATCATCATCAACCCATTATAATATAATATGCCATATTAGTTAACACTTAATTTCAAAACTAGGGATGTGAACTAGGGATATGACACTGTTCTGTTCGTAAGAAATAGAGGTCCAACAATGGAGTTGGATGATTGCTGTCTGATTTGAGCTCTCCTTCCAGGAACACTTACGGTGGTGAAGTATCCCCGAGAAGATGATCACAATGCACACAAGGAGACAAAATCTGACGTGGGGTGTGTGCACTGTGTATGAGGAAAGGTGAGAGTCCAGAAAATGTACCTTTCTCTTGGAATTCTTTACCTATAAGTACTAACCTGGATGGGCATGGACAGATCTCCCCCGTATCCATGTCGACATAATACCCATTTATTGAGCAATCATTATCCTTTATTACTCTTGATTCCATTGCTGAATCTGCGGTTATTCCTAGAATGTTCCTGGAATTCAAATACGATCAGCCCTTATTGGGCCTCCTAGATTTGGCCCATATTGGATGGCTGTAACAGTTGCCCCTCAGCCCGGTTACTCGGTGCCCCGGGTGGCCGGGGTGATATTATGCCGACCTCATGCCGTCCGTCGAGCCGTGGCCGAGTCTTCCTTCTCGGCCTTTCCAGCAGACGTCAACTTCTGCTAAGCATGTCGGTCCTTGGTTTAGCGGCCTTAACCTGTTTTTGCTTTGCTGGTATGCTTTTCTGGGGGGAAGTCGGTGGACTTTACCATCTTCAAATTTTGGGAAGTGAAACGTTCTGATTACTCTCCAGAGGTGAAACGACGCGCCCCCTTCTTCATTTAATGCTGTCTTTTCTTTGTCCCTTCCAATCATGAGCGATTCTAGTGAAATCTCTATTCTGCCCCTGACTTTTGGTTTTCCAGACGGTTTTGCCCTTATGGTTGGTTATTTTCCTCTGTTGGTTACATAATTCAAACGTTTCATGCTTCGATATTTGTTTTTGCTACCTTTTAGTTCTTGCTTTGTTTCTTCAAACTTGTATCCTTGTCCTCTACTTCCTGCTCATTCTCTCTCGCTTTCTTCTTTGGCGTGCTGCAGTCTTTCCGTCTTTGGTGCTACGCTCTCCAGATTCCTTCTACTTTCAGGTTATCTTCTCTTCCTTCTTTTTTATTTCCTGCGGTTTCTGCATTTTTGGGATTTTCTGCATTCTATTGTTTTGTTCTTCGTCTTTCTTTCTTTCATCTAGTACCCCGTACTGGATTTCATCTTTCTTTTTCTCTTGATTTCCTTCTGTCCTTTGCTTATCTCTTCGAGTCATGTGTCCTTCTGGTTTTAGTCCTGAGGAGGAGGCACGTATTCGTAGGACCGTTCCTCCTCGCTCTGCATTTTGGTTTTTTGGTCTCCTAATTTCAGACG
Source organism: Glycine latifolia (assembly GCA_013407115.1). Taxonomy (NCBI): domain Eukaryota; kingdom Viridiplantae; phylum Streptophyta; class Magnoliopsida; order Fabales; family Fabaceae; genus Glycine; species Glycine latifolia. The sequence continues at coordinate 14,599,817 of CM023958.1, read as the reverse complement.
AGGAGAAAAACAAACATCTGTTACGTGTCCCTTCGGGGGGTTCTAAATCCTCCAAGCCTTCTTCATCCAAAAAATCTCGCCCTTCAACTGTCGTAGTAGGTTCTGGTATTAGGTCTCGTGTTGAGCCTGAAGGGCCTTCTGCAATCCCTTCAGGTGTTCCTTTGTTTCCACGGCCCATTACGGCTGTCCCTGAGATTCGGTTTGAACCCTGTCCGAGGTGCTTGGATGAATTCTTCTATTTGGCTACCTCGGGTTTTGATAAACAAGCCGATGACACCCTGGACGCGTGTCGTCATAACCCGGTTATCCTTCGTCCGCCCCCCGATACGGGGACAGGCGTGTCGGTGGCTTTTCGGAGTCCGAGAGAGACGGTGTCATTGGCCTCTTCCACTTTCGTCATCTCTTCAGGTATTCCTACTGACCACTGTCTTTTCGCTTTTGTCGTAGGTAAACATGGGCGTCTCATTGGAGGTGATCGGAGAATCTCGGTCGACTGAATCCCAGACCGATAGGCCGTCTCCTCGTCTAGTGTCTAAGTATCCCTAGGTAACTCATGAAGTTTTGAACACCTCGTCTGTCATGAGTCGGGAGAGTGTCACAGCTCTTCCTATCGGGAATCAGGATGGTTTTTCCATTTGTCAACCTGATCCCGGTGAGCCGATATGCTCGTCCGCCGAGCAAGGCGAGTCAAATTTCTTCTTTTTCTGTAAAGATGTGGTCACCCGTCTAGGAATCCAGTTCCCCCTTACCGAATTTGAGATGTCAGTCTTAAAACATCTTTCCTTGGCCCCCTCCCAACTTCATCCCAATGGCTGGTCTTTTATAAAATGTTTCAAAGATTTATGTATAAACTTAGATGTTCCCTGTACCGTGCCTGTCTTTTCCTATTATTTTTCTGTCCATACTAGCCGTTCAGGCCGAGAGCCTCCCGAGAGGAAGGGGTGGACCTCTTTGAAGAGTCGACCAAAACGTAAACTTTTTCCTTTATTTGCCGAGTCTTTTAAGAGATTCAAAGCCAATTTTTTCAAGGTGTGTGCCATACCCGGCCATCAACCTTTCTTTCTTCAAGGGCCGGAGTCCGCCGGGGAGAAGTGGAAGTTCCCACTTTATTGGACTCGTGCTCATCATGAGTTTCCCCCCTCTTTTTACCAACGTGAGGAGACAGGTCTGTCGGACGCGAATGCGTATTCGGTGGTCCACATTGATGCTTTCCGAGAAGGCCGGGGTCTTTGTGATATTCCCTTTCCTCAATGTTGGTTAGGCAACCTTGGATATGGTATATGCAATTTTTCTAGATTTATGGACTGAATTGTTTCCTTTTGTGCAGCTGCTGAAATGGAAAAGAGGACCGGTGACGTTGGGTCTCGGGCCCGAAAGGTGTCGGGTCCGTCAGAGCCGGGTCCCGATGCCACTGGTGTTCCTCCCTTCTTCTCTAAGATGAAGAGGAGGAAGGTTATGAAGTCTACTCCCGAAGCTGGGGTTGCCGAGGATGTCGTGAAGTCGACCCCGGTATCGGCTCCGGTTCCCTCGCGTCTAGTTGCTCCTACTCCCATTGTGATCTCTGACTCCTCGGTCGTGGAAGCTCGGCCGACTGCACTTCCCGAGGCTTTGAAGCTGGTGCCCGGTCATCTCTGGGAAAAGGGTGCTGACGACCTTTTCCCTTTTGTCCGGGCGCCCAAGAACATGGCGGACTCTTCCCCTCTGACCGAGGAGTTACTGGCCGAGCTTGGTCGTATGCAGCTCCAGGCGTATCGGACCGCTTCCCTTGTGGATAGTCTTGTCACTTTGAAGACAAGATATATCCGGTCCCAAGAGGACCTGGCGGCTGCCCGAGCTAATTCGCAGAAGATGGGTGAAGAGCTTCGCCTCGTTCGTGAGGAATCTGAACGGCGGCTCCGTGAAGCCCATGCTGAAAATCAGCAGGCCTTGGCCAAAGCTGCCCACATGATCGAGAATCTCAACGAAGTGAAGACTTTGTTCGAGGGAGCTCAAGCCGAGGCTGCGGAAGCCAAGTCCAAGTTGTTGACCGAGGAGAAGGAAGTGGCCAAGCTACGAGAAATGATGGTGTCAGTGGCCAAGGAGTCTTTCAACAATGCCCTGGCTCAGATTCGATGTGCCAATGTCGGGGTTAGTATAAACACTAACGGGGTGCACTTTCGGTCTTATGTTCGTGATGGATTGATTGTTCCTTATGACGAACAAGAGGATTCCATCATTGAAGCAGAGGGTGTCCCTGAAGCCGATGTTGAAGCGACCTCGGCCCCTGGAGCTGTCGACAAGATTTGAAGGGCCGGGATGCTGGTTAAAATTTGTATTTCTTGTTTTTCTTTTTATACCCGTACAATGATACAATTTGCTTTTATAATATTGCGTTTGTTTGAATCTTTATAATATTGTGTTCTTTTTAGAACTATGTGTGCACAACGTTTATTCGTTTGGCTCCAACGGCCAAGTATAATATTGTCCGAATGATAAATGTTTTCGGTTTATCGAATATATCCAAGTTACTGCAGGTGCAACGTGGCCAATCTGAGACCATGCCAACCTGATCAGGGTTTGGCGGCACTTCAAGTTTACTTAGAATGTTTATATATTGTCGGGCTATCGAGTATATTTTAGTTGACGACAGAATATTAAGTATATTCGAAGGCTGTTTGAATTTTTATTTAAAGTCAAAAAATTATTCATGTCCGTGATCCTGATGAAAGAGATTACATGAGATGGGGGTACCAATGTACTCGACCCACTCTTCTCAATTAACAGGAAACACACGGATGAACTTTATTTTTAACTAACATAAATCTTCAGCTTGTCTGCATTCCATGTTCGCTTGATTACGCATTTGTCCAAGGTCTCTAACATGTATGCCCCATGGCCGAGATTCTGAATCACTCGGTAAGGTCCTTCCCAGTTGGCTGCTAACTTTCCCTCTCGAGCGTTCCTGTTTCCAATGTCGGCTCTGCGTAGGACTAGATCGCCTTCCTCGAAACTTCTCGGCTTGACCTTGTTATTGAATCTTTTGGCCGATAGTTGCTTCATGGCCATGTCTCGATGATGCGCTTTAGCTCGGGTCTCTTCTATTAATTCAAGCTCGTTAATCAAAGCTTTATTATTTGAGTCCTCACCTTGTTTGATTATAGTCCTTCTTCTCTAGGAGGGGTGTCCGACCTCTACAGGAATCATAGCCTCACATCCGTAAGTCATTCTGAATAGGGTTTCCCGAGTGGATGATTGAGCCATCGTTCTATGCGCCCATAAAACATAGTACAGCTGTTCTACCCAATTCTGGTTGGCCTCATGCATTCGTTTCCTGAGCCCTTCCAGGATGACTTTGTTAGCAGCTTCAGCTTGACCGTTGGATTGCGGGTGTTCCACTGATGAGAAATGATGCTTAATATGGAGGCCGGCCATCATTTCTCTGAACTTCTTATCGGTGAACTGAGTTCCGTTATCCGTGATGATTTCGGCCGGGATCCCGAATCTGGAGACGATGTTTCTTTCAAAAAATTTCTGTATTCGGGCGGACGTGATGGTAGCTAGAGGTTCTGCTTCTATCCACTTGGTGAAATAATCGACGGTGACTATAAGCCATCGTAGCTGTCCCTCCGCGGCCTTGAACGGTCCCAAGAGATCCATCCCCCACTTGAAAAAAGGCCAAGGAGATGTGATTGTCATTAGTTCAGATGGGGCAGACCGTATAATCCGGGCATGTATCTGGCAACTTTCGCATTTCTTCACATGATTCTGGGCGTCGGCTTTCATAGTTGGCCAAAAGTAACCTGCCCGAATGGCTTTCATTGCTAAAGCTTTGGCTCCCATATGATGGCCGTTGATGCCTTCATGTATCTCGGTCAGTATATATTCGATCTGGTTAGTCCTACACAAAGTAGCATGGGAGTGTGCGGGCCTTTACGGTATAGTTCTCCTTCCTGTGTGGTATACATGGCAGCTTCTCGGATTAGTCTTCTTGCTTCTGCAGCATCTTCTGGGGTTATCCCTTGTTCTATGTATCTGATGATGGGTTATCTCCAATTTGTGCTGGCCGTAATCACCATGATGCATGTAGGGTGGGGTAGCTCCTACTGGACGACCGTCCTGTGATTACCTGCGCCCTTGGTACTTGCTAGTTTGGATAGTATATCGGCCCTTATGTTTTCTTTTCTGGGGATATGGGAGACAACGACCTCATCAAACTCGGCAATTAGTTCTTTTACCTTGGTTAGATATTTGATCAGCAAGGGTCCCTTAACCTGGTACTTCCCCTCAATTTGGGCCGCCACTAATTGGGAGTCTGTGAAAACTTTTAACTTCTGGGCCCCCTGCTGCTTGCCCGAGGTCAAACCTGCTATTAATGCTTCGTATTCGGTTTGATTGTTCCATTGATATTCCCTGAGGACTTTCTGTTATTATTCCGGCCCCACTCCCTTTAGCGTTGGACGACCCATCTACATATATGGTCCAAGCTTCTTCGTGTGCTGACGCTATGGGGGTAAGCTCGACCAGGAAATCAGCCAAGGCTTGAGATTTGATTGCATGTCGGGCTTCGTATTTGATGTCGAACTCGGAAAGCTGGATTGCCCAACTAGTCATTCTGCCGACCAGATCTGGTTTGTGCAAGATCTGTCGGATCGATTGGTTGGTATGGACTATAATTGTGTGGCTTTGGAAGTATGGGCGTAGTCGTTTGGCTGCCACCAGGAGAGCAAAAGCCACTTTTTCTAATTTCTAGTATCTCAACTCTGAATTTTTTAGAGCCCAGCTTACAAAGTATACCGGTTGTTGAGTCTTGTCATTTTCTCTAACTAGCACAGCGCTTACCGCCTCCTCGGCCACAGCTAAATACAAGATCAAATCTTCACCGGGTTCTGGTTTGGATAAAACAGGGGGTGAGGCGAGGCATTTTTTTATTTCCGCGAACGCGGCTTCACATTCGGGATTCCGGCCAATGATGGCTTCTTTTCTCAGCATCCTGAAGAAAGGCAAGGCTTTCTCGGCTGATTTTAGGAGAAAACGCGTCAGTGCCGCTAGTCTTCCTGTCAACCTCTGAACCTCTTTCTTGCTGGTCGGAAACTGCATATTTAAAATTGCTACACATTTGTCCGGGTTGGCCTCAATTCCCCTGTGGGTCAACATGAATCCCAGAAATTTCCCCGCCGTCACTCCGAATGCGCATTTCAGAGGGTTTAATCGGATATTCTTGTCTCTCAACCTGCCAAAAGTCTCTTCTAGGTCTCGGATGTGATTCCCACTTGCGTCGGTTTTCACTATCATGTCATCGATGTATACTTCCATGTTTCGGCTGAGCTATTGGACGAAGACGCTGTTCATCATACGCTGGTAGGTAGCGCCGGCATTCTTCAAACTGAAAGGCATCACATTGTAGCAGTAATTCGCCTCACTTCCTCGGAATGCCATTTTCTCTTGGTCCTTTGGGTACATCGGGATCTGGTTGTACCCGGAGTAAGCGTCCATGAATGACAACATATTGAATCCCGAAGAATTGTCTACCAGTTGGTCTATGCTCGGCATTGCATAGGAATCTTTGGGGCAAACTTTGTTGACATTAGTGTAGTCAACGCAGACTCGCCATTTACCATTGGCCTTCTTAACCATCACTATATTAGACAACCAAGTGGTATATTGTATTTCCCGTATAAATTCGGCCTCCAATAACTCCCGGATGTGTTTTTCTAATGCCTGTCTTCTCTCGGGCCCGAGGTTTCTTTTCTTCTGTGCCACCGGTTTCGAGTTAGGATACATGGACAATTTGTGACAGGAAAATGTGGGCTTTATTCCCGGGATTTCAGAGGCGGTCCATGCAAAGACATCTCGGGCCTCCATTCTTCCACATCTTCTCGGACATCTAGTTCCACCATGTTAATGGGTTCTACCTGTTGTCCGTTTTCTCTCGGCTTTTCTTCTTCAGCACGCTGGGGTAATGCCGAGGTGCCGGCCTCGACTTCTCTGACGACGTTGTAATAGCATTGACGGGATTCTTTCTGATCCCCGCTGATGGTTATTACCCTTCCGTTGCTTCCTATCATCTTCATCTTCTGATGTTTGGTGGACATTAGGATATCCCATCGGTGGAGAGTCGGTCTTCCAAGAATGACGTTGTATGGTGAAGGGAACTCGGCCACTACGAACTTCACTCTTTCTGACTTGAAAGCCTCCTTTGTTCCCAATGTTAATCGTAACTCAATGGACCCTTTGATGGCCGTGTTCTCGCCGTTAAAGCCGGATAAGACCGTCTGACATGGTTTCAGGTCTTCCTCGTCCAAATTCATCTTCTTGAAGGCGTTCCACGATATGATGTCTGCTGAACTGCCGTTATCCACAAACATCTTTTTCACCCGGCAGTTAGCTATAATCCCGGTTATTACTAGACCGTCTTCGTGTCCGGGTATGACATCTTCCAAGTCATCTTTGGTGAAATACAGCAAAGGGGGTTCAGGGCTGCTGTGGCCTTTGAACCGAGGTTGCTCCCTTACTGCCAGGATCTCCTTGAGGTACTTCCGGGGTTGATTGGCCGTTTCTCCTCCTCCTCCCATAGCTCCTGTGATCACATTACATTCGAAATCCGACTCCGGGAACTCTTCGGCCTCCTGCTTCTTCCGCTTTTCATCTCGGCCTTTCTGGTCATCATTTTGGTTACCCTTTCGTTTAGCCTGTTGGCCTTGAGTTTTGATCACGTACCGTCGCAACTTGCCTTCTCGGATGAACTTTTCTATTGCATCTCTTAAGTCCCAACACTGGTCGGTAGTATGCCCCGACCCATTGTGGAATTCACAGAACCGAGTATGATCAAGGCCGGTCTTCTTAAAAATAGGCCGAGGTCTATCTACTTTTTTCATCTCCGTCAAAGCTACTTCTCTCCATATTTGATCCCGGGAAGTGTTCAACGGGGTATACCTGTCGTACTTCGTGTCATATCGTCCTGGGCGGTGCCCGAGATCAGGATTTCTGTTCAGCTGCGCGCTCCCGGGGTTCTGACAATTTCTCGGGGGAGAGCCCTTTCTTTTTGGAACAGTATTCGTGATCTCCATCTGTTCCAGCTCCAAGTATTTCTTTGATCGGACCCTAAACTCGAGCAACGTTTTGACCGGGTCCTTATATATAGATTTCGCGAGTCGTGACGATCCACTAAGTCCTGCTGACAATAGGTGAACGTGTACTTTCTCCTCCAATCCTTGTACCTGTAGAGCGGCCTCCTTGAACCGGTCTAAGTAGCTTTGAAGTGTCTCCCCAGGGTGTTGACGGATTTTTCCAAGTGCGAATTCGGACTTGGGTTGCTTTTTGCTCGTTGCAAAATTGAGCAGAAATTTTTGGCCGAAGTCTTCAAAGTTGTGTATTGACCGTGGCGGCAATGTGTGGAACCATGTCTGTGCGGCCCCAGTCAAGGTGGTAACAAAGATCCGAGAAATTATCAGCTCGTCAATTCCTCGGACACACATTTGCATATCAAATTCGTCAATGTGAACTTGCAGGTCTTGGCTCCCATCGTATTTTGACAGGAAGGATCCATCAAAATCCTCGATGAACTGGGCATTGACAATCTCGTCAATGAATGGACTGTTATTGTGTTGTCCGCGCCGATATTTTCTCCTGTATACCTCACCTTCCGCCCCGGCCACCTAGCGTGGTATGTTAAGCCGTTGCTCATGATGTCTCGTGTTACCCTCGCGTCCCGGTCCATGATGCGAACATCCCTCGGCCACGGCCTCGGGTGCCACATGTGTCGGTGGTGGCCGAGGGGCCGACTGATGATGATGTGTTTCGCCCTAGCTAGGCTGAAATGTTCTTTCTCGGTTCGGATTCTCCCTTTGTCTTGAATCATGCTGCTCCATATGCTATCTTCGATGTTCCTCCTCCTGTCTCCATCTTGCACACCGTTCGTCTAGCTGGGCGATAATGTTGGTCATGTCCTTCTGGCGTTGAAGGGCATGTCGCCTTTCCAACCGCTCAATCCGGGCTAGGATGGATTGCAAAGCATTGTTGGTGAAGGGCTGGATCGATCCTTGTTCTCCCTCGACCAAGATGGGTGATGGGTCCTCTGGCATAACCGGAGGATTGTTTTGTGGCCGAGAGGATGCAGTATCTGAAAACTCGTCTTCCACCCGGACGGAGGGCGGTGCCCCTGCCACGGGTGGTCTTCCGTCAATGTGTCTTCTCGTGTTTACCATAGTGGGAGTCGAAATTTAACTTCCCCACAGACGGCGCCAATGTTCTGTTCGTAGGAAACAGAGGTCCAACAATGGAGTTGGATGATTGCTGTCTGATCTGAGCTCTCCTTCCAGGAACACTTACGGTGGTGAAGTATCCCCGAGAAGATGATCACAATGCACACAAGGAGACAAAATCTGACGTGGGGTGTGTGCACTGTGTATGAGGAAAGGTGAGAGTCCAGAAAATATACCTTTCTCTTGGAATTCTTTACCTATAAGTACTAACCTGGATGGGCATGGACAGATCTCCCCCGTATCCGTGTCGACATAATACCCATTTATTGAGCAATCATTATCCTTTATTACTCTTGATTCCATTGCTGAATCTGCGGAATCTGCGGTTATTCCTAGAATGTTCCTGGAATTCAAATACGATCAGCTCTTATTGGGCCTCCTAGATTTGGCCCATATTGGATGGCCGTAACAGACACATATCAAAATAAAAAGTGTTTTCTATTGTATATTAAAGTGGCTCTAGTGTGTGAGTGTCACAATTGTAATGGGTTTTGGTCCTTTTTATACGTGCCCAAAAGTAATGTTTATTTGATATGAACTTACAATAATATAATGTTTTACTCTACATCCACTTTAGGTACACTTCCACTAAGTAATTTATATTTTCTAGCACTTCCTTAAGTATTAGTAATATTTAATATATTAAAAAGAAAATGCGTGAAGGGAAGCAGTTCTTCGAGGGTACCATATCCACGTAAAGGAATACAAACTTCCAATAAAATCAATATATTATATTCTTTCTATTTTGTACATTATGCTTAACTATGCAATTAAAAAATGATCATTCTATAACTAAGCAAATGCAATAATGCATAATAAAATCAAAACCACGGTATGAATCTTATTAATTGTAGCATTATGATTAGATGCTTGTTTATATCATAAATAATGAAGTTGTCTTTTCTTTATTCTTTTTATTTTTTAATTAGTTATAATTGTATATTTTTTAATTACATGTAATTTTTCAATTCTTGTTTGTGCAAATCCCTGTTTGAATCAAGCTGAATCTTTCTGTAAATTTACAAGTCCCTTATTTGTGCAAATACTTTTAGTGCTGAAAAAAAAATATTTGCTTGCCAAAATCATTTTGAGTTTTGGTAGCTGAATAATGACCAAAATCATTTTGTAATGTGATGAGAACTTGAGAAAAGTCAAGCCTGTCTTTGAAATGATCTTTGGTGAAATATGGAGAAAAGACATCAATTTATTGACATTTCTCGAATCTTTTCAGTTATATGGAGAAGTTGTCATGAAATAGTTGGAGAACTTAATTTGCTCTAATCTGAGTTTGTACAAAGCTCTTGTGAACTGCGAAGGTATGTTTCTCAATGCATATTTATTATTTAATGAGAATACGAGAGGTGAAAATTATATTATTGATGATTAATTATTTTAATTAAAGTCAATTCTAACAATATTTTACGCCATACCTAATTAAGTAAAGCCTAGCTTGTATTCTAAAAATATTTTATTAAGGTTTAAATTTGTAAGAGAAATCTTAGCATACAAGAAAATTAATATGAATATCCTAATTAATTTGTGTTAAAAAATAAATACAGTACTTAATTAGATTTATAGTATAGGGTTGGGTTATTTTTAAATCTCATTCATCTTAATTAATTTGACATGGTATGCATGCCATTGATTCTAGAAAAATGTTGACATGAACGAAAAATTTTACTTATGCATCGATTATTTTGTGAGATTTTTATTTTCCTTTGCTCCCATTTCATTTCTAAGTTTTGAACATGTTAATTTTTGGCAGATAAGAGAAGCTACTATTTTTGCCTTATCATCTCTTTCAGAACAACTGGTTGAGACATGGGTTAGTGTATATATTGCTCAAATATTAAAGTTATATTTATACTTGTGTACGTTTATGTTCTCATCTTCCACACATATTGAAGTTGTATACATTGGGATTATGGGGTTAAAGTATCAGGCTTGGAGTAATAAAGAGAATAGGTCAATTTTTTTAAAAAAAATGACATTCTGAATCGGTTATTTAATAAACGATGTAGTAAGTGAATATACAACATCGGTTTTTGGAAGAACCGATGTAAATTTACTAACAACAACATCGGTTTTTACCAAAAACCGATGTTGAATTTGCGCAGTTTACATTTTTTTGTTGTTAATTTCTTATTATTCAACATCGGTTTTTTAAGAAAACCGATGTTGTATAGTTATGTTAACATCGGTTTTCAATAACCGATGTTAATGTTGATACTTTCAACGTCGTTGGTTTCAACATCGGATAAAAATCGATGTTGAAAGTGCTTTTTCTAGTAGTGGTTACTTGCTCCTAAGTTTGATTTATTGATTAATTAGAGATACTTTTTATTTAATTGAAAATAGTATATTAAAAAGTATCATAAAATAACAACATTTCGTTAGTCTAATTAAGTGATACTCGACTTAAATTCGATTTGAGCCTTCTAAATGAAAAAAAAATTGAAAAAAAGACTTCACTAAAAAGTGATTTGATCAATTCAATGTCGATTAGTTTGTATGAATTTTATTGGAAAACTCAGTTTGTTCTCTAAGTGCTTGTTACTTTATATCATCAAAATTGGTATTTATTTTATTTGCATTATTGGCGTTCCCTTCATCATGTCTCTTGAAGTAAACTAAAAAATATAAGTGAATCTTCTATCATTTGACTAGATAAGGTATATATACTAATGTTCAATGTTCAATGTAACTTGTAGGCATTTTTCCTTTTCTTGTTTGCATCGCCATCTCGACATTCATTGTTGGAGATTTTACAAAGGTCATCATCACAAATACAAATGTCTTTCATACTTTTTTTAGGTTTTTTTGTCTTACGAGTGCTTTTATAATTTCTTTTATGTGATTAATGACTATTGCTTTATATATAACTTATGTCCATTATGAGTGAACCTTAGTTTCCCATTTGAGATTCAATACAATGATTCTTCCGAACAGTTTTGATTAATTGTTGTATTGATTCTTGAATTCTCCGTTTGGAAAGTTTGGGAAGAGTCCTTTTTTATAATAAATTCATATGTATAGGTTGAGTTTTTTTTCCTTAAATTTGATGAAATTTTGGTACAATGAATTTTACTTTGTTCTTCGGGTGCATACTTGATTGTGGTGGAATTCATGTCACCACTTTCATGTCATGTACTTGGAGATCAATGCGAAATGCTGCCAAAATTTTCTCAAATTTAAGAAAAGAGACTTAACCTTTACGGATGAATCTACTATAAAAAAATATTTTTGTAATGGGATAGGGCCACACCTTTAATGAAAAAAGTGAGATTTTCATGCATGGAATAACTTTGTGAGTGTCACTGAGTTATTAATTAGATTGATCAAAGTTGGATGAATGAAAGTAGCATGAGCCCTGCATATGAGGAAGCTGTTGAACAATTTTTGGAATTTGCCTCTAAAAGAAGTCGACTGAATGAGAAGAACATCTTTTGTGTGATGGAATTAAAAAGAATTATACAAAATGATATGACATGGTGAATGGACAAACATGAAGAGAGGGTCTCAAACTGAACCAGCTGATGTACAAATGGGAGATTGATTAAAGGATATGATTCGTGATCTTGGACAAGAGTCTTTTCAGCAAGCACATGCCTCTATGTATGATACATTAGAAAGTGATTCGAAGAAACCTTTGTATCTAAGGTGGAAGAAGTCTTTGACGCTGTTGTCAATGGTGTTAAGTCTTGTTAATGTCAAGGCCAAATATGGGTGGAGTAACAAAAGCTTCACTTCATTGCTTCAAGTAGTGCTGGATATGCTTCCAAAGGAAAACACGTTGCCAAAAAGTTACTATCAAGCGAAGAAGATATTGTGTCCGATGGGTATGGAGTATTAGAAAATTCATGCCTGCCCAAATGATTGCATATTGTACAGACTTGAGTATGAAGAAATGCAGTGACAAAAGCACAAAGAAAGGATGATGACAAGTGTAGCAGTGACAAAAGCACAAAGAAAGGACCCCCAACAATGGTGTTGTGGTATCTTCCGATCATTCCAAGGTTTAAGCATCTTTTTGCGCCATCTGGATGATTCCTCCTAATGGAAGAAGATTAATCATTTGTATCTAGATTTCAACGAAGAGACAAGAAATCTTAGGCTTGGACTTGTCAGTGATGAAATGAATCCCTATGATAGTTTAAGCACTCAGCACAGTTCGTGGCTTGTTTTGCTAGTCATTTACAACTAACCTCCTTAGTTGTGTATGAAGTGAGAATACATGATGTTGTTTATGATGATATCGAGCCCAAGACAGCCAGGAAATGACATCGATGTTTACACTACTAGAAAAACAGCATTCAACATCAGTTATTTTTGACATTCCACATCGGTTTTGAACCGATGTTGAATCAGGCGACGTTGAAAGTGTGGAAGTTAACATCGATTTTCAAAACCAATGTTAACGAAAGGTAAACAACATCAGTTTTTACTGAAAAACCGATGTAGCTATCTAATAAATAAAAACGTAAAAAAATATGAAAGCTGGAACTTCAACATTGGTTTTCTTAAGAAAATCGATGTTGTAGTGTAACTTAACATTAGTTTTCTTAAGAAAACCGATGTTTTTTTATTATTTATATTTTGTCTATTTTTTTTAATTTTACCAGTTCTTCAACCTGTAAATTAAATACTAGACATCCAACCAATTTCTTAATACAATACAATAAAATATTATTTCAATAACAAATAAAATTCAATAGTGTCAATATACATAAAAATGATTTCCTAACCAAATGTTTATATACAATTGTGTAAAAATCCCTTAACCACCTAATCTGATATTTCATCTCTAACTTTAAGATAATATGTAGCCCACTGAACCCTAATACCCTTCAATCTGTCGGCTTGCAGTGGTCTTTCATTAGTGAAATACTGCATGACGTAATAAAACATAATTTAATAAGTATAAATAAAAACAAGTAAACAAATGAAAATTAGTTTTGAATTAGACAATTACCATGTCCCAATTATCCCTGAAGACTCCTTGGGCTATCGTGGGCATCTAATGCATTACATAATAGCCACACTCAGTGCTTCCTTTTTACTTATTACACTAAATTCAATAACATGGTCAAAGTTAAACGGAAATTAGTGTAAATGGTAATAAAAGTTATTTTGAATACATAAACCATGATTTATTAAAAGACTTACTTTAAGCGCAATCCATTTAGTAGTAGCCTTTGACTTATTTCCTTGAGTGTCATAGAGTCCCTTCAAAGCACTGCTTAAGAGAAATATGCATGCATATTGTACAATTAACATATTCATGTGTTAGAAATAAAAACAAAAATGTCTGACAAATAACAACCTACCTGTTAATAATTCCTTTGAGGTAGTTATCAGGCTTGTGGTACAACAAACAGAACCACACGACGGCATTGGCCATAGGACATATAACGACCAATTGCCAATGTGCACTGCATTGGAGAAAAAGAAGTTATTATATTTCATACATTAATTAAATTCTATTGTACATTTTTACTTACCCATTCAAGTACGCTGCAAGGTAGACATCTTTTTGTGAATTCTGCATCCATTTCTTGATATAGTCCTCAGATTCAAATTGAGATTGCCCTGATCTCTGTATGGACTGTGGCTCCATAAATCCATACACATCACCATGATCCGATTGCAGACATAACTCATTCATATGCCTATTGTTTGGAAAATAAAGTCAATTATGCAAGAATATAAAACAATTAGTTATGTAACAGTAGCCAATTGAAAGTGACGTACAGAATCCACAGTTGTATAACGGAGATGCTCAAACATTGACCACCATGGATGATCTTAGAAATATCCTCATGCTTTATGTACAATGGGAAGTCCTCAACCTGCAGCCCGAACATAGTAGGGTCCCATTGCACCTGCATGGGTATGAGGAAAAGATCGGGGATGGTCAATGCGATCTGATATAGGGGATCGACAATATGTTCCGACTTATGTACAGGTTTCGCGGTCCCTCAGGTACCTATTTATCCTACACAGTTAAGAAACATAAGTGAATGACCATCTTGACTTTATATGAGACAAATCATTCTTAAATGAGAAGAAACAAGCCAAATATGTGATACCTTGTTCAAAATAACCTGTACAAGATGTGTGTCGACCAAGCAAGGAAGGTGTTAAGGGCCTATCCCACTAATTGAACCTCGTTAGTGGGTACAGGGACGCGAGCCTCAGCATCTCAAACTTCCTCAACACTCACTTTGACCTAATCATGGGCAAGAGGGACGTTGTGCATGGTTGTCGACCCCTCATAAACTCTTCCAAGGGCAACCAGGAGGGGAGGATTGCCATCGACATACAACCCACGCCTGTTAGATGCACCCATGTCTGGGTCATTCCCTGAGGGATCGACACAGCTTCCCTTGGTGCTGACACGGGCACCATAAGGACATGATTGAAGGTCTGGAGGTGGCATGGCACCCTGAGACTAGATCTGAGACTGCAAGTGGCTGAAGCTCATCATTATTTGTTGCGTAACTCTTTCAGTGATTGACTGTGTAAGTCGATTAGTGATCGACTACTCTAGCTCTACCCTGATGTTATCTTTCAGGCGATCCAAGTCTTCAGGCGCCATTGACTTCGATTTGCAAGAGGTCGATGGAGCCGGTCCAAAGTACTATGTGATGGTCACACCAGCTCTAGCACCCCGGACACGGCCGGGGTGCTCTGGTCATCCAATGGCAGCAGTCAGACATCCTGATGTCCACTGGTGACAAAGCTACCCTGTGTGGATTGCTCATCTAGGGAATCCTGCGATTAAAATAAGTAGAATATTAGTTTTGTGGCAAAAATTCATTAAAGGTGTATGAGCTTATTGTTTGCCTTAGAAGTCATTTGCCCAAATTTTTTGGTGCGAGCCAGCTTCTACTTCAAGTGTCGTCTCACAAGGGACGAAGGATGAATGATGGTATCCGTGCTATCATCACGGGTTGCTTCCTCCAATTGTTTCTTTTGTTTTTCCTCCATCAATCTCTTCTCTAACAAGTCGTAACCCCCACGAGACAACACGTGAGGGGCAGTGTTCAGCTTCTGGATAACCTCCCAGGAAGCGACTCTACGTGTCTCACAGAATTGGTTCCACTTTCCTTACTGATGCCGTATTTCTCACAGACAATGTCGGCATCATCGTCCTTGCCTTGTGCCAGAGCCCATTTAGAGGTCAGGTCTGACTTAAACTGCCTCCATCGCTCTCCCACTGTCTGCAAAATTTTCTTCTTGGTCAGTTGGTCGGACGCTTCAGGTATATTAAATTCAACTTGCGTTACAATCAAGAGGGTTTAACAGTTACAATAACATTTAAATTCTATTACTACAAGCAATCACATTGGACATTTAATTGTAATACCTGAATGTCCTCCCAAATCAACTCCTTCTGTGCTGCAGGAACTTCCTTCCAGTTAGCAATGGTCACATCCACCTTGTCTCTAGCCACGATCCCTAGATATGTCCTCAATTTCTTTGCCTGAGGACCATCAGCCTTCCCAATGGCAGGATCCACATGAACCACTGGTCTGTCAGCACCAGCAGGTCTGGTAGCCAATGAATTCAGTCGTGTTGCCTTCCTAGTCTTCTTCGCCATAGATGACGAAGTTGCTGACTCAGGTCGAGGAAGGGAGCTCAGTGGTGTAGTCATGATCCTGTTAAAAACAAAAAGAAAGATAAGTAAACACATTCTAACAAGTTAGGATACTTATGAAATTGTAAAAAATGCAATCAAGTTAATAAGGCAAACAAATTACATTAAGTAATGTTAATTAACTCTCCTTCATCATGATCATTATGATTTGCATGAACGTCATCATCGTAATCTTCTCTGTTGATGTCAGGCATTTGTGTCGAGAATTGAGTGACACCAGTATCGACGGTGGAATCATCATCGTCAAGAGTAATATCAATGGTTTTTCCATGTAGTACCATAGACCACCTTTCATCCCATGGATCTTGAACATAAAACACTTGTTTAGCTTGTTCTGCCATGATGAAAGGTTCATTTTGATAAGCTAGCTTATTAAGATCAACCAAAGTAAATCCCAAGTCCTCGGTCTGCACACCACTATTGATATCAACCCACTTACACTTGAAAACACACACACTGAATGTAGCATAATTAAGCTCCCAGATGTCATGAATGACTCCAAAGTAAGGCATGCACGCCAAACGGGGATTGTGGTCATGCACAGTAGCGAAGTGTTGCGACTCAGCCCTAAGCCTAACCCCACTGTTTTGCAGTGTGCTCTTGTCATCTTGTTGTTTTGTGTAGAATGAGTACTTGTTGATATCGTAGCCCTGCCAACTTCTAACATTTCTTTTAAGCCCTTTGCTAACTTCCTCATTGTTTCAGATGAAGATTCATCACTAAATATTGTATCTTTAAACCAATTCAGGAAAGTCTTGTTATGCCCTTTCAACAACCTATTCTTCGTCATTCTTGGATTACTTTCCTTGACTAAGGCTTCATGACAAACTATGTATAGCAGAACTTCATTACTGTTATTCAGGACATACAAATGATTTTGTTACAATTCCTGTAAACCAGACGTTATAACATGCAGCCCATGTGAACCCTTTCCTCCCAATCTGTCGTCATGCTAGGACTCGAGAAGACCAACAGATTTTGCCTTTTCAAGGTACTCTGAACAAAATTCTACAGCTTTTTCTACAATGTACCTTTCAACTATGGATGCTTCAGGGTAGTGTAGGTTTTTTGTATACCCTTTCAAGATCTTCATGTATCGCTCGACCGGGTACATCCATCGTAAATAAATAGGACCACACATTTTAATTTCCCTTACCAGATAAACAAGTAAGTGAACCATTATGTCAAAAAATGAAGGAGGAAAATATATCTTCAACTGACACAAGATAATTGCCGCCTCTTCTTCCAAGTCATCTAACTTTACAAGGTCCACGAATTTGGTACAAATGGCATTGAAGAAAAAGCACAGTCGAGTTATAGCATGCCTCACTTTGTTAGGCAAAATGTCTCGAATCGCCACGGCTAACAGTTGTTGCATCAACACGTGGCAATCATGAGACTTTAAGCCAACTAGTTTCAGATCTTTTATCTTCACAAGGCTCTTAATATTTAAAGAGTATCCTTGTGGCACATTCACTCGGCACAGATACTGATAGAAACTTATATTCTCCTTTTTTGACAAAGTGTGACATGCTGAAGACAAGTATATTTTCTTACCATCAGACCTAGGATGTAATTGCTCACGTATACCCATGTCAGCAAGATCTTGACGAGTGTTCAAACCATCCTTTGTCTTGCCTTGAATGTTAAGTAGTGTGTCGATGACACTGTCACACACATTTTTCTCCACATGCATAACATCGATACAATGTCTAACATCTAGATCAGACCAGTATGGAAGATCAAACAATATCGACCTCTTCTTCCAAATACAAGTATTACCTTTCTGCTTCTTTTCAGTCTTTCCAAATACAGTATGGATTCCCTCAACCCGCTCAAGAACCTGCTCACTGGTTAACAGAATCAGTGCAGTTTCATGCTCTTGACTTCCATTGAAAACTTTTTTCAATCACCGATAAGGGTGATAAGGTTTCAGAAAACGTCGATGGCGAGTGTAAACGATTTTTCTGCCATGTTTAAGTTGTACGTAGCTTGTGTCTTGTTCACAGATAGGGCATGCACGATGGCCCTTAACACTGTATCCACTCAAATTCCCGTATGCTGGAAAATCATTAATGGTACAAAATAGCATTGCACGCAACTTGAATGTCTCATTACGATACCCATCAAATATTGCAACCCCCTCGTCCCACAAGTTTGCCAAGATGTCAATCAAGGGACTAAGATAAACATCAATGTCATTTCCTGACTGTCTTAGGCCCGATATCATCATAGACAACAACATGTATTTTCGCTTCATGCATAACCAAGGAGGCAGGTTGTAAATGACCAGCAAAACAGGCCACGAATTGTGCTGAGTACTTAAACTGCCGTAGGGATTCATTCCATCACTGGCAAGTGCAAGTCTAAGATTTCTTGGGTCTTCGCCAAATTCTGGATACAAACGGTCAATCTTTTTCCATTGGGAGGAATCTGCCAAATGACAGAGCATTCCATCACAATTTCTCCCATCTACATACCATGTAAGGTCTTTTATGTCATCTTCATTAGCAAACAAACGCTTAAACCTTGGAATGATCGGAAGATACCACAACACCTTCGCAGGGGGGCCTTTCTTTGTGCTTTCATCAATGCTACATTCATCATCGACCTTCACTTTGTACCGTGATACCCCACACCTGGGGCATTTATGCATTTCTTGAAATTCATTTATGTACAATATGCAATCATTAGGACAGGCATGAATTTTCTGATACTCCATCCATATCTGGCCTTGACATTAACCAGATTTAACACCGTTGACAACAGTGTCAATGACTCTTTGCACCCCGGATACAATGACTTCTTCGAATCACTTTCCAATGTATCATACATAGGGCATGTGCTTGCTGAAAAGATTCATGTCCCAGATCACGAATCATATCCTCTAATCGATATCCGATGTCAACATCAACCGGTTCAGTTTGGGACCCCCTTCGCATGTCTGTCAATTCACCATGCCATATCCATGTGGTATAATTCTTCTTAATCCCATCACACAGAAGATGCTCACGTATGTCGTCCAGTGCTTGGCGTCTCCCATTCAAACAATTGATACAGGGACAGAAATATTTTCCATCCCCATCCGGTCTATTTCTTTCAGAGGCAAATTGCAAGAAATTTTAATGCCTTCCGCATACTCAACCGTGATGCGACTTGCATTCATCCAACTTCGATCCATCTAATTAATAACTCTGTGATACTCACAAAGTTATTCCATGCATGAAAGCCTCACTCTTTTCATTAAAGGTATGGCCCTATCCCATTCACAAAGACATATTTTTTTAGTATATTCATATGTATAGGTTGAGTTTCTTATCTTAAATTTGATGAAATTTCGGCAGCATTTCGCTTTGATCTCTGAGTACACGACATGAAAGCGGTGACATAAGTTACACCACAGTCAAGTATGCACCCGGAGAACAAAGTGAAATGCATTGTTCCGAAATTTCATCATATTTAAGAAAAGAATCACAACCTTTACATATGAATATACTAAAAAAATACGAGTCTTCACAAACTGTCCAAATGGATAATTCAAGAATCAATACAATGATTAATCCAAACTGTCCGGAAGAATCACTTTAATGAATCTCAAACGGGAAACTAAGGTTCACTCATAATGAACATCAATTGTATATATAAAGCAATAGTCATTAACCACATAAAACAAGTTGCAAAAACACACGTATACATATAGAACCTAACAAAAATACTAAACACATTCGTAAGTACCTGTGATGATGTCACTGACAAACTCCAACAAGGAATCTAGTGATGACGATGCAAAGAGCAAAAGGACAACTGCCTACAAATGATGTTGAACATTGAAGATGTTATATTATTTTTACTTATTTTATAGAAACTTAAAGAAATTAGCAAGATAAATTTAAAAATAAACAACTTTTTCATTCTCTATATGGTATCAGTCTAAGCCTATTGTGGAATTCAACACCACCACTCAGCTTCCAATCCAATGGCCTTGTCCTCCCTAACCTCCACCAATCCAAAGGATGTTGTGGAAATGATCAACACCACCACTCAGCTTCCAATGGCCTTATTCATTCTCTATATGCAAATCATACTATGCAATGCAAATCACAAGTAATTCTCAATACACATGGCTCGCTTAGTGCCTTCTTACTGGTACTTATTAAATGTAAAAATGTGTTTTATTGCAAATTCAAGGGGATATCACATATGAGTGGACTTTTCCTAACTTAAAGCTAATTTGTTTTGGAAGTTAAAAGCTACTTTTTAACTTGCTGCACTACAAAAAGAACACCTATTCCGATATGCAAGGTATGGCTATCAGCCTATGTATGGATGCAGAAATGATGATAGTGGTTCTCCAACAAGAGTTGTACCAATCCAAAGCAAATAGCAGTGAGCTACACTAAAATCTTTACCTGTAGAAAACACTAAAATCAGCCACTAAGCTGTCCTAAATTCTCATTACTTAATGGTTAATAGGCTACCTTGTTGGTATACTTAATTAGCCACTAAGCTGTCCTAAATTCTTCAACTAGCCATCTACGCAAGTTTCTCAAATCCATAACATTCAATCCTTACCATTAACTACTTTGTGGTCCAGGAATCAATATGCAAAATGAGTTTCTTCATAAGATATTCTACAATATGCAAAACTTTTAACCATTACAAGCATCTCAAAAACAGGTAAAAAAAATCAATCTACACATAGTCACAAAGCATGTCCATTACATTATAAGAACTTTGAACACAAGAGAAAAGGTATAAGCTCACGGTTTTGTTGGCTTTTTTCCCTTAGGTCACACTTTTTCTTGCTAGTAAAGACCAAAAGAAGTTACACCAACAGTGGAAAAGAAGCTACACACGACAAAAAGAAGCTCAGAAGAAGAAGAACACAAATGCAGAAGAAAAAGAAGCTCATGGTTTCATAAATGGAAGGACACATACCTTGTGGGAGCCATGACACCAGACAATGGAACCGTCGTGAAAGTGAGTCGACACCGACAATGATAGTGATTCAGGTGATCGTGACCATCGTAGGCGCAGTGAAGGGCAACACTGAGAGTCAGAGATAGGTGCGAGAGTGAGGATGTTTAATTTGGGGGTCAGGTCTTATAATAACCACAACATCAATTTTCATTGAAAATTGATGTTAACACTAATAGGTTAACATCGGTTTTGTTAAAAACCTGGAAAATCGATGTTAACCATGTCCTATTAATTAAGAATTTGCCACCGCGTTTTCGTTAACATCGGTTTTCCAGAAAACTGATGTTAACTTAGCGATGTTAAAAGCAATTTTTGTAGTAGTGTTATCTCAGTCCCTTGTTTGAAGACTTCACAAAGTTGTGGGACAAGGGGGTTGCCGTATTTGATGGGTATCGAAATGAGACATTCAAGTTGTGCAATGTTATTTTGTATCATTAATGACTTTCCAGCATACGGGAATTTGAGTGGATACAGTGTTAAGAGTCATCGTGCATACCCTATCTGTGAAGAAGACACAAGTTATGTACAATTGAAACATGGAAGAAAAATAGTGTACACTCGGCATCGACATTTTCTGAAACCTTATCACCTTTACTTGCGATTGAAAAGATCTTTTAATGGAAGTTAAGAGCATGAAATTTAACCAATACCCTTAACTAGTCAACAATTTCTTGAGCAGGTTGAGGACATCAATAGTATATTTGGAAAGACCCAAAAGAAGTTGAAAAGTAAAACTTGCATATGGAAGAAGAGGTTGATATTCTTTGATCTTCCATACTGGTCTGATCTAGATATTAGACATTGTATCGATATTATGCTTGTGGAGAAAAATGTGTGTGACAGTGTCATCGGCACGCTTCTTAACATTAGAGGCAAGACAAAGGATGATTTAAATACTCGTCAAGATCTAGCTGAGATGGCTATACATGACCAATTACATCCAATGTCTGTAATATACTTGCCTCCAGCATGTCACACTTTTTCAAGAAAGAAGAAGAGAAGTTTTTGTCAGTTTCTGAACCGTGTCAAAGTGCCACAGGGATAATATTCAAATATTAAGAGCCTTGTGCATCTGAAAGATCTTAAACTAGTTGGCTTAAAGTCTCATGATTGCCACTTCTTGATGCAACAACTGCTAGCCATGGAGATTCGAGACATCTTGCCTAACAAAGTGAGGCATGCCATAACTCACATGTGCTTTTTCTTCAATGCCTTATGTAGCAAAGTCATCAACCTTATAAAGTTAGATGACTTGGAAGACGAGGCTGATATTATCTTGTGTCAGTTAAAGATGTATTTTTCTCCTTCAATTTTTGACATCATGGTTCACTTAATTGTTCATCTAAGGGAAATTAAATTGTGTGATCCTGTTTATTTATGGTGGATATACGTAATTGAGCGTTACATGAAGATCTTAAAAGGGTATACAAAGAATCTACATTGTCCTGAAGCATTCATTGAAGTTACATTGCAGAAGAAGTTATTGAATTTTGTTCAAGGTACTTTGAAAAGGCAAAGCCTGTTGGGCTTCCCAAGTCTCGACATGACGAGAGAGTGCGAGGTAAAGGTTTATGAGGTCTGCATGTTATAAATCCCGATGTAGAGGAATTGCAACAAGCTCATTTGTATATATTGAATAACAATGATTAAGTCCTACCATATATAGTTCATCATGAAGCCTTAGTCAAGGAAAATGACCAAGAATAGGGTGTTGAAATAGCATAACAAGACTTTCCTAAATTGGTTTAAAGATACAATCTTTAATGATGATAATGCCTCTAAAACATTAAGGAAGTTTGCAGATGGCCCAAAAAGGAATGTTAGAAGTTGGCAGGGATACGATATCAACAAGTATTCATTTTACTCCAAATCACAAGATGACAAGAGTACAATGCAAAACAGTGGGGTTAGTCTTAGGGCTGAATCCCAACACTTTGCTATTGTACATGACTACAATCCTCGTCTGGCATCCATGCCTTACTCTGGAGTCATTGATGAAATTTGGAACTTAGTTATGTTAATTCACTGTGTGTTTTCAAGTGTAAGTGGGTTGATGGCAATATCGGTATGCGAACCGATGATTTTGGATTTACTTTGGTAGATCTTAAGAAGCTAGATTATTAGAATGAGCCTTTCATCATGGTAGAACAAGCTAAACAGGTGCTTTATGTTCAAGATTCTTATGATGAAAGGTGGTCAGTGGTTCTACATGAAAAAATCATTGGTATTAATCTTGAAGATGATGATTCAATCCTTGATACTAATCTCACTCCTTTCTCAACAAAAATGGCTAACGTCAACAAAGAAGAAGAAGTTGACGACGTCCATGCAAATTGTAATGATCATGATGAAGGAGAACTAATTAACATCGTTTAACGTAATCTTTTATATATTTAATTGTTTCCACATTTACAATTTCAAAACTTAGTTTACTTGTGACTTGACTTTAATTAATGTAACATGACTACAACACCGAGCTTCCCTCCTCTTTTTGAATCAACACCTTCTTTGTCTACATTGAAGAAAACTAGAAAATAAACATGGTTGAGATCATTGGCCACCAGACCCGTCGGTGTCGAGAGACCAGTGTTTTCATGTGGATCCTGCCACTAGGAAGACTAATGGACCACACAAAAATAAATTAAGGTCGTATTTGGGGATCATCTCTTGGGACAAGGTGGATGTTACAATTGGTAATTGAAAAGAAGTTCCTGTAGCTCAGAAGTAATTGATTTGGGAGGACATTCAGGTATTTGAATTAAATGTTTAATGTTATTGTAATTGGTTTTACTAAAAATCGTAAAATGATGAATGTATTTTTTTGTATCGCAGGCTGAATTTGATATACCAGAAGCATCCAACCAAAGGATGAAAAAGAAAATTTTTCAGACGGTAGGAGAGCAATGGAGACAATTTAAGTCAAATTTAACCTCAAAACGGGCTCTACCACAAGGCAACGAGGAGGATGATGACATTATCTGGGAGAAATACTGTATCAACAAAGAAAAGTGGAACCAATTTTGTAACAGTCACAAAGACCCTTCATGGAAGGTTAGTTGACTTCAATTGTTTATGAATAAAAGAGTTAACTTGCATTATTTTAAAGCGCATTTTGTTGACAAATTTCTGTGTAATTATAAATAAGGCTCAGGCCATCCAGAAACTAAACACTGCTTCTCACGTGTTGTCTCTTGGGAGTTATGATTTAGTAGAACAAAAGTTAATGGAGATAAAACAAAAGAAATGATTGGAGGAAGCAGTCTAATTCAAGAGCACGAAAACAACCATTCATCCTCCATCTCCTATTAGAAGACACGTGAATTTGAAGATGGCTCGCACGAAAAAATTAGGAGAAATGACATCTGAGGCTACACGTGAGATTACAGAAAGGATTGTAAGTTAATTTTTTGTTTCAACAGTCATTATTAATTATAAAAAAATAACAAATTCGAAAACTCATGCAATACCTTGGAAGAGCAGTCTACATAGGGTAGCTTTGCTACCTATGGACGTTAGGATGTACTAACTACTGTCATAGGGTGACCAGAGCACTCTGGCCTTGCTCGTGTTGTTGGAGCCAGTGTGACAATTAAACAATACTTTGGATTGGCTTCAACAAGCTCTCGCACGTCTATGTTGATCAGGCCAAACGAGTTGGATCGACTCAAACAAAATATTAGGGATGAGCTCAAGCATTCGATTACTAAAAAAATGACTCGACAACTCAATTTATCCTTCAGCTAGATGTAGTCCCAGATGCAATCACAGGGATTCATACCGCCCCTTGAGGTTGAGGTTGGTCCTTCTGCTACCCGTGTCAGCATGAAGGAAAGTTGTGTCGATCCCTCAGGGCAAGACCCAACCTGAGTGTATCAGACAGGCATTGTAACACCCTGAAATTTTATAAGTAGAAAGATATTTGTGTTGATTAATTGCTTAATATAAATCTTGAAATTTGTTAAATTGTTTTGCATGGGTATTTTTCCGTAAAAGGTGAAAGTCAAATTTTGTGGCTGAGATAAGCTATACGTACACGCATAGTAAAAATAGTGGCGGTTGTTCGGTCACGCAAGTGGGCAACTATGGTGGCTGTGATAGCTGGCTGAATCAAGTTGTTGGCAACTTGTCTCAATGCTTCTTCTATAAATAAGCCCGAAGTAGAAGAATGGTTCACTCTCACTTTTGGGCGTGTTTTTCTTCTTTTTCTCTCTAAAAATCTTTGCACCAGAAATCTTTCTCTTCTTCCACCTTCTGTACCACTAAAACTCTCGAGAAACCACCGTAGCAGCGGCGGAAAATCCTCTCCGTTAAGAAGAATTTGTGAACAAAGCTTAAACTTTTCATTCTTGGTCGCTATGAGAACGAGTGTTCAAACAAAACACACGTTAGATTGAAAGAAAAGAATCCATGTTGAGGTAAGGGGAGTTTATTGTGTTAATAATGATTTTTGATATGGTGGTTTGGTTAAAGTGTGTATATGTTATTTAATATGCTGCGTAAAATATATTGACGATGTCTGTAAATGATGTCAGGAAGACGACTACCAGGTTGGGTAAGGCGGGTGGAGTATGTTATATGTATATATATTAAAACACTGTTGTTTGTGACGTCGGCTACCGGGAAGGGTTGGCCGAGTTGCACGTGTCAAACCTTTGTTTGTGACGTCGGCTGCCGGGAAGGGTTGGCTGAGTTGCATGTGTCAAACCTTTGTGACGTCGGCTACCGAGATGGGTTGGCCGAGTTGAGCGGGTTGGTTACTCGACAGAGCTCGTGTGTTCTTGGGAAGAGAGCCACTGGGTTACTTACTTGGTACCACTCGTATGTCTTGAGAAAAGAGCTACCGGGTTCGTTACTCGGTAGAGCTCGTACCTTCTCAGGAAAAGAGCTATCGGGTTCTTACTCGGCAGAGCTCGTACCCATTTTCTTGTGAATTACAGGGCTTCCTTACCCAGACAACCTTGTACCATTCTCTGACCTTGTTCGGATTATTACATCAGTTGTTATGGCTAGGTGTCAATCCGGACATCTAATACTGTACCCCAGTTCACTTGTTTGTAGTGTTTATGAATGACGTATGTGATTACGTTGAGATTGGCCATTGTATTGGCTTGAGTTATTAAATGCATTGATACCATGAGGAGTATATGGCACTATCCTAACCAGGATGAGTTAACTCGGGCAGGGCCATACATTGATGGTACCCATGGTAATCTAAATGCGTTTAGACATACATAAAATACCCACAGGGGTGTATGGAATTACCCTAACTAGGACGAGTTGATCTTAGGGACGGGTCATACATTGATGGTGCTATGGTGATATTTTATGTGTTGACGTGAGATACCGAGACCGAGTGGTTAACCTTGCAAGGACCACAGTCAGTGCATCAGTGTACCCGAAAATGGGTCAATATATATGTATATGGGGGGTGTATGACATTATCCTACCCGGGTCGAGTTGAGCATGGGCCAGGGTCATACATTGATAGAGCCCATGTACATACTTTATGCATAATGACAATGGGATGGTGGCAGTAGGGTACAGAGGTACTAAAGGGGCATCTCTGTTTGGAACTCCCTTGTGACTCAGGGCTGATCACCATGAGGGGGGAGCGACCTGTGCACGACAGAGTGACCTTGACGAGCTTCTGCATCATTTTCCTGAGAAAGGCTATTTCCATGAGGATGGTACCACATTGCATCTACTAAGAGATAAGTCCGGAACATGCATCATGACTAGTCATTTTAAGATGAATTGTGAAATGGTTTGGACGGATTGTTCATAATTGAATGCGTGATAAAATATTTGAATAATGTTGTGATTTTTCAATGACCAAGTTGTCTTTTTATAACTGATGATATTTATTTAATTATTATTTTACATAATGGACTCACCTTTGCTTTGTTGTACCTTGTGGTTTGGTACCTGCGATGATCGCAGACCATGTTCGTGTGAGTAGATGGACAGTAGTAGGTGACCGGGAAGATGACCTATATTGGTTGGAGCCGCCGAGTTGCCGGGATGTAGATGGACTAGATCCCAGACAAGGGTTGTATTTTTGCTAGTTACACCCCTTGTTCTAATGACTACACCCCAGCGTTTTGCTAGTTACACCCTGTCATTTAAATCCTTATTTCTTTTGAGAATTTTGTACAATTTAGACTTGGTTATTTATATTTACCACCAACTTATGATTATTAATATACAAGTATTATGATGTATTGCCTCTTTGTATATTCGAGTTTTGATTTGTGATATTGATTACGCTTACGAAAATTTTACTACTATTTTTATAAACAAACTTAAAGGGATTTTTAGACATAAATTACCATTAAAAGCATAATTAAGAGTATGATACAGTAGCGATGAGGCGGGTCGTTACAGGCGTGGGTTGTATGTTGATGACAATCCTCTCCCGCCTGGTTGCCCTTATAAGAGTTATGAAGGGTACGTCAACAACCGTGCACAACATCCCTTTGGCCTATGATCAGGTGAAGGTGGGTGTTGATGAAGTTCGAGATGCTGATGCAAGCGCCCCTGTATCGACTAAAGAGGTTCAATTACTGGAGTAGGCCCTTAACATCTTCCTTGCTTGGTCAACACATCTTGTACAACTTATTTCAAAAAAGGTCACTACTACAAGCTGCTAAATCTACTACGGTTCTAGGCACATTTCAACTACGGTCATATGACTATCGTAGATATAGTAGTCGTTGATAAAGAAGCATTTTAACTACGGTCAGGAAACCGACTTTGATTAAGCGCATTTCAACTACGGTTGTGTTTGGAACCGACTTTGATTAATCACTTTTCAACTACGATTTTGTGTGAGAACTGACTTTGATTAAGCTCTTTTCAACTACGGTTTTGTGTTGGAACCGACTTTGATTAATAGATTTCCCAAAAAAAAAACAAAAGTCACCTACTACGGTTTTTTGAGCTAACCCGACTTTGATTAACATATCTACTACGGTAGGCATCTTAAAACCGTAGTAGATAAGCATTGCGATTTTTTTTTCATATTTTTGGTATATACTAAATTAAAATCAATAAACTAAAATGTACTAACTTTTTATTTATTATAGATTCAACAAACAACATGGTTAAACAAATTATTTAACGGGCTACTGTCATTCTCCAAGTGCCAATCATATATATATATATATATATATATATACACACACAAGAGCATATTTATAAGAATACATGAACACTCCAAACTCCAGAGCAAGAAAAGTTCATAATTTTTTGACAGTCATGATAAGTTAACTTTTACATAGATCAGACTAACCAAGAAAGGAAAACAAACCTTGTATCTCCTGTAGCGTGCCTCATTATTTCCCAAATGTTTCTTAACAAAAAAAATCTATCAAGAAACCAGCAAGTCCATCCAAGAGCCACTCTGCAAAGTACAAAGCATTCACCAATCACAGTAAAGGAAACACAATCTGCTGAATTTACAAAGAAACAAATCAAATTAAAACAACAATCAAAATGCCACCGTTTAATTTACCATCATTTGGTGCCTTATGAGTGATATACACAACAAACCACTGTCTTTCGAGAGCATATACAAGTCTAACCCTTGTATCAGTAGTCTGTCAACAAAGACTAAAACTGATCATTAAGCTGACATATTATAACAAGAAAATATAATAACAAGTAGCAAATTAACATAAATTAAATTTTCAACACTTAATAGTAAAATATAATAACAAGTAGCAAATTAACATAAAACAAGTAGCCAATTAACATAAATTAAATTTTTTAATTTGTGTATAACCTGTTAAATGCTTCCTTTGAATACCATTTTAAGAATACTTCAGTACTATTTTTTTTAGTTATAATGTCTAGTACTATCAGAATTCATAAAAGCTTCATTCAAGCTTAATACTTAATTCTTCTATCAAAAGTCTATACTCTATATAGCTTATGAAAGAGATAGAAATAGAAAAACAAGGTGAGTTTCATTGCAACCATCTATGAAAATAAGACAAAGATAAAAGGGCACAAGAATGATTAATTGCAAAAGTTTAAAGAACTTCACTTGAATCATGTGGCTAGATGATGTAGGACCTGTGTAGTTTCTGAGTGGGAGTGGAAACAAGGATGTTGATCCTAGTGTAAAATTTTGAGAAGGAATGTTAAATTGTTCATAGAGTGTCATTCCTTGAGGGTGCTTTTGGCCCTCGTTTCTCTGCATCCTTAACATGCAACCTTGGAAACATTGGGCTAATCTCCTTGCTGAATTAAGCATGTGTCACTAATAACTTGAACAATTTACATTATAATATAATTATATTTATATTTATTTATATAAAATAAAATACAAGTGCAGCCTCATATGAGTCTACCATATGAGTTGGCAGTCGAAACGAAAAAAACATCTGCATAATCGCACAAATTAAGTGAAGCTACACAATAAGTTCATTGCTTCACTCTCACATCATAACCCCAATTTTATTTATTACGTAATAACACACTCAACAGTAAAGTTAAATAACACAACACAAAAACCAGTACTTATATCTCCCTCACTTCATCTTCGATCTCATCCTCACTCCAGCAGCATTTCAGAATAGACCTGGGAGATGCACTGCCATCGCAGCCTCAAACAAATAATTGGTACACAACTGCACAAGAAGAAATTGTTCTACTGTATATACATATATTTTTATTAACTTAAGAAGAAGAAGAAGAAGAAGATAGATACTAGATAGATCTACAGTTTGCGACCAAACCCAATAATCCGTTTGGCAATTGAATCACAAAATAGTGTAATTAAATTGAGGAAACAGAAATGTCACCGTTTAAGGTAGCGTTTTGCAATCGAAGCCACAACCACACTGGGGGTTCTCGAGGAAGTTCTCACGCCAAAATCAGCGAAAGCGATTCCGACAGAGAAGTAAACATCGTTGCCCTGACGAGAGACCTTGACGATGTTGAGCCAAAGGAGTAAGATTTTGACAGTGACACCTTTGAGACGAGCACGGAGGGCTTCGCGTCCAGCCTGACGGAGACCATTGGCACGAGAGGGCGGGAGCCACTGTGGCACAGGCTGAGTGAGACAGAGAACGTGGAGGAGAGGGAGAGCTTCGAGGAGAGCGAGGCATTGGAATCTTAGGGTTTGAGGAGAGAGTGGCCGATTTGATTTTAGGGAAAAGAATGTGAACGAGCGCCGAAGTGTAAGCAGAAACGCGTAAAAGGGTTTTAAAACACTGTCGTTTTTCTCTTTTCAACTACGGTTTTATCAGACCATCTTTGATATCGGCATAATGACTACAATTTTCACAAGAAACGACATCATAATCGCTATTCTACTACGGTTATTATAGAACCGACTTTGAAAAGTTGCAATTTATTACAAAAATGCCATCGTGCACATTACGACGACGGGTTTGATGGAACCATCTTTAAATTGCCGTCGTAGAAGCTTCTAATTGTAGTAGTGGGTATTTCCTTTTTGTTGTGTTTATTATCATTTAAAAAAGGATTATGTACAAATAAAGTATTGATTGTCATTGACTTATGTTTATTAACTGTGTAGGATAAATAATGACTCAAGGAACCGGCGAAACCTATACATAAGCCAGAACTTGATGACGATCCCCTATACCAGATCAGATTAACGATCCCGCAGCTTTTCCTTAGGCCTATGCAGGTGTCGTGGGAACTATTGTGTTTGGGGTGTATAATAAGGACTTCCCCTTGTACATAAAACATGAAAATATTTCTGAAATTATACACGGTGGTCAATGACTCAACATCTCTATTTTACAAATGTAGATTATGTAAGTCACTTTACATTACAATCCATTACATAAGTAATTGTTTTAAATTGATGCATAATTTATTCTATTTTAACAACAATAGGCATATGAATGACTTAAGGCTGCAAATAGATAATGCCTCTGTGTATGGATTCCTTGAGCCACAGTCCATACAGAGATCTAGACAATCACAATTTGAATCTAAAGATTATATTAAGAAATGGATGTAAAATTCACAGAAACATATCTACCTTGGAGCCTACTTAAATGGGTAAGTAAAACTGTACAAATCAATTTAAATAATGTATGCACTATGATAACTTAATGTTCTTCAATGCAGTGCACATTGGCAACTGGTCGTTATATGTCCTAAGGACAATGTTGTTGTCGGATTTTGTTCTTTGCACAATAAGCCCGATAACTACTTGAAAGGAATTATTAACATATCAATTGTAATTTGTAAGACATTTACTTTATTATTTTTAAGACATCAATATGTTAAAAAAAACTGTCTGGATTGGTCTGTTTAAATTTGCAGGTTTAATTTGGATAATATTAAAAAAAATAGTATATTACAAAAATTAACATCGATTTTTATAAATATCGGTGTTGTTTTGCATAATTCAACATCGATTTTTATAAAAGCTGATAATAATGTTCAGCATAACAACATCAGGTTTCTATATTTATTCAATTTTTTGTTGTTCTTTATTTTGTTCTTCACTCAGATTAGGGTATGGGGAACTTTGAGACCCACATGTTATAGTTTCTATGATTTGTATTGTTTTGATTCATTTTTGTTTTGGGTTCACTTTGTTGGTTTTCGAAGATTGTATCTGGGTAGCCCTTGGTTTCTGCTATTTTTGGTGTGTAATGTTGGGGATTTGCAAAATAGAAAACAAATTTGATGAATGAAGTGCTTTGATTTTGGAGAGTTGCCCTTTTCATACAAAGTACTCAGGTAAACCTCTGTCAAAGAATGCAAATTGCACAAACTTGAAGGCAATGGTCGTTCAATTTTGTTGTTTCATAATGAAACTCTTTTAAGCCAAACTAGGTAGCGAAAACAATGAGGTATATTTCCACTCACGACATGCAGATACAAACAAGTATCATTTGGTTAGTTGGATATCCTACTTTTTTTTCCTTTACTTTTTAAATTTCAAACCTGGAAAGCACATTTGTCTGAATCATTATTTCCTTAACAGTACTTAAGACTAATAGATTCCATAGACTGACCCATTTGATAGTTAATTTTGAGCCATAATTCTTGTACCCGTACATCATTTGGACTAAGTTAAACCTTGGCCCTCTGTGCTTTTATCAAATATAAAAGTTCTGTATTAGGAAGGTGCAACTATAATGTAGTAGTTGAAAAACAAATTTGTGTGTTTGAATTGTGAAGCATGATAGATGGTGAAGCACATGGGGCTGTTCATTTAACTGAAAATGCTGAGAGTTTGGTGGTTGTGCACATTTGGAAGTTTCTGTTTTGGGAGTTTGTCAAATTGCATGTTGTCATCAAACTCTTCATTTATGACTAAGATGTTGAGAAATCAGGGGTCTAGTTATGTTGTTTAAAAGGAAAATATATAATCAAATTAGGTTGTTCTTTTGGAGATATCTGTGACAATAGAAATGAACCAGTAGCGAAGAGTGACTGCAAAGCAACCAAAATTTATTTACCGTTTACCTTGACATAGTAGTGTTGGTTTAGGATTTTGTTATGAAGGGCTATTACAGTTCATTGTCGTTTACTCCCTTTATGGCTTTATCTGGCTTGCTGGAATGTTGTGATTTATTTACAGATATGTTCCCTAGCATAAGAGGCTAAGATTGTTATGAATTACAATCTTCTAATCTAATTGGTCCCTCATACATGGCTGATACTTGAAAACTTGTGACAAATACAACACACCCAATAAATAGAAGCATACCACTTTGCAGCCCATAGCAATTTCCCCAATAATTTTTTATTTTGATAAAACTCAATTTGCTGACTAGTCTGACATTGATGTTTCTTGTTTTTTTTCCAAAGTCAATTTGCCAGTTTTTCAATAGAACTAACATGTGTGCAAGCTATTGACAAAGGGCTCTTTTTTTCTCTCTTTAATGGTTAATGCAACTTAATCATTTTGTTTTTATTTTATTTTATTTTCTCCTTCCCCCCTAATTAAGTATTTCTGTTAAAAATACCTAAACTTTTTATCTAATAATAATTCCATATCTTTTTTTCTTATAAAAATCATTGAACCACTTTTACTAATCACCACCTTGCCTTTTAAGTACTTTTTTGTTTCCCTGAAATTTTCTTTCCTTGTGTCTGTGTATGAAATTTTGTCCCTCTCAATTCACCACTTAGATCAAGACAATCAAAAGGCATGTTTGGACATCCAGAGAGATAGGTAAATATTAGCAAATAAACATAATTTTTGTTGCTATCTAAGAATCAATTTACTCATGAGTTAAAATAATTAGTATCATATCATGGATTTTGTCTTGACCATCATGTTCTTGGTTTCTCATGATGGTGCTGGAGGCATGACATGAGATGGTAAACCATCCAAAGTATGCATTATTGCTTGTCTACAGACTTATGATTTTAACAAGCAGTTTTGTGTTTTTCTCAAAGATAGATTAGAGGAGATAATTACAACAGTGAGAGCAGAGGGAGAAGCATCTTCTCAAATGGGAAGGAAGCATATCTATGGTCCAACTCCAGGGACAACCTTAAACACAGTAACCCCTTGTGCAGCATGCAAATTTTTTAGAAGAAGGTGTGCTGAAGAATGCCCTTTCTCTCCTTATTTTTCACTACATGAGCCTCAAAAGTTTGCAGCAGTCCACAAAGTGTTTGGTGCAAGCAATGTCTCCAAGATGCTAATGGTTAGCACCTAATAACTAGCTCCACACACTAAATTAATTAGTCCTTTTTTTTCTTCAATTAGATTCACTTCTCTTATTGAAGTAAAAACTGATTTATTTTCTTTCAAATTTTATTTTTATGTATAGAAGGTACCAAAGAGCCAAAAAGCTAATGCAGCAAATAGCCTTGTTTATGAAGCTAACTTGAGGATAAGAGATCCAGTGTATGGATGCATGGGTGCAATATCATCTTTGCAGCAACAAGTTCAAACATTACAAGCAGAACCAAATGCAATAAGGGCAAAGATACTATTTGGAGCTCATTTTCCATTTATTACAAAGTCAGAGTGTGATGAAATATGTCTATGGCCTACATTTTTTTTAAAGATTTTCCAAAATTTGGTTTGCTTTATAGATGATCTGAGGTAACAACTTCAATGGTAACAAATAACTATGCTACATTAATATGTATAACTATGTTGCATCAATATGTAATTATTGGAAACCAGATGCATCAATGATTCATCAGTTGGAGGGGTCCACCATCCATGCACTGACTATTCATCAGTGCTAATTCTTAACAATATCCACTTTCACTTATTCGTGGAGTCAAAGAGATGTGCCATTCTTGTGTTTAAAGTCTTATATAGGGTGAACATTGAGTTTCATATCTAGAGAATATGGAATGAATTACTAAAATTTATTATTCTTGATGCTGACTTTATCTTCTTTTCTCTGTTCTTCACTAATAGCAATTCATTATTTATTGCAGCCCCAATGGAGCTTATAATTCTAGTTTCAAACCAATAACCCATCAGGTGATCTTAAGACATGTTCAAATATATTTGCTTCTTTGATTGTACCATGATAGGGCCTAAATAATTTAGAAAAATATGGCCAATAGAAAAAGAT
>CM023958.1:14553541-14564990 GCA_013407115.1 Glycine latifolia | reverse complement strand
CTTATTTGATATGATCATAACTAACAATTGTCCTAATTGATAAAATGAACATAATATCCCTAATTAATAAAATAAGAATTTGAAATAAGAAAAGATAAAGAAATTAGATAAACTAAACAATTAAATGTTTAGATATGTGTATTAAATATACATTAAAAAATTTAGTATTATATGTATCAACATTAATTATTTTTTAACATAATTGACTTATTAGCTCAGTTGGTTGGAGCGCTGCCTTAATAACACCAAGGTCACAGGTTCGAGACTTGTATGCGCCATTATTTTAAATTATTTGAAAAAATATATTTTAACTTTAAAAAAAAAAAACTACATACGGATTGGGTGGGCCATACGGATTGGGCAATCCGTATTAAAAAACAAAAAACTTACTCCGTAAGATTCTTACAAATTCAACAATCCATAATCCGTATTCAATATAGTGTATGTAGAAATTTATATAGTGCAAAAGGCTGACCTAAACTCAAACAAAAAAAATGACCATAGTTATTTCCGACGGATTTTTCTGTCGCAAATTTTCCATGATCATTATCGACGGATACGCCCATCAGAAATTACCACAGACGAATAAATTCCGTACGTTGCAATTTCCTATGACCATTTTACCGTCGGAAATTCTTATTTACCGACGGATTTCTTAACTTAGAGACGGATTTGTCTGTCAGAAAATCGCTTTTTTTTTGTAGTGGGTTATGCTATTAAAATGCATGAAATGGTCTTCCTTATATAACACCATGAGCAATGATTAAGATAAAACAAAACCCATTATGCATAGCATGTAGATATACATAGCAACATCATAGCTTGATCACCAACTTGATCAAATTAATAATGAGTCAGAACACACTTCAGCAACATCATAATTTTACCTTACCCACTTTTTTATTTATTGCTTGTGTTATATATAGAAAGTAGAATGCCACTGATGCTAATTGATAAAGTTCTTTGGTCTGCACCAAAATAAAAAAAAACTAGTTAAAAAGGTAATGGATAAACAAACATTTAACAACAGAGCACAAGGTCTATCTTCACCTGAGAGGATAAGCTATTCATAAGCTTAAGGTGCCATGGCACACAAGTATGAGATAATATTGTGAAAATGGCCAAAAATGCAATTAAGATCACCAACCTAAAACAAAAAAATTAGTAAATCAGAAAGAATAAATCGTATGGAAACTAATCTTTTTAATGCACTTGAGACCACACATATTCACAACTTTAATTCGATTCCATCCAAGCCACAACTCCTGCAAATTCTCGAGGCTCTGCAAATTCTCCATCACCTAAATCACAAATGGAAACATAAAAAACCACTGTAGGAAAACAAACAAAGCACAGGGTATCTTAACCCATCACAACAATTTACCAGTAATTTATTGGAGCCGAGTTCAAGAAGCTATAGCTGATGGAAGTCCCCAACACCTAAGATTAAGGGTACAATTACAATAAAGAAAGTTCAAGAGTCATAAAACATTTAGCAATAAATAATGTGATGTTTATTTAATTCAAATTTAGTCAGGTAAAGAACCTGAATTATCTGGTTATCCTGATTAAAACATTTGGCAACAAATAATATGGCAATAAACATTTGACAATGGTTAGATTCACCATCTACTAATCTTTGAGCAGTTAAACTAAACCAACTCTAGAAGCTTATGATTGACCTTAACCAGCACCAGTTAATGCAAAATTAAAATAATTTATCACATTTTTAAAGCTTACAACTGTGGTTATACCATCATCCAGCTTTGAGCTCTCATATTGATGCCGGTTCAATCTATTTATCTTCTTATTCTCTTTTCTAAATACTTCTAAAAAAATTCAGCCAATTTCAAACCTAAAGTGAATATCATACACTAGTATTCTTCAACGATTAGGCAATAGTGCAGAATGGCCATTTTCAATTGGAACTGAAGCTTTGTTAAAAGGGTAGTGAAAGGGCTCATAGTAGGAGCGTGACTCTAGATCCTTGAGGGTCTTTATTGCTTTTGCTTCTCGCTTTCATTGTCCAAATTTGAACTACCTTTGGGTCTTACGAAGTACTCCTGTGTCAAACGTCCACTAAAATCAATATCACCTTCAGGACAGGGAAATTCTACACATTCTTTCACTACAGTATGAATAATGCACAAAATTTATTTGTGTACATAAAAATAAGCTTTTACAAGACTTAAGTTTCATTATTTAGGGCCAGATTAAATCCGGACTTTTTGCTTGACTCATCAACCCCACTTTCTCTTCTTCCCTGTTCCCATCACGGGCCTTCACTACGTTCTGCAGTTGGGGCTAGACCTGGGCCAGACGTTCTGCATTAATGGGCCCAAGTTTCTTTGCATCCTCTAGGTGGATTATGCAGGCCACCCTGTTGTTGTGGGTCCAGGCCGTCGTCATTAATGAGGAGGGCGGAGGGAGACAGTGTGGCACGTGTCGACCGTGCAGAGGAATGGCCTTGGTTCCTCTTGCAACTTCTTGGAAACCAACTCTAGAGGAGATGAAGTGAGAGAGTGAGAGGGAGACTGAGAATACAAAGACGTGAGAGAGTAAAAAGAGACATCAAATATTAAAAAGAAATGAAAAATTCTCTAAGAGTCTTTTAAGACAGTTTTGCGAAAACCGTCGCGGAATAAAAATCATTCTAAAACAGTTTTCACAAAACCATCTTAGAATGGAAACTATTTTAAGAGGGTTTTGCAAAAAATATCTTAGAATGGTAGTTTCTAAGATGATTTTTGTGAAACTGTCGTAAAATGGTTATATTTATTTACAAAAATATCACCGTATTTTTTTTTAAGATGATTTTTCAACAACTATCTTTAAATATGTGTTGTAAAAAATAGATTTTTTAGTAGTGTTTTATAGTCATCTATCTAACTAGGTGGGTATCAGTTTAAAACACCTGGCATCTAGAAGTTAGTTGAGTAACGACAGTAGTGTTAAATTTGTTTGCGGAAATGGGCCTATTCTCTGAATTAGCTTCTACTGGTTTTCAACATGCTATTATTGTTGTTGTGTCAGAAAGAAAGGGAAGAAAAAAATGCATCACATATTATCTAACAAATTAAAAAAAATAAAAATCTCGCAGCCCAGCTTTTCTATAAAATATCCTTTCATTCTTTGAAAATTGAACAGTATTAGTCAAGTTAGCTCATCACAAGAATATATACCATTCAACTAAGTGCATGGTGGCACCACATGCACAGCACCAATCTCATAATGAAAACTTACGCTCTCGTGGATAATTTAGCCATAAAAAGTTTCCTTCAAAACCTAGTATATTAAAGTAGCCGTTGACAGAATCCATATTATAATAACAGATTAATAGTTTTCTATCGGAGCAATATCAAATTATATTAAGAGTAAATACTTGCTAACAATATAACTAAAACAAACCAATAATTACAAAAATTATTGCATATTGACATTTCAAGAGTCACATGTTCTTCATACTTTTTGTGGGAACTAATTTCCCCAAACATGCAGGGAATGCTCTTATATATTCTGCAACTCACAATAACCCTAACCACCCTATCATACATGTCCAATTTGGAACCTCCAAGCACGTGGCCACCAAATCTCGATCTTTCGTGATTCCACCATTAGTTAATTAATTATGTCGACTGACAAAACTTTGCTGAAAAATCATAGTTGGCTTCTGAGAAACTGTCATCAAAATGCCAAAATCTTCAGCCATTGCAAAGCATTTTAAAAACCATGTTCACATGATCCCATAAGTATAACAGCGCAATGCATTAATATATTAATGAATATTTTTAAGCAATCCAGATGTTATCACATGCCTTGTTTAATATTGAAATAGATTTTCGTCGGGTTTCTCATGTAATCCGTGGATAAGGTTACAGGTTACTCTAATAAGATTTGTTGTCATATCCATTACCATGTTGATAGCATCAATTACGTATGGGAAGTTTAAATATCTATATTAAAGCTCTAAACTAACTATTAACATAGGGGATATATATATACATACGAGCTGCCACAAAGAAAATACTAATTCCTATATGAATTAGAAAATTTGTCGTGCTGTATCTTAGTTATTAGCATTACATAATACTACTATATTAAGCAAGATTTAGTATCTGGCACCACTGTTTTCTTTCTTCTTTTTTTTTTTCTCCCGTAAATTCTAGGTTTCTAACTGTAGAAACTTAATTTTTACCTTATTGTATGAAGGTCAAATATAAGTGAGACAACTAGTTGCATTTTCTCCCCACTAAAGTTTGAGAAGTTATTAGATAGTTCGCGGTTCTTATAGTTTCAATTAATCTTCACATAACATAATTAAGTATTGTTCATTGTTTTTATAAGTTAAAAATTTTAAATACATGTCACACAAAAATTAGTTTGAATCATAGACACATAATAGTTCTGGACAATTTAATAATTTCTAATAATATTCTCCCTTTTCAGTAACTTAATTTGACATTGATGTCATATGATTTCAATTGTTTAATTAATTTACCATGGAAAGAAACTTACTTCAACTGTTGACTACGAATATTACACATCTGTAAAGCAATATCTTAGTGTTTTCTTTTCAATCAGAATTAACCTTTGTCTTTTTCGCCAAGACAACCAGAAATTAAATGGGAAGAAATGACAAGGAAGCAGTAGCACGAAATATGGCAAATTTGCAATGCAGGCTGCAGGGAACAGCCCATTCTTCA
Source organism: Glycine latifolia (assembly GCA_013407115.1). Taxonomy (NCBI): domain Eukaryota; kingdom Viridiplantae; phylum Streptophyta; class Magnoliopsida; order Fabales; family Fabaceae; genus Glycine; species Glycine latifolia. The sequence continues at coordinate 14,560,287 of CM023958.1, read as the reverse complement.
TTGAAACGAAATCTAGGCTCACATGCGGTTGTTACTAGTGAACTTGTCACATGAAAATTATGTTTTTCTCTCTCTCTTGATAAGCTAATAAACAGGTGAGCCTTTATCAATATTTGTTAACATGAGAAGGGTTAATAACACAATTTTTAGTACACTTTTTTTTAACATAATATATTATTAGTATAGAAAAATAGATAATGATACTTGCTAGGTAAACAATATAACTTACAAAATTTTGTAAGGGTTAATAACACAATTTTTAGTACACTTTTTTTTAACATAATATATTATTAGTATAGAAAAATAGATAATGATACTTGCTAGGTAAACAATATAAATAATATAAGAGTGTGTTCAAAAGAGTGTTAAAAAATGCATTTATGACATTTCTTTTAATATTTATAAATAAGGAGATAAAATATAAAAGTTTCGCATAATGTAAATTTTACAAAGTAAATAGTCTCGAGTTGTCCCAGTAAAATTACTCATGGCTTTCCTAAAAAGATCTTGAGGGAGGAAAACTGACAACACACTATTGAAAGTAAAATATAAAATTAAGAGTAGACTTGTTAAATTAATAAGACTCACAGCATCCCACGAGTCTTAACAAATTTTAACTAATTATTAAAAATATATTTAAAAGAATGTGTTAAAAGAACACGTAACTTTGTCAATGGGCACCTCTATGATGATATGATGGTGCCAAAAAAGGCCCATGTTTCCCAATCAATTAAATCTACAAAAACACCGGACAAGATTTAAACAAAGGAATGGAGGAAAATGGAGAGTGAAAAGATCCAATAGAAAAAAGAGAAGTGAAGGTGAAGTATTAATTAATGAACATTGGATATACTTATTTTTTATTTAAAAAAAAAAAAATTGTATGTGCATGCACATTCACCTGAGCTGAAATTTCCACAGTTGCTTTGCATGTCAATGACGTAGAGATATGGGAGTAAACAAACCAATAGGTCGTGACAACCATAATTTTAGTTTCGTTGCAGTGCTAAGTTTTGACCACTTTCATCATTGGCACATTATCAACACACAAGGTGAGAAAAGGAAAAGTGTATGTACAATATTACAAGGAGACACACACACATAAAGGAGAAGAAGTGACTTGAAAGTGAAGGTGAAAAGAAGAGAAGTGGATGACAGTGATCACACATGGAGTAGTAAGGATTACACTAATCCACTCCCGCTCCTTCCCTTGTCATGAACAAGAGAAAAATCGACAATGTCCCATTCACGAGAATGACCATTTCCAACTCCTTGTTTTCTTCCCCACCCTTTCCATCTCCTTGTCTTTTTCCCACTCTTGGAATGTGTGCTTGATTCCTTTCTTTTTTTAATACCTACTTTGTCAAGTTTCATTGGATTTTGTTCACCCTTCCTTTGGATCAATGAAATCATTGCATAAATATTTTTACATGGTCTTGTAATTAAGGGGTTAGATCTAAGTACAAGGAGATAGTCTCTAACAACGTGACAATCTAATTTTGAATTCCTACAAAGAAAAGTGTTTATATTTAATTTATCAGAATTTTTTGAATAAGATTGTCTTAAAAATAAAATATATGTAAGAAAAAAAATGTACTTGTATAAAATAAAAAAAAAAAAAAACTTTGCTTAATAGTACAAAGGTTTGATTTAAAAGCAACCAAAGCTAATTGGATTAAAAAATATGGTAAAAATGTAAGCAGAGAATCTTCCTTTATTTTAGTGGCCCCTCTGCAATAGCCTGCAATCAGACACCAACAAGCACGGTCTCACAGTTAATTGGAATTTCTTTCTCATGACCCATGACTCACAATTTTTACATAAAGACTAGTCATATTAATTAACTGAAAAAGAAAAGGTTACTAACCCTTTATTCTTTTTATATAAAAATTTTGAAGCCCAACCAGAAAAAGAAAAATCTACTTGACATATCCTATTTTATACATCAAGTTTACCAAAATATGGGTTTTTAATTTAATTATAACTCATTGAGTATGGTAATCAATTGACACAGACACCCTCTTGACAATTTCATTTTCATCCGGAAAAGGGAAAACTACATTTCAACATGAAACTCTCTCTCACTGTCTCACTCTCACACTCTCCTTTTGCATGATGATCAATTGAAATGTTGCTGCTCCAACCAAGGCCAAAGGCCAGATTGATCATCAATGCCACAAAACATGTTGCTTAAGCTCTCTTCTTTGACCATGTGATCAATCTTTTGGCACTGAATCTCTGGCCTTGAAGTGGTTTGGAAAAGCTGAGCCACTCCTGTTGGTCTAGCAGAAGATGGAAAGAGGGTTCTGCTGTTGCTCTGCTGAGTGGATAGAGGACTGTCAATAGCTGGTGTTCTTGAGATATCCAACTTGATCTCTGAGCTGTTCTCACTTCTATTGCTGCTGGATCCCTCAGTTTCTTTGTTGAGGTTGATGGATTCAGTTGGTTCTCTGCTTTTCAGAGCCAATATCTGCAGCAGTGAAATTAGCTAATCCAAAAAATAGCACAAAACAAATAATAGCATGCAGGAAAGGTTGGAGTGTCAAATGTGTAATATCAGCCTAAAACAAAGGTGTCAATGTCAAAATGAACCCAAATGATTGTTTATTTCCAAACCAAGGAAACTATGCATTGCATGACAAACATGTAATTGAGTGGAAACTGGTCTTTACGAAATTACTATGGAAAAAGCAGCTTTGTAGAAAGTTGTTATCATCATATCACCAGAAATTGGTGAAAGGAAATAAAAGGTTGAGAGCCATAATAATTATTTTTTTTGAAAAAACATAATAATTAAAGAAAAGCATCATGATTACCTAGCTTTATTGTACAGAATCAAAACAACCTGACATAACAGAAATTGAACATTCCCTCTATTTCTTCGTCAATTTAGGACTAATTTAATTTGAATAAATTTTTCAACAAACACTCATGAGAAAGATATAAAATGATATAAGGAGGTAAAATACATCAATCTTCTCTTATAATTTAAATTATTTACCTCAATGGAGAAGTTAACTAAGTTTGTAAAAAGTTTAAGGTGTATAAGTAAATTTTAACTTAAGAAAAAAAGTTTGATTTGCTTACCCTTTTAATTTATTTTATTTTATTTTCTTGTAAGTATTTGTTAATAAACTCATCTGAATTTGGCCTTAGTAATTTAAGAAAAATTGGTCTTCTTTTTTAAGTTCTCTTCTCACATATGAAACCAAAATTAAAACAACAAAATCTTGATAGAAGTAGGAAGAAAATTACAAACCTCGGTCTGAAGTTTTTGGTTCTGAGCTTGAAGTGCATCATTATCTGCCTTGATAGCATCATATTGTCTTTTGAGAAGATCATAGTCCTTCTCCAACTGCTTGGTCTTCCACCTAGCCCTCCTGTTTTGGAACCATATAGCAATTTGTCTAGGTTGCAAGCCAAGAGCCCTAGCCAACTGCATTTTCCTCTCAGGTTCAAGCTTGTTTCCCAACTCAAAGCTCTTCTCAAGGGTCTTCACTTGTTCCATGTTAAGCCTCCTTTTCTTCTCTCCAGCCTGTGATCCATCATCAGACAAATCTTCCTCAGCATTAGCTTCTTCTCCAAGCTCAATCCCTGAAAATGACATAGATCTCTTGCCAAGAAAGGATGCTCCTCCTGCATCAACATTTGAAACATTGGTATTAGGCCACATAACATAATATCGCACTATTGGTTGGTGTTTTTGTGTCTAAAAGAGAGTACCATGGTACTCTTGAGGTGCACATGAAGTTATAATTGAGTTGAGTGAAGGTGGAGGTTGATGGTCATCTTGATGAGGTGTTTGTAGCATGAAATTTGCTGAGAAGAAAGCCATATCATTGCTAGCCTATGCCTATCACTGATCTTCAATTGCTGAATGATATTCTGATCACCATGTGATTGCTGATGCTCAAAGGCTAAACTTTGATGTTGTGAAACAACAATGACAAAGACTATGGTCTAATACACAACACCTTCTGCTAAATCGAAGAGGATGGATATATTGCTCCAAAGGATGGCTTATATAGCATATCAGTTTCTAGGGAGAGAACTATTGTTCTTCTCTTACGTGAATTTTTGGAAAGGTTGGACCAAGTTGTTGTGGAAGAAACTATGACAAAAGACTAAGGTCTAATGCACCACATCTTCTGCTAATAAATTGAAGAAGATGGACAAATTGCTCGAAGGGTGGCTTATATACCTTATCAGTTTAAGGGGGAGTTTTTGTTCTCTTATGTGATAATTTCAAAAGGAAAAGGAAGTTGAGAGGAAAAGGTGAGAGGAGAAAGAAGAGAGAAAGAGAGAGACAAGGGGTTGAGATGTTTGAATCTATAGTTCTATACATATCATCTTCAATATATATCACTGGATTTTTCTTTTACTCGTTGTATTTAAGTTGCTGCTGTTAAATAAAAAATTAAAGAAAGAAAAATTCTATTGGTTTTATCTTTCATGACATGAACGGGAAAAACAATTAGTTAGGTTTTTTAAACTTATATATCTATATATGTAGAGGTTATTAGATGTCAAAATGACGTTTAGCATTTGGAAAAAGAATAAAGAAAGAAGGATTATTATTGGAAAGGAGAAAAAGAAAGCTAGCTTCCGTGCGTCAACCTGTCTAATATTCCATTGGAGTGTGTGCTTGTTAAGATCATTGCTTGCAATTATTTTCCTAATGATAAATTAGTTTCTCACTTAGGAGACAGGCAGTGGGGTTTTTCTTTACAACGAAAGATTGTCTTTAAATATGTAGTTATAGGAATTGGAATGGTAGCTAGAGGCGTTTCATGCCCATGATTCCTTTGGTAAAGCCAGGAAATAGAGATTCACATATTATACGGTTCTTTAATTTGAGGTGGGTGAATTTAGAGTTTAAACAAATGAAATGTTCCTAATGATGTTCTATTAATAAAAGAATAAACAAAAGGCAGTAGATGGGGTAGTTGTTAATTGTTATCACACATGGGGAAAGTTTCTTGGTAAAAATAATTGAAACAATAAAGTGTAAATTACCATTTTAGTCACTGAAATTGTAGAGCATTGTCATAATAATCCTTGGAATTAGAGAAATGTCAAATAAATCATTGAAATTGGAATCTATTAATCACATTAGGTCTTGTTGTTAGCTCTGCTAGAAACAATAATGCCAAGAAGCTATAAAATTTTGAAACTGAAGTAATAGTAAATTGTATATATCAAAAACTAAAATGATGTTAATTTCACTTTTAGAAATTGATTTAATAGTTTTCTAATTTTAAAGACTATTATGATTACATGTCACAATTCCAAGGACTAAAGTAGTATACTACTCGATATATAAATAATATATGCACCTGTATGTAAAATTGTCATCAAATCACATACGGTTAAATATTATAAATTTATTAACTTAAATAATAATAATAATAATTATCTTTAAAATTGTATTAAAAATGATTATGATTAATTAATTGTGTAAAAAGTATTATACTGTCAGAATATATGTCTATTAAGCTAAAAAATAAAATAAAGAATGTACATGGTGTGGTTACAAACATTTTAATATAGTGTTAATTTTTATGAAGAAAGCTAGGTTGCTTGAGGGGGAAAAAAATAATAGGCCATAACTGTGAATCCAAAAGAATGGATAGTGTTTTTGTTGGGGGTAAGAAGAGAAAGGTTAAAGAGAGAAGTGGCAGGAATCTAGGGGATGGGTCCAATGAAGAGGGGCAGGGTTTGCCACCTAACCCACCAACATGTAGCGTGCATTAGGATGAAACTCTTTCGCAACAACCATTATCCCTTATTGCATCAGTTTCAGCCCGGCCCAGCCCGGCCCCTATCTGATGATGCCTTTGTGTGTGTATACCTATGTGATGAGGGTTGAAAAGCCAAGCTAAGCCTCTTGTTGTTGTTGTCGTCATTATGACCCCACCAGAGCTGGTCTTTTTTGTCCTTTTCCTTACCATATATATGTCCATCTACTTGCCACATTACCACTGCCTCCTCTCACTATAGCTACTGCCAACTTCCTTCCAAATGGCCTGCACTACACCCTCCCTTATTATACATATATATAAATGTACATACAATTGGCTAATAAAAAAAATTCAAATCTCTTAAAATAAAGCCAAACCACTTTTATATATTTACATGTATGTATATTATTTATATGATTTGTGCAAGTGCAACCCGTCTAGTTAATTTGCTAGCTCTACTATTGTGCCCAACATTTTACCATACTACATAGCCAACTAGCCAAGTCAACCATGATTCCATTTGTCAATGTCATATTTGATAATATGGTGAAAGAGCTAGTGTTTTATTCAAAATTTAAATTGCAGTCACAATTTGTTTGTGACTTTGATGTCGTGAGAAATTACAAACAAATACTTGATGTAACTACAATTACAGTCGCAAAGATCATATCTCAAAAACCTAGATGTTGCATCCGAAATTGTGGTTGCTAACCATTGTTTGAAACCTTGGTTTTAACATATATAAATTGACATTTTTTATTTTTTTTAGTTTAGTTTGACTTATGGTGCACGGCAATGAATTCATAACAAATGTATGGCTTGGCTTTGGCTATTTGAGAGAGGGACATAGAAATAAAGGTTCAGGAAATTACATTGATCCGTCCAGGCAACCACATTTATTGACTCTGATCGAAACTGCAGTGCCACTACTACAAGTTGCTAGAGACGCTAGGTCAGTTGTATGTAAAACAGTCTGAATTTTCTTTCTCTATTTTTTTTTTGGGA
>CM023958.1:14511516-14547661 GCA_013407115.1 Glycine latifolia | reverse complement strand
CTTATGCTCTTCTGGTGTGTTCAGTTTACTCAAATCCCATGTGCTATTTTTGCTTGACATCTCCTTTGTCTAGAGTGTTTCCCTACTTTATTCTTCCTTCTCAAATTTTCATTTGTTTTGGGTTTTGGGATTTTCCTAAGGAAGAGATATATATGCATTGATAGTGATACGCCAACTACTGTCCAGTTATTTATATTTCCTCGTGACCATTTTTCTTTTTCTTTATTTTTTTTTAATTTCTCATATGGGAACAGATGGCCTATACATCAGAACCGTCCATTGCGGAGGATACTTCCCTGATTGTATACATCTTCAACATGCTATTATTTCAGAGAGAAAGAAAAGCTAATATATATTGCTTTACCGAAAGGAAAAGAGATAAAATAAAATAATACTACTCTCATAGCTAAAGATGTAGCCATGTAGGTAATATCTTAAATTAAATAAAATATAAAAAGATGTAGGTAATATCCCTTTGGTGGTAAAGAAAGTTATGTTGATTGATTCCTTATCCTTTAATTGAAGAAAATTATATTAATTTGGTCTTTCCAAAAAGTTAACGAAATATTTTATTTATTTATCACAAATAAATAAATAATGACAGTAAATAAATCCTTCACTCTTAAATATCAATAATTTATATATAAAATATTATATTAATTTAGTTCACCAGTCTCATTTTTAATAAAATAATGTAACAATTATTTAATGTTAATTTTTATGATTTATTGATTAAATTAATATCTATTTTTTAAAAAAGTAGCTAGATAAAAGTAATAAAACTATATCTTAAGAGGAATAAATCCATGATTTTTTAATCAGCAATGTTAGTTTATTATTTGTTTTATCTTGATTTCCTCTTAAACATAGACATTGAATGTAAAATTTGTCTGGAATTATAGACTATTTTCTCTATATCCAATCATAGTGAGTAATAAATCTATTATTTAATTTTAAAGAAAAAGAATAAACACTAGGAAAAGGTTGAGATAAGGACCCAGAAAGACCGAAAGAGGAGCAATATATAAAGACGGACGTCTTTCTTCTTCTTTTGTTCCCATTTATTTTGTTTTTAAATAGGAATCTAAATCTTTAATTTAAAATAATCTTTAATTAAAATCTTTTACTTGACCTAAAGTCAAAGAAAAATTCAAAGAGACCACAGTGAGTTATATTATGTGTGACCTAGATGTGATAGCAAGGATATCATGTCCATTTAAGGTACGTATTCTCTAATGACACACACACATTACCATGTTATTCTTCTTTAACATTGTTATTAACTCATCACCAAAAATGTCATAATTGCCGCCACCACATAACCGTTATAACTGTCCTTGTCATAATCATCACCATCTTGACCACCGCAACCACATATATCACCATTAATGTTGCGCATCCTCACGATCGCTACTGTCACTAATACAAACCCCTAATTAGGATCAAATTTCAGCATCTTGTATTTGGGGATTTTGGTTGAGACTAGTCAAATTGAAAAAATTAGGAGGAAAAAAATATAAGATGGATTAAGATGAGGAAATGGAAAAATAATGCCACAACTCCAAGGAATTAATGTGTTAAGGTTGATTCAAAAAATGAAATTGTTTGATATGAACTTAGGGTTTCAAGCAAGAACCAAAGAAAAGCATCTTCCAGTCAGCAACTAGCTAAATTTCAATTACCAAGGAAAAAGGTCCTTACAAAATGTTGAAGAAGACTATTTATTCCTCTCATTAAAATAAGCACTTGGCCCAAGGCCTAAAACTAACCCACTAAAGAAATTACCAAGGTAACTAAATTAAAGCTAACACTCAAATACGTGTTCCATATTACACAACTATTAAAGCCTAAAAAGGGTTCCAAAAACAAACAACTACTAATCTAAGAGTTGGCTAAAATTTATTATCTTCAAGCATTCTTGCTCTTCCTTCTCTAGAGTGAGTTCATATTCTTGTTAAGCTCCTCTCGTAGCTTCCTAAACCTTGCTCTAGTCATGCTTCCTACCAAGCTAAAGTCCTTCATGCTAAGCTCTTTATCCTTTGGTGGCTCTTCATTAGTCACCATTACCACCATGATGTCCCACCACTAGTGCCATGTGTTAGAACCAAAGACATGAATGATGACTAACTCCTAAAAAATCTCATAGTTTTGATGATAACAAAAATATTAAAATTTGATGAACAAATGAGGTTTATTAAGTATTACAGGATAACATGCATTCAATATGAAAAAAGATATTGTATTCTTACCTTAGAAACAAAAATTGTTTTAATTGAACATGCATTCAATGTGACAAAATTGGACTCAGTTCAATGTTTTATAAGGCAAACATAGCATCCAACGCACTAGTCAATGAAATGTTTCCAAAAGTTTTGATAAAAACTCGCCTCCAATGTGTTATGTTGCTTTTCATCCAAAAGAATGGAGGAAACTCTGTCTCTAATTTATACATACACTAAGTTTTTTTACATCCAATAAAAGGACGTATACATGTGCTCTAAGTGTAAATGATTATGTTGAAAGGTTTCAATTGTGCTTATGTTTCCTCGCCTTTTTGAAAACATCTCATCATTTAAATTTTGACTGTGTTTTCTAAGACAAAGCACAATCACAACATACTTTATACAAGCCTTTTTTGTACAAGTAGAGACAAGGTGAACACTATTCAAAAGAAAGGACGATACTATGTGGCTTTCTTTCTCCACCACATGCTGACTAGAATAGTGAAAGCTATCACCGTTGGACGATAAAAATGATATTGAGAGTTAAATCCTTTGCTCAACAAAGTTAATTATTTTTGTGTTGATTTGTTCTTTCTCACGAGTTGATTTTTGTATAAATCTTTCAAACTCTACATAGTCAAACAAGAACACTTGCTTATATGAGAATGTGAGAATGATAAGCGTTTGTCGCGTGGCTTCAAAACAATTAAACTAAGTTAATTCTGTAGCACAAGATTAACCTAGGTCGACTCAGAAACACAATCAATATGGTTCCAACTTCAATTCACTAGTAAATAATGGGGGGATTTTTATCAAACAGTTTGTATGCGCTAAATGAAAATTGCAAAAACACAAACTACGATTAAATATTAATGCAGAAACTAACAGAATTATAACAAGTAATGTAAACACTACTAGAAAAAGCAGTTTTAACATCGGTTATTTTAGACATTCAACATCGGTTTTGAACCGATGTTGAATCAGGCGACGTTGAATGTCTGGAAGTTAACATCGGTTTTCAAAACCGATGTTAACAAAACTCCACAACATCGGTTTTCCATAAATAACCGATGTGGATATATGACAAATTTAAACATAAAGTCTTATAATGATGGAATATTAACATCGGTTTTCGGGTAAAAACCGATGTTAACTTACACGACAACATCGGTTTTCATCACAAACCGATGTTGTAGTTTATGTTAACATCGGTTTTTGAGAAAACCGATGTTGTTTCTTTAATTTTTTTTTTAATATGCTGTCTGTTTTTTAAATTTTAGCAGTTCTTCAACCTGTAAATTAAAAACCAAATTCAGATCCAGCCAATTTCAGAATACATTAAAATAAATTGTTGAATAATAACAAATAAAATTGAATAGTGTCAATGTACATAAAAGAATAATCTAACCTAATGTTTATACAATTTGAAAATCCAATAAGCTAGCACCTAATCTACTAAAATGTCATCTCTAATTTTAAGAAAAGACTTCGCCCATTGAACCCTAATAGCCTTCAAGGTGTTGGCTTCCAATGGTCTTTCATCAGTGAAATACTGCATGACATAAGAAAACATAATTTAATAAGTACACAACAAAAACAAGTAAAAAAGAATCAGTTTTGAATTAGACAACTAATTACCATGTCCCAGTTATCTGAGAAGCCTCCTTGGACTATTGTCCACATCCAGTGCATGACATAATAGCCACACTAGGTGCTTCCTTTTTGCTTATTACACTAAATTGAAAAATATAGTCAAAGTTAACAGCGCTGTTAGTGTAAATAGTAATAAAAATATCTTTCAATACATAAACCATGATTTATTAGATGACTTACTTTAAGCGCAATCCATTTAGTAGTAGCCTTTGATTTATTTCCTGGAGTGTCAAGGACTCCCTTCAAAGCACTGCTTAAGAGAAACAAGCATGCATAGTGTAAAATGAACATATTCATGCCATAGAAATAAGATAAATGTGTTACAAATTACAATCCACCTGTTAATAATGCATTTAAGGTAGTTATCAGGCCTATTATGCAACGAACAGAACCAGACCACTACATTGGCCTTAGGACAAATAACCACTAGTTGCCAATGTGCACTGCATTGTCCAAAAACAAGTTATTATACTGCATACATTAATTAAACTGTGATATAAATTGATACTTACCCATTCAAATACAGTGCAAGGTACACATCTTTCTGTGAACTCTGCATCCATTTCTTCATATAGTCCTCGACGTGAAATTGAGATTGGCCAGATCTCTGTATGGACTGTGGCTCAAGGAATCCATACACATGGGCATGATCCGATTGCAGGCTTAATTCATTCATATGCCTATTGTACCGTGAAAATAAAGTCAATTATGGATCAACATAAAACAATTCAACAAGTAATTAATGCTAGTCAATTGAAAGTAACTTACAGAATCCACAATTGTATAACGGATATGTTGAGACATTGACCACCATGGATGATCTCCGAAATATCGTCATGCTTGATGTACAAGGGGAAGTTGTCATTATGCACCCCGAACATCTCCGGGTCCCATGGCACCTGGAAGGGTCTGAGGAATAGATCGGGGATGGTCAATGCTAACTTATACAAGGGATCAGAAAAATGCTCCGGCTTATCTACAGGTTTCGCCGGTCCCTTGGGTTGTTCTTTATCCTACACAGTTAACAACCACAAGAATTAAAGTCATGTTAACTTAGTATGTGACAAATCATTTGTAAATGACAAGAAATAAGGCAAAAATGATAAACCTGGAGAAAAATTGTCTGTACAAGGTGTGTCGCCCAAGCAAGGAAAGTGTTCAGTGCCTGCCCCACTAACTGAACCTCGTCAGTGGGAACAGGGACGCGAGCATCAGCATCGCATACTTCCTCAACACTCACCTTTACCTGCTCAGTGCCAAGAGGGACGCTGTGGACGGTCGTCGATCCCTCATAAACTCTGCCAAGGGCAACAAGGCGGGGAGGATTGTCATCCACATACAACCCACGCCTGTCAGATGCACCCGTGTCAGGGTCATTGCCCGAGGGATCGACACAGCTTCCCTTGGTGCTGACACGGGCACCAAGCGGACATGACTGAACCTTCGGAGGCTGCATGGCACCCTGAGACTGCATCTGGGACTGCAACTGGCTGAAGCTCAACATCACTTGCTGCGTAACTCTTTCTGTGATCGACTGTGTAAGTCGATCAGTGATGGACTGCTCCAGCTCTACCCTGATGTTGTCTTTCAGGTGATCCAAGTCTTCAGGCGCCATGGATGCAGACTTCGACTTGCGAGAGGATGATGGAGTCGGTCCGAAGTATGAGGTGATGGTAACACCGGCTCCAGCCCCACGGACACGGCCGGGGTGCTCTGGTCGTCCAATGGCAGTAGTCAGGACATCCTGACGTCCACTGGCGACAAAAGAACCCTGTGAGGCTTGCTCATCTAGGGAATCCTGCAATCAAGAAACAATTAACGTTAGTTTTGTCATTTGTGATGCCAAAAATTCATTGAATGTGTATGACATTGTTGTTTGACTTACAATCCTCTCAGTAATCTCGCGTGCCGCCTCCGAAGTCATCTCCCCGGTCTTCTTCGTGCGAGCGAGTTTCCACTTGACGTGTCGTCTCACAGGGGACAGAGGATGAATGATGGTCTCCGTGCTATCATCACGAGTTCCTCCCTCCAATTGCTTCTTCGCTTTTTCCTCCAACAATCTCTTCTCGAGCAACTCGTAACCCCTGCGGGACAACACGTGAGGGGCAGTGTTCAGCTTCTGGATTGCCTGGGCCTTCTTTCTAACATCCTGTTACAATTTGACACATAGGTTTACAAATGTTTTACCTGTTGACTACATGATTGTTAAATTGTAAGGTTTTGTGAAACAACTAACCTCCCAGGAAGCCGCTCGCCGAGAAGCACAGAATTGGGTCCACTGTTCCTTACTAATGTCGTATTTTTCGCATACAGCATCAGCATCGTCGTCGTTCCCTTCGGTGAGGACCCATTTCCGTGTCAAATCTGATTTGAACTGCCTCCAGCGCTCGCCCACGGTCTGCAGAAGCTTCTTCTTTGTCCGATGGTCAGACGCCTCAGGTATATCAAATTCAGCCTGCATTAGAAGGAAAATGGGCCATAAAGTAATGTCAACAACATTTTTAATGCATAATTAAAACAATGTCTAACATATACGCGAAAATGACATATACCTGAATGTCCTCCCAAATCAAGTCCTTCTGCGCTGAAGGAACTTCCTTCCAATTAGGAAGGGTGACGTCCACCTTGTCCCTAGCCACAATCCCTAGATATGTCCTCAATTTCTTTGCCTGAGGACCGTCAGCCTTCCCTGTGACAGGATCCACATGGACCACCGGTCTGTCAGCACCAGGAGCTCGAGTGGCAAGTGACCTCAGCTGTGTTGCCTTCCTCGTCTTCTTCGCCGTAGACGGCGAAGGTCCTGACTCAAGCGGAGGTGCTGACTCAGGATGAGCCGCTCCTGACTTAGGAGGAGGATGGGGTGCCTCAGCACGAGGAGGGGAGCTGGGTGGTGTAGTCATGATCCTGTAAAAAACAAATAACACAAATAAGTAAAGTTAAGTCACAATATGCATAATCATGAAATTGTACAAGTCAAGTGAGCTTAAAAAAATTACATTAAGTGATGTTAATTAATTCTCCTTCATCATGATCATTACGATTTGCATGAACGTCGTCTACCTCGTCTTCTCTTATGACGTTAGGGATTGGTGTAGGGAATTGAGTGACACTTGTATTGGCGGTTGAGTCATCATCGTCAACATTAATGCCAATGGTTTTTCCTTGTAGTACCACTAACACCTTTCATCACAAGGATCTTGAACATAAAACACTTGTTTAGCTTGTTCTGTCATGATGAAAGGTTCATCTTGATAAGCTAGCTTGTTCAGATCTACCAAAGTAAATCCCAAGTCCTCGGTTCGCACACCACTGTTGATATCAACCCACTTGCATTTGAAAACACACACAGTGAAAGTAACATAATTAAGCTCCCAGATGTCATTAATGACTCCAAAGTAAGGCAAGCACGCCAACCGTGGATTGTGGTCATGCACAGAAGCGAAGTGCTGGGACTCAGCCCTTAGGCTGACCCCACTGTTTTGCATTGTGCTATTGTCATCTTGTTGTTTGGTGTAGAACGAGTACTTGTTGATATCGTACCCCTGCCAACTTCTAACATTTCTTTTAGGCCCATCTGCTAACTTCCTCATTGTTTCAGATGAAGATTCATCAGTAAAGATTGTATCTTTAAACCAATTCAGAAAAGTCTTGTTATGCTTTTTCAACAACCTGTTCTTCGTCATTCGTGGATTAGTTTCCTTGACTAATGCTTGATGACGAACCATGTATGGTAGGACTTCATGACTGTTATTCAGGACATACAAATAAGCTTGTTGCAATTCATACAAAGCGGGCGTTATAACATGCAGCCCTCATGTACCCTTTCCTCCCACTCTGTCCTCATGCCGCGATTCCGGAAGCCCAACAGGTTTTGCCTTTTCAAGGTACTCAGAACAAAACTCTACAGCTTCTTCTGCAATGTACCTTTCAACTATTGATGCTTCAGAACGATGTAGGTTTTTTGTATACCCTTTCAAGATCTTCATGTATCGCTCGACCGGGTACATCCACCGTAAATAAACCGGACCACACAATTTAATTTCTCTTACCAGATGAACAAGTAAGTGAACCATTATGTCGAAAAACGGAGGAGGAAAATACATCTCCAACTGACACAAGATAATTGCCGCCTCTTCTTCCAATTCATCTAACTTTACCGGATCCACGACTTTTGAACAAATGGCATTGAAGAAAAAGCACAACCGACTTATAGCATGCCTGACTTTGTCAGGCAAAATGTCTCGAATCGCCACGGCTAACAACTGCTGCATCAACACGTGGCAATCATGAGACTTTAAGCCAACTAGTTTTAGATCTTTCATCTGTACAAGGCTCTTAATATTTGAAGAGTATCCTTGTGGCACTTTCACTCGGCGCAGACACTGACAGAAACTGATCTTCTCCTTTCTTGACAAAGTGTGGCATGCTGGAGGCAAGTAAATTTTCTTACCATCGGACCTAGGATGTAACTGCTCACGTATACCCATCTCAGCAAGATCTTGACGAGTGTTCAAACCATCCTTTGTCTTGCCTTGAATGTTAAGCAACGTGTCGATGACACTGTCGCACACATTTTTCTCCACATGCATAACATCGATACAATGTCTAACATCTAGATCAAACCAGTATGGAAGATCAAACAGTATCGACCTCTTCTTCCATATGGAAGTATGACCTTTCTACTTCTTTTGAGTCTTTCCAAATACAGTATGGATGCCCTCAACCTGCTCAAGAACCTGTTCACCGGTTAGCGGAATCGGTGCAATTTCATGCTCTTGACTTCCATTAAATGCTTTTTTCAATCGCCGATATGGGTGATAAGGTTTCAAAAAACGTCGATGTCGTGTGTAAACTATTTTTCTTCCATGTTTAAGTTGCACGAAACTCGTGTCTTGCTCACAGATAAGGCATGCACAATGACCCTTTACATTGTATCCACTCAAATTCCCATACGCTGGAAAATCATTAATGGTACAAAATAGCATTGCACGCAACTTGAATGTCTCCTTTCGATACCCATCAAACATGGCCACCCCCCCCATCCCACAACATAGTCAAGTCGTCAATCAAGGGACTAAGATAAACATCAATGTCATTTCCTGGCTATCTTGGGCCCGATATCATCATAGACAACATCATGTATTTTCGCTTCATGCACAACCAAGGAGGCATGTTGTAGATGACTAGCAAAACAGGCCACGAACTGTGCTGAGTACTTAAACTGTCGTAGGGATTCATTCCATCACTGGCAAGTGCAAGCCTGAGATTTCTTGGGTCTTTGGCGAATTCTGGATTCAAACGGTCAATCTTCTTCCACTGAACTGAATCTGCCGGATGTCGGAGCATTCCATCACAGTGTCTTCCCTCTGCATGCCATGTAAGGTCTTTTGCGTCATCTTCGTTAGCAAAAAGATGCTTAAACCTTGGAATGATCGGAAGATACCACAACACCTTCGCGAGAGAGCCTTTCTTTGAACTCTGATCACTGCCACAGTCGTCATCGTCCTTGACTTTGTACCGTGATACCCCACACGTGGGGCATTTATCCATTTGTTCAAATTCATTTCTGTACAATATGCAGTCATTAGGACAGGCATGAATTTTCTTATACTCCATACCCATCGGACAAAGTATCTTCTTCGCCAAATAGTAACTGCTTGGCAACGTGTTTTCCTCTGGAAGCATGTCCTTAACTACCTCAAGCAGTAAACTGAAGCTTTTGCCACTCCACCCATATCTGGCCTTGAGATTAACCAGATTTAACACCGCAGACAACAATGTCAATGACTCTTTGCACGCTGGATACAACGGCTTCTTCGAATCATTTTCCAACGTACCATACATTGGGGCATGTGCTTGCTTAAATGACTCATGTCCCAGATCACGAATCATATCATCTAATCGATCTCCGATGTCAACATCAAGCGGTTCAGTTTGCGAGACCCTCTACGTGTTTGTCAATTCACCATGCCATATCCATGTCGTATAAGTCTTCTTAATCCCATCGCATAGAAGATGCTCCTGTATGTCGTCCAGTGGTTGGCGTCTTCCATTCAAACAATTGATACAGGGACATAAATATTTTCCATTCCCATCTGGTCGACTTCTTTCGGATGCAAATTGCAAGAATTGTTCAACGCCTTCCTCATACTCAACCGTGATGCGACTTGCATTCATCCAACTTCGATCCATGTAACTAATAACTCTGTGATACTCACAAAGTTATTCCATGCATGAAAACCTCTCTTTTTTCATTCAAGGTGTGACCCTATCCTATTCAGGAAGACATATTTTTATAGTATATTCATATGTATAGGTTGCGTTTCTTATCTTAAATTTCACGAAATTTCGGCAGCATTTCGCTTTGGTCTCCGAGTACACGACATGAAAGCGGTGACATGAGTTCCACCACAGTCAAGTATGCACCCAGAGAACAAAGTGAAATGCATTGTACCGAATTTTTATGAAATTTAAGAAAAGAAATGCAACCTATACATATGAATATACTATAAAAAATTGAGTCATCCCAAACTGTCCAAACGGACAATTCAAGAATCAATACAATGATTAATCCAAACTATTCGGAAGAATCAGTGTAATGAATCTCAAACGGGAAACTAAGGTTCACTCATAATGAACATTAATTGTATAGAAAAAGCAACATGCATACTTGACATACAAAATATTTTAAAAATAGTCATAAGACTAATTATACGCGATTGCATGAAACACATTCACACCTGTGATGATGATCTATGTGAAATGTCCAACAATGAAGCTCCTGATGACGAGGCAAACGGGAAAAAGGTTCGCTCTCCTACAACCTACAATGAACATATAGGTTGTTTATCCGATCATGTTGATGGAATGCAAGTGATTTACATAAAGCAAGGGTTAAAAGGGATGTGGACAAAACAAGTTACATAAGCACTCATTACATATTATCTTATAAATTTCTATATGAAACACTTTTGTAATTACCTGAGAGGATGGTCAATCACAATCTCCAACAAGGACGGAGGATGACGATGCAAAGACCCAAATGAGAACTGCATACATATGATACATGTAGTGTCAGATTACAAAAGTTGGTTTCAATCAAGCCAAACAAAAGAGCACACACGTACCCTTATGGTCAAAGAAGGTCTTGGACTTCAAATCACCGAGCTAAGGTTGGGTCTACCCAATGCGGAGCATGTAACTGTGGTCAATAAGAATCAGAAGAATTGTTGAACCATGATTGAAATTAGCTATTTTTTTACTCAATTATCACACAGCAATAACACAACAAGCACTTAGTGGTTTCTTGAAATTGATTCGAGCAATGAGGGGCAATCATGTTTATAGAAGAAATAATCCTTGGCTTGGCTTATTGAGTGTGTGAGTGTGAGTGTTAGCCAAAGCAATTATAAGTTGTGTGACAAAGCATCTAGAGCAAGTCACGAAACTACACTTGGTTTAAATGGCAGCTTTGTCTTGCACCATTCAAAGAACGAAAGAAGAGTACCAGCAACATTGCTTTAAAAGTGACACAAGAATCCAGCAGCAGTGCAATAACACTAGCTGGTGAAGGATGAAATTAAGGAAGATCCTAAATTGGTGAAAGGTTGAGTGAAAGAAACCCCAAATTTAGTGACAAAAAATAACCCTGCCCCACCCTCCTCCCAATTGAATCAGACACAGCCCATGCCGAAAATTGTAGAAAGCATAATGTTACATAAACAAATCACCATCACATTGGCTAAAGTAACAAACCATATGCGAAATGAACTAACTAGTAACTACCTAGGGAATTGTTAGGGCAGAAATTTAAGTATTAGTTTTGTATAGAACCACTGCACACTGCTGGATTAGGCATTTTAGATGCTAACAGGTTGACTAGCTAGCTAACAAGTTTACAAAAGAGCTTCTGGATTAGGCATTTTATCGAGCACTTAGTGGGCAACTTTGTTCTATTCACAGCAAGAACACATTGAACTCATACATGACACGAAATTAATGCAAAACCAAATCGCATTCAACAGCGACAACAAAATACAACATTAGCATCATTGGGCAACAAGGAAAACAGAGAAATGCGATGACACTAACCTCGGATGGAGACGCGAGCTGAAGCTTCAACAATAGAAACCGAGAGCTGCTACTGGAAATGGCGACGTGCACGACAACAACCACGAGCTCGTAGACGACGACAATGGTGGACTGGAATGAGAGCTGATGAGGTTGAGGAAGATGCAAAAGAAAAGCGCGCTCAGTGAGGGTAAATGATTTGGGGCCCCAGATTGTTTTAAAATAACAAGAACAACATCGGTTTTCATTCAAAAACCGATGTTAACTAGTAGTCGTTAACATCGGTTTTCATAAAAACACATAAAACCGATGTTAACTATTCGTTCTTAACATCGGTTTTCCTAAAAACACTTGAAAACCGATGTTAACTAGTAGTCATTAACATCGGTTTCCTGAAAACACTTAAGAACCGATGTTAACTACTTATGTTAACATTGGTTTTTAAGAGTTTTCAGAAAACCGATGTTAACAACGACTAGTTAACATCGGTTTTCAGGTGTTTTTAGGAAAATCGATGTTAACTTTGTCCACATAATTACAAAATTGCCACCGCGTTTTCGTTAACATCGGTTTTTCCGGAAATCGATGTTAACTTGCCGATGTTAAAACTCCTTTTTCTAGTAGTGAAAACAGATTAAAGAGCATCAATCCAATTCACCAAACCAAGCTATTCAAATCATCATCGTTCTCAGAAATTTATCATACTGTGAAAGTTCATTCAATTTCATTAGAAGCATTTCAATCGAATTAACCCCTAAATTAATTGAAACCACAAACCCTAATTGAAATATCATCCAATTAATCTGTGATTTATATTCTAAATTAGGCAATGAATCCATAACCTAATCCGCTTTCAATTCTAAACGCATTCATAATCATGAAAACATAATAGAAATTGAAGAAGAAAGTGAACATTCACACAGAATTCGAAATACTAAACCAGAACTAAAATTCTCCTCTTGCTTGGGTTGGATCCTTGGATTGAGTGATTATTTAGCATTCCATGATCATCATCAATGAAAGCCCCATGAAATAAGTGCACGAAAATGGAAGAATGGAAAACGAAAATGAAGAACAGTGAAGAACAAGGAAGAATAGTAGAGAGAAAATAAGAACAAGGGTTTTGATTCTAAAAACTTAAAAAGAGAAAAATAAAGCTGTTTGTGCAAAATAAAAATTGTAGTGTAATTCCTTCTAATGTCACTAACATATAGTGACTAAGTCTGAAGCAAAGAATGGGCCATGAACAACCCATCAATTCTAATTATTTATGCTATTTACACCAATAAAAAGTCCAACTCGCAACCCAAAATAAAAGTGCAGTAGTTCTGACTTCAAAGCCTAAAATGACCCTCCAAATGGCAGAATTGGCCTTGGCTTATTTCTGGCAAACTTGTAGATCTTTTCGTTATCTTTCCAAGGACTACAAGAACGCTCAATTAGGAGTTCCGTAGAGCTCCGTAGGTCCTGTACAAGCCAGATACATCAAGTGAGCTTAAAATCCGAAAATATACAACAATTAGCAATTAAGCCCACTAACTTGCCTAAGACAAAAACTGAATTAGAATGGGAAAATAAAAGTCCAAGAGAAGTCAAATAAGCTAAGAATGATAGAAAAATATTTAACTAAAGGCACTCCATCAAAATACCCCACACTTAAACATTTGCACTCCTGGGCAAAACTAAAAGAAAGACTAAGAGAAAATTTCAAACTAAAGTAAATCAAAAATTTAAAATAAAAGTACGAACAAGGCACACATATTTTCCAATGGATCCTAACAATGCACAAAAGTGAGAAAGATGAAAAATGGAAGAATGATATTAAGGTAACAAACAATCCATGAAAACATGATCACAAAGCACAAAGTGAGAAAGTAGTCAAGTTTAGAATTAAGAATGTACCAAGGTGATAGAAATCTCTCAAAGGGCAACACTCAACCTCATATAATGTGTATGGCTTTGTGTTTACACTCAAACACCACATGTAACTAGCACATCCAAGTATTGACAAGACTCTAGTTCATTCAACTTGAAATACACATGCATCAAAAGATCAATAGGACTTTATAGGCTTGTAATGAATGGCTTAGGTAAAGGTGGATAAGAAAAGGATATTTAGGCTAAAACTTAAGAGAAAAGAGGGGCAATGGGGAGCAAGCCAACAAGTTAAAAGAGGGGTAGAAACAAAGAATTGAGATTTAAAGGAATTTACAAGGATGAAAATCAACCATAACAACTTTTATTTCTTTTTCTTTTTCTTTTTCTTTGCATTTCTTTTTCCTTGTTTATGCATTTTTTTTCTTTAAACGTTTGCTTTGTAAACTATTTCTTTTCTTTTCTATTCTTTTCTCATCATCATTTTTTCATTTTTTTTTTCAAATCAAAACAAAAGCAAATAAAAATAGCCCACACTTGTTTGAAACCCACTCCCAAAACAATTCCAAAGCTCATTTCCTCCCTAAAGCTAGGATAACATGGTTTTCCATTTTTTTTTTAGTTTGTAATGAGCTATTAAGAAAGAGAAGGATACAATGGATATCAACACAAGGATAGGTTTATTTGGCTAGTGGCTAAAAGAAAGAAGGTCTAAATCATCTCAATCAAAGCATGTGCAACAAGGAATGTCAAAAGAAGCAAGGCAAAACATAGAGTAATCTAGCACAAGGGTGAATTCACACATGAAAGAACATATCCACAAAGGCTCAAAAAAATCACAAGGCATAATTCTATCACACATGATTCATCTTAAATTCTATTCTTCAACCCTACTTATCACTTCAACAATTGCAACAATGATTCACATCAAGCATGAAACCTCTCAATCCAACCAAATTTTTAACATTTCTCACAATTTATGCAAGTTAGAAATTCTATGAAAAACATGAAAAAGTGCCTAAATTCAATAAAAAACAGCAACAAAACAGAAACAACAACATAAACAGACAGAAAACAGAAACATACAGATAAACAGAAAACAGAATGTATAAACAGAAACGTAAGCAGAAAACAGAAAACAGACAATAACCAGAAAACAGATTTTTGAAATCCTTTACCCCCCCCACTTGAAATGCACATTGTCCTCAATGTAAGCATGCAAAGAAATGCAAACAAAGAGACAACAAATAAAAGAAGGGAAAAGGAAACTCCCGAAATGTCATTCAAGATGCTTCATCACACAAAATTGGCAAGACCAAGGAAATGTCCGCCACAAGCTCCTCCTCCACTTGAGGGTTTTCATGAAATACTTTGAGTTGGTGACCATTGACCTTGAAGACTTTGCTGGTAACTTCATTTTTAATCTCAACTGCACCATGGGGAAAAACATTAGTAATAACAAAAGGTCCATCCCATTTAGATCGAAGTTTACTGGAAATAAGCTTAAGGCGAGAATTAAACAAAAGCATTTTTTGGCCACTATGGAACTCCTTTCTAAGAATCCTAGAGTCATGAAATCTCTTCACTCTCTCCTTGTAAATCTTGGAATTCTCATAGGCTTCTAAGCAGATCTCTTCAAGTTCTTGCAACTGAAGCTTCCTTTCCATACCCGCTTCATCAAATGCCATGTTACAACTCTTCACCGCCCAATAAGCACGATGCTCAATCTCCACCGGTAGGTGGCATGCCTTACCAAAAACCACCCTATAGGGAGACATCCCCAAAGGTGTTTGGTAAGCGGTCCTATGAGCCCATAAAGCATCCTCAAGTAGCTTGCTCCAATCCTTCCTGTTTGGTTGCACCACCTTCTATAACACTTGCTTGATCTCTCTGTTAAACACCTCTGCTTGCCCATTAGTTTGGGGATGATAAGCTGTAGCAACTCTATGCACAACCCCATACTTCTGAAGCAAGGATGCCAATGATCGGTTACAGAAATGGCTCCCCTGGTCACTGATAATGGCTCTAGGCACACCAAACCTGCAAAAAATGTTGGATCTCACAAAATCCACAACAACTTTAGAATCATTAGTTCTGGTGGCCTTAGCCTCAACCCATCTAGAAACATAATCAACAGCAAGCAAAATATATGAAAAACCATGAGAAACAGGAAATGGACCCATAAAATCGATACCCCAGACATCAAAAATCTCACAAAAAATAATGGGTTGCTGAGGCATCTCATGTCTATGTGTGATGGTTCCTCCTGCTCTCTGACAATGCTCACAAGTGGTGGTAAAGTGATGAGCATCTCTAATCAGGGTAGGCCAAAAAAAACCACAGTCATATACCCTCCTAGCGGTCCTCTGAGGACCAAAATGACCTCCGGTAGGTGTTCCATGACAAAACTGAAGAATAGACTGAATCTCGTGATCAGGTGCACACCTTCGTATCACTTGGTCACTACCAAATTTCCACAAATAAGGATCATCCCAAACATAATATTAAGCATCACTCTTAAGTTTATCTATTTGGGACCTAGATGCATGAGGTGGAACAACAGATGTAACAATGAAATTAACAATGTCAGCAAACCAAGGTGTGTCATGTGATGAATGCAAATGCATCAAATGCTCATCAGGGAAATTATCACAAATGGGAAAAGACTCAAGAGGTCCTTCAATCCTACTCAAGTGATCAGCAACCAAGTTTTCTGCACCACTTCTGTCCTTAATCTCGAGGTCAAACTCCTGAAGAAGACAGTGATCAATCTGGGTTTAGCATCAGGCTTCTTCAACAGGTACTTCAAAGCTGCATGGTCAGTATAGATAGTGATATGGGAGCAAAGCAAATAAGATCTAAATTTATCTAAAGCAAAAACAATAGCTAAAAGCTCCTTCTCAGTGGTGGTGTAGTTAACTTGGGCTACATCTAAAGTGCGTGAAGCATAAGCAATGACATGGGAGAGTTTACCAACTCTCTGTGACAACACAGCCCCAAGCGCATAATTAGAGGTGTCACACATCAGCTCAAAGGGAAGCTCCCAATCTGGTGGCTACATGATAGGAGAGGTAGTCAGCTTCTTCCTCAATCCCTCAAATGCCTCTTTGCAAGGCTGGTCAAATGTAAAGTCTACGTCCTTTTGGAGAAGCTTGGACAATGGCAATGCAATCTTACTGAAATCCTGAATGAATCTCCTATAAAAACCTGCATGTCCAAGAAAAGAACGTACTTCCCGCACAGAAGCGGGGTAAGGCAAAGAAGTAATCACATCAATCTTGGCCTTATCGACCTCAAGACCTCTACTAGAGACCAAATGCCCTAAGACTATACCCTCATGCACCATGAAATGGCATTTCTCAAAGTTAAGAACAAGGCTAGTCTTAATACATCGGTCAAGCACTTTAGAAAGGCTATCCAAACATGCATCAAAAGAGGAACCATAAACAGTGAAATCATCCATAAACACCTCCATGCAACTCTCTAATAAATCAGAAAAGGTGCTTACCATGCACCTTTGGAAGGTGCCAGGTGCGTTGCATAGGCCAAAAGGCATCCGGGTATAAGCAAATGTGCCAAATGGACAGGTGAATATGGTCTTGTGTTGATCCTCTGTTGCAATATGAATCTGCATGTAACAAGAAAAACCATCAAGAAAGCAATAATGTGATTTAACTGTCAACCTCTCTAAAACTTGATCGATGAAGGGAAGAGGGAAATGGTCCTTGCGAGTGGCCTGGTTGAGTCTCCTATAATCAATGCAAACTCGCCAACTGTTGGCCACTCTAGTCGGAATCAGCTCATTATCTTGATTCTTCACAACTGTGAGACCCGACTTCTTAGGAACCACTTGGACAGGTGAAACCCAAGTGCTATCTGAGATGGGATAGATGATCCCTGCAGCTAGTAGCTTTGTCACTTCCTTCTTCACCACATCCAGAATAGTGGGATTCCGCCTCCTATGTGGCTGCCTCACCGGCCTAGAATCATCCTCCAAAAGTATTCGATGCATGCATATAAAAGGATTAATGCCAGGAAAGTCAGCAAGGGTCCATCCAATGGCCTTTTTGTGGCCTCTCAAAACATGCAACAACTTCTCTTCATGCTCAAGTGACAGACTACTAGATATGATGACTGGAAGCTTTTGAGCATCATCTAAATATGCATAATTGAGGTGCTCAGGTAGTGACTTCAGCTCCAAGGAGGGTGGCTGAATAGTGGAAGGCAAAGAAAGAATGGGGGGCAGAGAGAAGTGGGATAGTAGGCTCAGAACCTGTATCTGTACCTGTAACACAATCAGAGTGAAGTGTGGAGGAAATCTACTCACAAATACTACATGCAACAGCAGAATCATCACAGGTACAATTACAAGAACCAAGATCAAAATCAGAAAAATCAGAAAAATCAGATAGTAAATCAAAAATATCTACACTATCTACTACAGCATCAATGATATCAAGAAGAAAAAGAGAATGCTCCTCTACAGGATGTCTCATGGCCTCAAAAATGTTAAACTGGACAATGTCATCACCAAATTCCATAGAAAGAGTTCCTGCATGTACATCAATTTTAGTCCTAGTTGTCATCAAGAATGGTCTTCCTAAGATTAATGTGAAACCATGACTAGAAGAATCGTTCTCCATGTCCAAAATATAAAAATCCGCAGGAAAAATCAAATTATTAACTCGTACCAACACGTCTTCAATAAGTCCAAGTGGAAGCGCAACACTCCTGTTGGCCAAGTGAATGACAACACTAGTGGGTTTCAACTCACCTAGGTGTAATGATCTGTAAACTGATGTGGGCATGACATTAATGGAGGCTCCAAGATCACACATGGCATCTGCAAAAGTAATACCTCCAATGGTGCATGGAACAGTGAAAGTGCCGGGATCCTTGCACTTCTGTGGCAAGGTAAATAGTGGCATGGAATCAACAGTCTTGCCCTGTATGAGTGCAGATACATTCCTGCCCATCTTCACTTGCTCATCTCCCTTCAGCTTCCTCTTATGAGTACATAAATCCTTCAAAAACTTTGCATATTTTGGAATCTTTTTGATGGCATCCAATAGGGGAATGTTGATTTCAACCCTCTTGAAAATATCAAGCAAATCAGAATCAAATTCCACTTTCTTTGCAGAAATGGATCTAGAAGGAAAAGGTAGAGGAATTAGAGGAGTAGGCTTTGGTGCAGAATCTGATTTTGCACCAACAACTGTTGACCCTGAAAGCTCCTTGCCACTCCTCAAGGTAATGGCATTCACACTCTTTGAATTAATCACTGGTTGTGCTGGAATGCTGCCAGAACCTTGCTGCTGCATCTGGTTGACAGTTGTAGCTAACTGTCCAATCTGAGTCTGGAGGTCTTGGATGGTGGCACTGACATTCTGTTGAAACTGAAGGTTGGTGGTGGCCATCTGCTTCATCAAATCCTCCAAAGAAGGTCCAGTACTGGGCTGCACAGGTTGTGCAGGTGGTGTAGGTGCAGGTTGCTGGAACTGTGGTTGTTGTCTGAATGGGAGAGGTTGGTATTTGGTGGTGGCAGGCTGGAAGTGCTGCTGAGGAGGTCTGAAGGGCTGCTGCTGTTGTGGTGGACTAGGACCATACCTCAAATTCGAATGATCTCTCCAACCAGGATTGTAAGTACTGGAGTAAGGATTATACTGCTGTTGAGGTCTAAATGGTTGTCCAGGTTGCATGGCAGAAACTTCAGCAGCTTGTTCTGTCTCTTGGAGAGTGGGACATGCATCTGTTGGATGATTAGGCGCACAACAAATACCACAAAATCTTGGTTGGTTGGTTGTCATCACATTCTGTTGTTGATCAATAGCAAGCTGCCTCACAAGGGATGTCAACTCTGTCAATTTGTTCTCCAACCTTTGGTTATCAGCAACCATAGAAACAAAAACTTCATTTGCAGCCTTGGATGGAGCAATACTGATTCGAGTACCAAATTGTTGATAATTGGCTGCCATGTTAGAAATCAATTGCCTTGCAGCAATAGGGGTCTTGTCCATCAAAGCGCCTCCACTAGCTGCATCTATCATACTCCTGTCCATCAACATCAAACCTTCATAAAAATGTTGAATTAATAATTGCTCACTAATTTGATGGTGAGGGCATGTAGCAGACAACTTGTTGAATCTCTGCCAGTACTCATACAATGTCTCCCCAGCTAGTTGTCTTATACCACAAATCTCCTTCCAGATGGATGCTGTTCTGGATGCTGGAAAGAATTTCTCTAAAAATCTTCTCTTCATATCTGTCCAAGTGTTGATAAGGATCTGGTTGAAGGTACAACTAGTCCTTGGCCACACCATCCAGAGAGAATGGAAATGCCTTCATCTTGACATAATCCTTATGAATGTCATGTGGTCGCATGGTGGAACACACTACATGAAACTCCTTAAGATGCTTGTGTGGATCTTCACCTGTAAGACCATGAAACTTTGGAAGCAAATAGATCAGTCCAGATTTTAGCTCATAACTGACCTCAGTCTCAGGATATTGAATACACCAAGGTTGGTAAACAACATCAGGTGTAGCCAATTCCTTAAGAGTTAGGTTGTTATTAGCCATTGTATCAAGATGTGCAGAAGTAGAAGGATTAGAAGTAAATTCAGAATCAAAGTCAGAAGATACTATGCTACTATCTAAAACTACACTATCAAAGTCATCTAAACTAATATTATGTCTGTTTAATCTGTGAAATGTCCTATCTATCTCAGGATCATATGCATGTAGTTCACTTGATGTGGACCTAGTCATACACAATTCAACTCATAAGGAACAATAAACACAGACAACACAGAAATGTCATTTAGCTACTCTATCAGGACACTACTCACTATATGTGCTGAAATGAAATAGAAATTTCAAAACTATCCTAAATAATTTTTAAAAAATCTAAAAAAATAACAGTGAAAGTCTAAAAATCATGATTGATTTTTGAGATTTTTTTGGTGATTTTTAAAAATCATGAAAATAGAAAATTGCCTCAAAAGTGGCCTAAATGAAGGAATTTGGCGATTTGGACCCCTCCTGACTGTGTTCATTCTTTATAGGGTCACCATGATGTATTAATTTTCTCCACATTCTAGGAAAATTTCAGCCCATTCCGAGATAGTTTGCTGTGAAATGACCAGAATGCCCCTGTACAAATTGTAAAAACGGTGTTAAAACTCCTACTTAGAGGTCGAATTTGCCAATTTTAACCTAGACCCAAGCCCTAAATGGGTTGCTTTTGTTTTAAATGGGGGATAAACTTTGGGAAACAATTTGTAAAGCAAAACTGCACAGGTTGGAAAAAATTTTGGACAGCAAAATGACACTACAAAACAACTACACTACACAATTTCTCATCCTACTATGACTCTGTTTTTGCTCTGTTTTGGCTCTGTTTTTCTCTGTTTTTTGACAACCAACATGAAAATACATCATCCACACTTCATAATGAACAAGAACAATCATGCAATTATGTAACAAAGTGCGATTGTGCGACAAAGTGTAAATATGCAGTGAATGTAACTTCTTTTTTTATATGTATTACTACTACTATGCAGTAAATATGCAGCAAAATGTAAATATATTACAGTGAATTAAAGCTAGCACACAATGAACCGTGTCCCCGGCAACAACGCCAGTTTTGATAAGCGTTTGTCGCGTGGCTTTAAAACAATTAAACTAAGCTAATTCTGTAGCACAGGATTAACCTAGGCCGACTCAGAGACACAATCAATATGGTTCCAACTTCAATTCACTAGTAAATAATGGGGGGATTTTTATCAAACAGTTTGTATGCGCTAAATGAAAATTGCAAAAACATAAACTACGATTAAAGATTAATGCAGAAACTAACATAATTGATAAGAAGTAATGTAAAACAGATTAAAGAGCATCAATCCAATTCACCAAATCAAGCTATTCAAACCATCATCGTTCTCAGAAATTTATCCTACTGTGAAAGTTCATTCAATTTCATTAGAAGCAGTTCAATCGAATTAACCCCTAAATTAATTGAAACCACAAACCCTAATTGAAATATCATCCAATTAATCTGTGATTTATATTCGAAATTAGGCAATGAATCCATAACCTAATCCGCTTTCAATTCTAAACGCATTCATAATCATGAAAACATAATAGAAATTGAAGAAGAAAGTGAACATTCACACAGAATTCGAAATACTAAACCAGAACTAAAATTCTCCTCTTGCTTGGGTTGGATCCTTGGATTGAGTGATTATTTAGCCTTCCATGATCATCATCAGTGAAAGCCCCATGATATAAGTGCACGAAAATGGAAGAATGGAAAACGAAAATGAAGAACAGTGAAGAACAAGGAAGAACAGTTGAGAGAAAATAAGAACAAGGGTTTTGATTCTAAAAACTTAAAAAGAGAAAAATAAAGCTGTTTGTGCAAAATGAAAATTGTAGTGTAATTCCTTCTAATGTCACTAACATATAGTGACTAAGTCTAAAGCAAAGAATGGGCCATGAGCAACCCATCAATTCTAATTATTTATGCTATTTACACCAATAAAAAGTCCAACTCGCAGCCCAAAATAAAAGTGCAGTGGTTCTGACTTCAAAGCCTAAAATGATCCTCCAAATGGTAGAATTGGCCTCGGCTTATTTCTCGTAAACTTGTAGATCTTTTTGTTATCTTTCCAAGGACTACAAGAACGCTCAATTCAGAGTTCCGTAGAACTCTGTAGGTCCTGTACAAGCCAGATACGTCAAGTGAGCTTAAAATCCGAAAATATGCAACAATTAGCAATTAAGCCCACTAACTTGCCTAAGACAAAAACTGAATTAGAATGAGAAAATAAAAGTCCAAGAGAAGTCAAATAAGCTAAGAATGATAGAAAAATATTTAACTAAAGGCACTCCATCAGAGAACAACTAATGACAAACATCTTATCAATATTAAAAATAACAAACCATTGAGATTAGAATATTTGTAAATTCGAATTAAAATCTTATGTAAACACAAAATCTCAAAAGATTCACGAAAAATCTCAATTATCATGTCCAAAAATATCACAATTAATCCTTCATTGTCACCACCATGATCACCACCACCACCACTTCATGACCACCATCGCACTCACTGTAATGACCATCGCCACATCCATTGCAATGATTGTTATTGTTGTCGTCACTACCATGATCATCGTGTACCACCACCATCATGATTGTTGTTGTCATCGTCGTCCCTATCGCCACCATCATTACTGTCAGCAGCAGAGACAACAATGACAACAACAATAATGATGGTGGTGGCACGCATTGGTCATGGTTGCAGCAACAATGGTCATGGTAGTAGGATGACGATATGCTTGCAGGATCATCACCACCATTGTCACCACCATGATATGTAATATGATACGATCATACAAGTGTATGAGGTCATTGAATAATAAATTATAGTTTTTTCTAAAAGGATTGCGTTTTGAATTTGTGATTATTAAATTTTAATTCGAATTGAACGAAGATAAACATTGAAAAGAAAATTTATATTTCAAGATCAAGATAAAATTAAATAACACAATTTGACTAAAAATAGTTTTTCAAAAAGAATTGTGTTTTGAATTTGTGATTATTAAAATTTAATTCAAATTAAACAAAGATAAAGATTGAAAAGAAATTTCATATTTCAAGATCAAGATAAAATTGAATAACACAATTTGACTAAAGATAAAACAAAGATTTAAATAGATGACATCAAGATTATGAAAACTTCTAGGATTAGGGTTCACACAATGAGTTCCTATTTGCTTAATTTTCATAGTATTGCTTTATTTGGTTCTGCTTGAAGGTCATTTAACCAACAATAACCTATGTTCTCTTCCAAGATACAAAGACATGTTTAATTGAATTTATCACTACTTTCATGATAGCTATGTTCAAGTAAGTCCTTTTATGATTTGTGTTAATTCATTGAATCCTTGAAGGATTAAACCTATTTTTGCGATTTAAATATGTTCACTTTTTAGTTCATCCTTAATGATTTTAAGTTATTGAAAATGATGATCAAGTGCTTCACATAAATAAATGAACAAGATCAAGAAAAGAAAAAAAAACACAAAAAGAAATTCAATTAATTAAAATAGATTCCCAAGGACTAATCCCTACCATAAAAAATAAGGTTTTACTCACATCATAATGATAGAGCCAAAAAGAAATTCAAGAAAGAAAAAACCAACAAGTTGAAAGAATAAGAAGGGAGATAATTTTTAATCCTAAGTCACCTGAAGAAAATCAAGTTCAAAATGCTTAATCTCTCCAAAGAATGTATTTTTAAACCTAAAGCAAACCATGGGTTCAAGCTCAATTAAAAAATATTTTAAAATTCACACACACACACACAAAAAAAACTTCTACATGTTGTTAGTTGTTAAAATTGCACTTACTCCTCAAAAGGAACATATATTTATAACAAACTGAGTAAATTTCGATAAAACAAATAAATGTTTAAAGATGAGTCGTAAAACCCATTCTTGATTGTAATTTCTTTTAATCAAACAATCAAGTTCATAGTTTTCAACTTATCAAAGAATTATCTAATAATTAATACATATAAAAAAGTAATTTCAATAAAGATATCCATAGATAATTACAATAGTATCGTATAACGATTTGTAAGATAATTTGTAAGTAAATTTTATGATATTGTTTTCGATTAAAATTTAATTTCGATAATTGTTATACTTTGATAGTAATTTCAATAGTAACCAAAAATAAAGATTGGAAAAGTAAAAATTTCAAGAAGAAATGAAGATTGGAAAAAGTAAAGGGTTTAGAAAGGTGCGGTAAAGTAAAGAGATATGAATTCATACACGATGACCTTTTGAACCAATAGTCAATTTTGATGTTAGGTGTTATTGGTGTTTGAAGAGTTAAGTGATACAATTCAATCCACCGAAAATTGGCAGTTAGAGGTTTTATTTATAAACTTCTAACACTAACAATCGAATTCTATGATTTCGATACATGTACAATAATATTTCTAAATACATAGATCTAATGTTATTTGATGTCTTTGTGTAACTTCTTTGTAACTATTTCAACCAGTATTTTGATTTTTGAAAACATCTTGCTTCTGAGCGCTTTCCAATCCCTCATGTCTTAATGAAGTCATTGAAACTGTCAATTTTGATCGAAATAAACTCCTTCAATGGCTCATACAACTTCTCCAATTTTATATCATACTTTGATCACTTTTGAATGTATTATTTTGTTTCTCTCGAGATGAGTTCAACAAAACTACGTATAAGTTTCGTAACTTAGACAAATGTTACATAACGGAGGTAACACATGCCCACATCAATGTGGTCATGTCTATAATAGTGAGTGCATGGCGTTGGAAGTGAAATAGCCATCAAGGGTTCGTCCACAACAGTGAAGTCATGCCCACAATGTAACATCCCTAATTTTATACATTAGATATAAGAATATTATTAATGGTTTAAAATAGTCGTAAGTATTAATAATAATTACCTGTTTAGTGGAAGTTAAAGGGATAACATAATAGGACCTAAGTGGGACTTTGAGACCAAAGATGAACCAAAGGCTAACTAGCCCACACACATAGGCATCTATAAATAGGAGATGGGAAGGAAAGTTAGAGAAAAAAAAGGAAAGAAAAAAGAAGGAAAGGGGAAGGGGGAGAAAGAAGAGGAAAAGAAAAAGAGAAAAACATAGATTAGAGACCTACTACCCTAGAGCTCAATTCTATAGGATCCTGAGGTGAGTGCTTCCCCTTATTCCTCCTCGACCCATTGGAATGTTGTTTTTCTTGGTTTTCCCCCTTTAAACCATAGGTTTGGAGATTAATCGTTTTGATAATTTTGCATGATTATATAAATGATTAAGAATTGATTGGTGCTAAGCATGCTAAATATGTGCTCAATGTGCTTGATTTCTGGGTGGTTGTCGAATAGTTGTGCTAAGGCTAATCACGATGAATGTGTGTTCAATGCGATGAATTTTTCGATCCATGTTTAAGGGCTCACATTAAGCATGATGAATGTGTGCTTAGAGAAATAGATTCTAGGTTTCTATCTAGTAAATTGAGCTAAGCACACTAAGTGTCTTCTCAATGTGCATGATATTTGGGTTCTATTTGGTGACCCGCACTAAGCATGAGGTATTTGTGTTAAGTGTGAAGCTCCTACACATAAGCATGTGATGGACATGCTAAGTGATAACCGATGTCATATCACTTCAAAACAATTAAACTACGCTAATTCTGTAGAACAGGATTAACCTAGGTCGACTCAGAAACACAATCAATATGATTTCAACTTCAATTTACTAGTAAATAATGGGGGATTTTTATCACACAGTTTGCATGCATGAATAAAAATTGTAGAAAAACGTAACAAAATAGAAACTAACAGAATTGATAAAAGGTATTCTAAAACAGATTTAAAAGCATCAATCCAATTCACCAAACCAAGCAATACAAATTATCATAGTTCTCAAATAATGATTTTGTTGTGAAAGTTCATTCAATTTCATTAGAAGCAGTTCAATCGAATTAATCCCTAAATTAATTGAAACCACAAACGTAATTGAAATATCATCCAAATAATTTGTGATTAACATTCGAAATTAGGAAATGAATCCATAAACTAATCCATTTTCAATCCTAAACACATTCATAATCATGAAAATCAAATAGATGATTGAAGAAGAAAGTGAACATTCATACAAAATTTGAAATACCAAACCAGAACTCAAATTCTCCTTGCTTGGGTTTGGATCCTTGGATTGATTGATTGTTTAGCCTTCCATGATCATCATCAATGAAATCCCCATGAAATGAGTGCAAGAAAATGGAAGAACAGAAATGAAAATGAAGAACAGTGAAGAACAATGAAGAACAGTTGAGAGAAAATAAGAGAAAGAATTTTAATTCTAAAAACTTCTAAAAGTCACTACAAAATGTGTTTGTGCTAAAATGAAGTGTGTCCATCCAAATAACTAAAATCACTTAAATATAGTGACTGAGTCAGTAGGAAAGCATGGGCCACAATGAAGTCCAACTAATCTAGCTAATTACTAATTACACCAATTTTGCAGCCAAAAATTCAAGTGCAGTGATTCTGACTTCCAAGCCTAAAATGACCCTCAAAATGACAGAATTGGCCTTGGCTTATCTCTGACAAACTTGTAGATCTTTTCCTTATCTTTCCAGGGACTACTCATATGTGCCATTTGGAGTTCTGTAAAGCTCTCTAGGTTCTGCACAAGGAAGATAGATCAAGTAAGCAAAAACTCTGAAAATAAGCAACAATTATCAATTAAGCCCACTTGTTTGCCTAAGGCAAAAACTGAATTAGAATGGGAAAATAAAAGTCCAAGAGAAGTCAAATAAGTTAAGAAGAATAGAAAAATATTAAACTAAAAATACTCAATCACTAAGCATGAGGGTGCATAGAAAGCAAATCTAGGACTTTTAGATTGGTGCATTAAGCATACAATTCTAGCTACAATTACACACTTACAATACTTGAGAGACTGAAATTATAATTAAGTCAAATGCTTATTAATATTAAAAGGTGTTAAGTGACAATTTCATTGGAATATATTAAATAACAATTATTATATCTGGACATCTGAGCATCACAAATACTCTATTAACACTTATTGTTTATTTTCATTTCTCTCTGATATATCACTTACCATACCTACATTTCTCATTCTTTCTTTGTGTCATTTAGTATAATAGTGCACATGCATCATTTTCCATTAAATAAGTTATTCATCAAAAAGTCAATTGGTATGGAGTGTAATTTTAATATACGTTTGGAATACACAATCATGTAAAATAACAACTTAAGGAGCTGAAATGAAAGTATAAAGATAAAAAGAAATTGTATCTTTCCTTTCGTGTGTGCATAACTGAATAGGGGCCGATTTAATCAACTACGCTATGTACAAGGAACACGTTTCTTTTTGCTTTGTACTACTGGCATTTTATTATCTAAAAGGTGATTAACCTTTTCTTAGCAGCAAAAGGAAAGGAAGAGCAGGAAAAATAAGACACAGAACCGACCTGCTAACAATATACAATAGATAGATTACCTCTACCCAAGCACATGGCAAGCCTGCATCAACGCCAGAATAGGTTTGATTTGCTATGAAGCAAATTTAAATTTTATTGCACCAACATGGATTATAAAAGTTATTACTGTTTTATTACATGATCCTTACATTTGTTACGTCTGCAAATCTGCGAACGTGCGCAGAATTCAAAGCGTAGGTGGTGGCAAACGAGAAGACATAACAACCCATGTTCATTTCTAAAACCTAATACAACAAGTAACATGTCTTGGAGATGAGTAATTCTTACAAAAGTATATGTTGACAGTATTTGAGTAATACTTGTGTTTTGTCACAAGGAAAAGGGGGTAGCAGGGATTAAACCCTGTATACTAAAGAAAAAATTATCGTCATATTGTGCTTTTGTAACCAAAGTTCACAGGCTGTCGTTATCACTTTCATTCTCACTTTCTAGCTCTAGTTTAATATACTTCATCTCTTTCGATTTAGGAGCAACATATTTTAACCCGCACCATGCTTCCCTTCCTAAGTAGGTACTAGACAACCGTTGGCAAATTCTATATTACAGCAGACACCAACAAACATCCCTTGAAGATTATATTCAAACGACTTCCAGGTTATGGTGCTCTACTGCTCTACATTCCAATGCACTGTAATTTCAACAAATCTACCA
This sequence comes from Glycine latifolia, assembly GCA_013407115.1. Classification (NCBI taxonomy): domain Eukaryota; kingdom Viridiplantae; phylum Streptophyta; class Magnoliopsida; order Fabales; family Fabaceae; genus Glycine; species Glycine latifolia. The sequence continues at coordinate 14,519,095 of CM023958.1, read as the reverse complement.
CAGCATTTGTCCAGTCACACATTCCAACCAAAACTAATTGGATACTCCATCGGGAATTCTTTGATCAAAGAATCTATGAGTTATATTCCAAACACTATTAACTCTCAAATTGATCTCATCATATTGTAATCACAAACCATGCTTGAATGTGTGGAAATAGAAAGGAAAAATAGAAAAGGGAGAATCAAAATAAAAATTATAAATTTTTGATTGAGCGTAAAAAGAATAACAAATAATTTTTATGTTAAAGTAAAAAGTTCAAATTTTTTAGCTAAAATTAATCTTTAATATATAAATATTTTTACATAGCTTATTTATTTCTGTCAACACTTTCATTCATCCAAATAAACCAAAAAAAAATCACCTTTTATTGCTATTCATCTAAACAACATATTTTTCTACTTTACTTCTTTTCATTTCCATCCCCTCTATCTCTTATTTTTTTTCCCCTCTATATTTCACTTGTGGTCCAAACAACGCATAAGTGAGGGAATAACAGATTATAAAACCGTGTTACTATATGCACCTAAGCTTTTTCTTCTACTGTGCAGTCAGTTACATTACATAAAATACAGACACCCACAACGTGTGGGGGGGGCGGGGGAATGAATGAATTTGAATATGGCATACGCCTTCTGTGGGTTGAAAAGCAACATAACACGCAATCACCATGCCGGCTCTCCATATTTTGGGTGTACTCCCGATTTCAAAGGACCATGTACAGGTTAAAATATTACCAGGTTAGATCTTCCAATGGCTAGCCAATATGAAATCCTGTTGACTGGAATGAACTACTAGAGAGATCAGGCAGTTTGAGAGTTGCAATGACACCACCAGCAAGAGCGCACACGGAAGCCAAAACAAACGCAGGAATATTGCCACCGCCAAAGAGAGCATCCCAAGGACCAGAACCAAGGGATATAATCATCTAAACATGCCAATGATACATCAAAACGCAGTTCACAACATTTACAAGAAAATCAAACTGAAAAAAGAGTAGAATGTCTTATTCCACTACAGACTAGAGAGTGAGACTGATTATGGACAGCTAATACAAAGTCTGGGTTATAATCAGTCATTTATTAGCCATAATGCCAACAGTTTCATCCAGATATTACAAATAATAATATGAAACTACAAACTAGAACGAAATGAATGGAGAGACAAGTTTAGAAGAATACAGGAAAAAAATCCACCTAGAAGTATACAATGTGGTTTTTCAGTCGTACTAATAAATTTTAAGCATCCTGTTTTAAAATGAAGTCCATTGGAATTTTATCCAAAGTTAATAATATGGAAGAAGTTAGGGGAGAAAGTGTTAATTGCATAGGAAAGATCAAAATACCAAATTGCACAACATTAGTAACAGTAATATGAACAGACACGTGAAACAAAGATAAAACAAAATAAAAATCCAAGATAATTTTATAACTTCAAAACGGTCCACTCTCTAAGAAAGGTGGAGTAACAGACAGAGTAATGCTTGAGAAGAAGAAAAAAAAATACCTGAGGAACAACAATTGCAAGATTTAGAACTCCTATAGCCAATCCTGCACAACCAAGCAAACACCAGGAAATCAGAAATTTAAAAGACCAAATGTTAAGGACATCATCTACAACTAATACCAACCTTGGCCACCTCCTGAATCAGCAGTCAACTCTGCTGTGACAGCAAAGGGAACACTATAGGTAATCTGCCACAAACATGGGAAATTTATCTTGTCATGAACTTCCACAGATATTTAATCAAAGCTAGGATGGTTGCTTGAGAGATCAATAAGGAAAAGGAATCTGGTGATTCAATAAAAAAGTTTAAATGTGGAAATGAAACACCTTGTACTTACTGCAAGAGGAAAACCAAGAAGAACAAACACAACCAAGGAAGCAATCTTGATTGCTTCATTTGCTCCTATTACATGTTCTATGCCTCCAGAATAATCTCTTATGGAAATAAGACTAATAATAGCAGTGCCAGCCATGCAAACAAAGACAATAAAATTGCTCAGTGCCCATACTAATTTTGCACCCATCCATTTACACATTGGTTCAATGAAGAAAGAGCTAATTCCAAGGACAACCTATCAAGCCATAAAAGCAATGTCAGATGACTCAGATCAATAATTGGGCAGGATAAAAATCCAGAAAGTCAATTTAATAAAAGAAAAATAAAAAAGTTCAAGATCATCATCAGTAAAGCTTGTGACAAGTCTCTTTGAAAATAAATATGCTCAATCTTGAGTTCTTACAGAATTCAATAGCAAACCAAATGCACCTTCTCTAACTCCTTGATCATAAAGATCTACTTCAGAAGTGCCCCCTTTTGGATCACCATGATAAACTTCTCTGCCCATCCAATCCGTATCAAACAGAAAGAAGGGAAACCATGACAACTGCAGGTAGACAGGATTCAAAGGAACATAAGAAGGATTTCAAATGGGAAGCACCAACACTAGGCTAATAGCATTCACAACACAACCGACTTGAAAACACAAATATCAACCGAAACCTTTGCAAATAAATACTAGTACATACCCAAGTGAGAGCCATTACAACCAGGACTGAATGCATAGCAGGTGGCAAATGCCTTAAACTTGTCAACAGGTTTACCAATACCGCTCCAGGCCCATCCATTACATTTTCAGCATGATCTTCCCCAGCTTTGAAATTTCCATGCTTCAGCTCTGCATCTTTCTCAATGTGATCCTCAGTTCTCTTACTATTGGATTCATCCATAACAGATAAAGGTTTTAATTTTGAAAATTCAACACCATTTTGTTGTTGTTCATCCAGTAAAGGAGAAGAATCTGACAAGTGATGATGTTGACTTGCGGTAGTAAGTGGAACCTCATCAGCAAAATATAGGGTGACAAGTGTACATAATGTCAGAAACACCTGCCATTATTGTATGATGAGATTCCAGCTATTAAACATAATATGCATTGAAATCATTAGGTTTAACAGTATATGATTTAACTTGGCGATCTGCCAGCAGACGACCTCAGACCTTAACAGCACTGCCTTTTTTTTAATGGTGCTTTTCTTTGCTTTCATTGAACAGTAAGGCAGGTAGAGATGTTGAACCACAAGATAATGCAGGTATAGATGATGTTGACTGATGATGTTGTTCCACAAGAGAATTAATAAAAATAAATGAATAGAGAAAACAACTATAAAAACTGGAGAGTGTGTTTACTTTTCAGTAACAAGGAGAAAAAAAAAAATAGCCATTCAAAGAACAGTCATGCTTATGATGTCTGACAATGAATATTAAGAAGTAAAATATGAAGGCCCAATCAAGCAGAATTTAGTAGTAACCTACCACCGCCACAAGAAATGCCGCTTTAAGATTGCCACAGGCTTCACAACAAGCTCTAGTTGTCAAGAAAGGAAACCATCTGCTCAGGTAAGAAAGGGTGAAATATTAAACAGCAGGAAATATAGAAAGAACAAAAGTAAAACACATACACAAATCCAACACCAGAGTATTTCTGCAAAGCGAAAATAACAATAACATAACCCCAATTCCTAAACTTTGGATTTACATTAATCTATTTATCAAAATCACTTCTGCCATCCTTAACATAGGCTAAATTATTCCTATCTAGGGCTACATTCTTGCATAATCCTCTCATAAGTGGAAAACCAATTATCTCCCTTGTCTCATTTCCAATTATTGATTTAACAAGAACATGTTTCAAATATTGGTGACCGAATTAGAGGAACATGCAAAATGGACATTACATAGATAGCTATGTACAGAAATATGAAATAAGCACAAGATATGAGCAAAGTCTCACTTGTTCCACTTTCCACTAGCACCTGAAGAATATCCTAGGATGTTCCCAACTGCCATCCACGAGCAAAATACAGCATTTGCGACATTGCGTTGATCAGGACCTAAATAGAAGCAAAATTATTAAACCATGATGGCTCCTCACTACCAAACAAGTATTTAATTAAATATGAAAATCAATAATCCTGATTGTGGTTGTTGAGAATTTGAACAAAAACAAACAAGTGAGACAGCCAAGCTTTACCAGACAGATCAGCCAAAAGTGCTCGAGCTGGCCCCTACAATTTAAATTGAAGAAATAAAGGGGAATTCAGTTTTCTGCTGCACAACTGAATCTGTATGCAAAAGTTAATATAACAGAAGCACATGTCAATTACTTTAACAAGCTTACCTGCACTGTGTTGTTAGCAAGGTCCAGCATCCAGAACCCAAGAATAAATACAAGAGCAGCCCTTGTTCGGGTCCCTTTAAATGTTCTACAATTTTAGACATATGAATTTCATTAATGTCTAACTAAGGTCATCATATCTGTGAAATTTAAAGACAGAAATAAAATAAGTAAGAAAATAACAAAAGGATGAGAACAGAAACCTGCAATGCTCGTGTGTATCACCTAATACATATCCAATGTCTGCAGAAAATCCGATTAATATCACCTAAATTACAAGACTTGACTTAGCATATATGTAATGCAGCATAAATAAATAAAATCAAAGTAAACAATCAATGTCACCGATGCTTACTGCCAGACATATCATAAGAGATCCTGCCAGAATGAATGGCCGTCTTCTGCCAAACCTTGAAGTACATTTATCACTCCAAATACCAACGCATGGTTGAACCTAATGAAAAGTTGAGACAAATACGTGATTTTCTAGTTCCAAACCAATTACAAAGCATAAACTTGTATGTATCACACCATTTATAATTCTATATTCCACAAAAAGTACTCCACAATGCAAATATCAGTTTCTAACTTTTACGATTCAGATCTAAATCACAATGCACAAGGTTGAAGCAGCAAGAGTGACAAGCATGAATTCACCAACAGTTAGGCATACATGCCAATTGATCAGACAATAGACAAATACGTTCAATGGAGCAGTAAAATGAACCAATGCAGGAGCAGAAAGAACTGTGAGCAAAAGCATGAAATGAAATTCAAAGATGAAAGGAAGAGTGAAACCTACCACAAGACCTGTAATGGGGCCACAGAGCCAAATAAACGAAGAAAACGCATGTCCTATTCCCAACGTCTGCACCAATACGCGATAACAAAGCACACAGTTAATCGGAAAGTTGAATATAAACGTTGCACACACACAAACACTCTCTCACTCCTTCAACATTGCAGATTCAATAATTAAAATCGAATCCAAATCAACAATTAGATTGCAAAAGGATTGAGACACTCTACAGCTGAGAAATCAAATACATACGATCTGAACCATTATAATTAATTAATTACTAAAATAGATGCTATAATATGAATACATTAACTATCCGCCATTGGATGTGACTGCATCCTTTACGAACCGTAGAGAATCTGGATCCGATTACAGAAGGATCCGGTCAACGACGAAAACGTAATATCGAAAAAGTCAAAATTATTCGGTCGGAGAGGGAGAGGGACCTGAATGTAGGGCGTTAACAGAGAGAGCTGCAAGGCCCAGCCGAATTGGACGCCGGCGGCGACAGTGCAACTGAGAACGAGATGAAGCAGCGGAGCGTTGTTGCTGTTCGGCGGCGAGGGAGAGTGATCCGGCGGCGGCGAGTTGCGGTGGATGCCGCGGTGGTGGACGTCGACGAGTTCGAGTTCGGGGGCGGAGGAATCGTCGTGGAGGTTCTTGTAGGGAACGCGGATCGACACCGAGTCAGACTTCCCCGTCGTCATCGCCACGCGCCTCTGGACATTCACGCACGCGGATCGAGGTGCGAAATGAGAGAGATGTGAGAAACGACGAGGTCTAGGGTTTCTTCTTTGCGTTGGAACGGAATGGGATCGGAGAGAGACGGGAGGTCAAAAAAATTGGGCGGGTGAAGAAGAAGAAAGGTAGGTTAGGCTAGCATGTTGCAAGCAATGCAGGGGAGATCTGCTACGTTGCAACAGCGTCAAGGACCAACTCGTTTCCCTGCTTACAATGCCACGTGGCGACTTCAACTGCCTGTGGGTCCCTTCTTTTGGAACTCAAATTCATGTATGAAGGAAACACAATTCCTTCGGTCAAAAATTGACTACAAGAATGAACCAACTATATTGATAAATGAGGGAATTAAACTCAACAAAGAGAATTTTATGCAGTACAACCTCCGTCTCTAATATGCTTTACATTAATTCATATTCTTTGACAAAAATAATTAATTTAATTAATCATATCAAATTTATTAATTATTTATATTTTTTAAAATTATTCTTTATTTTTATTTTAATTTAATTGTTTCTCATCAAGAATTATTTAATGTTAAGAGAAAGAATACTATAATTAATTAAAAATATTATAGGATAAAATAATTAATACATTAGATTTTTATAGAAGATAATCTTATAAAATATCATTAATGAAATAAACATAGTATTATATATAAGTATATAAGGATGGAGATAGTAATAAGTAATAAGTAATTCTAATTGTCAGCACATAATAAAATGTAAAAGAAATTAAATTACAAGTCAATTCATTGTCTTTATTTTTTTTTTTCAGTTTCCATAAGAATGTTAGCATCAATTTTAGAATGATGTTAAGTAACTGGTAATGGTAAGAATTTATTTAAAAAATAGTTATTATACTTTATTAAATAAAAAAATGATTATACCTTTGTACTTTTAATGTATTAACAAATACTTTTATAAAAAAAAAATTTACTATATTTGGATGCTTAAAGATTGATGTTTAACAAATCATTATAATTTTATCTTTTTAATTTACATTTTGTGTGATTTTGATTTCTCATTCTTTTCAAACAAAGTGTTCGCTGGAGTGAAGGCGATGTTAAATTGAATTAGGGTCGTAAGATTTGAATATTTGGAACTTTTGGAAACGTAGGACTAGGTTACATGGCTTGGATTCGAAGTCCCTAGTTTTGGTACATGGATTTAAAGTCCTTAGAGTACGTAGCGGCTAGTGCTATTATTATCTTTTTATAAATAAATAAAAAAGTAAAGGTCGGAAACCCGAATCACAACTCATAAGATAAAGGCTGCCACATTGGAATTAAAAGTTAAATAATTTAGATATTATTTTGATACTTATAAAAATAATTTTAATGTGACATTGTTTTTAAAGATTACTTTATAAAAATACTTATTTTTTAGACTTTAATTATTAAAATTATAATATATTTGAAATTGAAATATATTCTTTATTTATTTTTTAAAAATAATTGATTCAATAGACAAATTTCCAACATACTTGAACATTCACCCACTAATCTATAATAAGATTTAATACACTTATATATAATTTTAAGTGTGACAAGTCACATCATATCTGATGCCAGGGGCGGAACTAGGGGGGGGCTAGGGTGGGCCACCGCCCCCCCTAAAAAAATCAATAAAAAAAATGAAAATAAAAGAAAAAAAAAAGAGGAAAGAAAAAATATTAAAAAAAGGTAAAAGGAGAAAAAAAAATATAAAGAAAACGTAGTAAAAAAAAGAAAAAAATATGAAAACAATAAAAAAGAAAAAAAACATAAAAGAGGAAAAAATATATAAAAAAAAAGGAAAGAAAATGTAATAAAAATAAAATGGAAAAGAGAGATAACAGAAAAAGAAAAAAAGGAAAGAAA